>JAAVTH010000389.1:600000-964973 GCA_011947325.1 Phytophthora macrochlamydospora
ACCGCTCGGCTGAACCGTTTGACGTCAAAGAAAATTCCTTTCACGTGGACACCAGAGGATTCGCGTGACTTCCAGAATCTTAAAGCCGCCCTAGCACGCAACGTCTGGCTTGCTTTTCCTGACTACAACAAAATATTCCATGTCTTCGCCGACGCGAGCGGATGTCAAATCGGCGGTGTGATTCTCCAAGGGAAGCGTATCATCGCATGCTTCTCGCGGTCGATGACGGAGACGCAACGGAAGTATTCTACAATGGAGTGGGAGCTTCTCTCCGTCGTGGAAATCCTTAAAGAATATCGTACGATGTTACTTGGGTTTCCTATCATCGTTCACACCGATCACAAAAACTTGCTGTACCCGCAAGAAAATTCGCTTCGTGTCAAGAGATGGAAATTGCTGCTGCAAGAGTATCGCCTCTCCGTCGAGTACATTCCAGGAGAACAAAATATCGGTGCTGATGCTTTTTCACGCCTTCGTTACGATTTTGTGCAACAAGCCACTGAAGATGAGCTTTGTGCAGCGGAAGAAGAAGAAGTCGCTCTCGACGGAGCAGTGATGAAACGTCATCAGCAACAAGATCCAATAACAAGTACTGTCATTGTTGGAAAGCAACGAAGCTGACCCCGGATACGCGATACGTCCTGCCTTGGGAGTGATGCTTCTCCACTTTCAAAAGCGTGTTGTAGTTCCTGCCTCGCTTCGAAACGACCTCATTGAGCTGTATCACAACTACCTCCTACACCCCGGTGGCGATAAGCAGTTCCACTCGATGTCGACATTCTGGTGGCCAAAGATGGAGCAGCAAGTTCACCAGTACGTAAAAAAGTGTGTCGACTGCAAAAGGCAAAATTGCACGGTGGCAAGCAAGATTTTGGACACCTTCCCCAACTCCCATGACAAACGACGATAAACCATTTGATGTGGTTCACGTGGATCTCGTCGGGCCTCTTGTGGACGACCTTTACTGTTTGACAGTGATAGAGCGCCAGTTTCGTTGGTTGGAAGTGTTCCTGCAGCGTGGTCGCACTGCCAGCACCACAGCTCTCAGCTTCGAGCGTGCTTGGCTCTGTCGTTACCCCCGACCAAAGATCGTCGTGCACGATCTAGGCACAGGGTTTACTGGAGAAGAGTTCCAAGTTCTTCTGCGGTCCATGGCGATCAAGGACAGACGGATTACAGCAAAAATCCCCAAGCGAACGCGATATGCGAGCGTGTACACTTAGAGATCCTGAACATCATTCGTTCGCGCCCAGATCTCAAGGATCAACTTCCAGTTGTCCTGGATTATGCAGCATACTCGATCCGAGCAAGCTATCACTCGATTCTACGGGCTTCGCCGGCACAACTAGTATTTGGAGAAGATATGATTACCAGACAGCTGCACTTGCAAACTGGAGGTTTCTCTCGAAGCAGCGTTTCGCAGCAATCCTCCAAGAAAACGAGCGACAAAATCATAAGCGCATCTGGCAGATCGGAGACCAGGTCATGCTTCAAGTAACTTCTCGAGAGCGCAAAAGATTGATCAGGTCGCCAAGGGCCCGTACATCATCAAGAATGTTTATGACAACGGCACTGTAATGCTTGACACCGGAATGACCGAGTCCCGAGTCAACATCCGACGAATCTTCCCTGATGAACGAAGATCTGCTGTCATAGGGGAGAATGACACAGCTACTAGCTTCTGGGTCGCACCCGCAGCTTTGGGTTTGCACCTCTGAGTTGTAGCTGGGTCCATCTACTGCATCACACAAGGCCAGCTAGGGAGCTTAGTGTAAGCCAGCCTTATCTTCTTTTCAATCTCAGTTCTAAACTTACCAAGTCGAGATCAAGTAGTTTGGCAAGCAGATGGACCCGCTGCAAATTCTAGTGCGGACCCAAAGCGGCGGGTGAGACCTAGAAGCTAGTAGCAGTGTCATTCTCCCCTATGACAGCAGATCTTCGTTCATCAGGGAAGATTCGTCGGATGTTGACTCGGGACTCGGTCGTTCCGGTGTCGATCATTACAGTGCCGTTGTCATAAATATTCTTAATGATGTACGGGCCCTTGGTGACCTGATCAATCTTTTGCGCTCTCGAGAAGTTACTTGAAGCATGACCTGGTCTCCGATCTGTCAGATGCGCTTATGATTTTGTCGCTCGTTTTTGTGGTGGCTCCTCCACCGTTCGTTCAGAAAAAACATTTAAGATATCGTAGCGGAGAGCCGCGTAGCGAAAAGGCATACAGCAGCGTTCAAATACATTTACTTCACAATTTTCTATCAAGTGTCCACGTCGTGACCAGAGTCTGTAGTGAAGTCCTCTGGTTTCCAACTCTCACGCTTCCTCGCCAAAGTTACCGTAAATACAGCAGCTCTAGCCGTTTGGCCTGTTCAGGAGTAAGTGCTACCATATTTACAACAGTTTTCTTGGAGGATTGCTGCGAAACGCTGCTTCGAGAGAAACCTCCAGTTTGCAAGTGCAGCTGTCTGGTAATCATATCTTCTCCAAATACTAGTTGTGCCGGCGAAGCACGTAGAATCGAGTGATAGCTTGCTCGGATCGAGTATGCTGCATAATCCAGGACAACTGGAAGTTGATCCTTGAGATCTGGGCGCGACCACTATTCTAACTCCACCCGTGAAGAAGTTTATCACTCGAAAAGAAATTGTGCCTATGCAGGAGACCGAGAAAACCGGGCTCTTTTGGAGGAACGAGTAAGCTTTCACGAGTCAAGCTGAAGTAATGCATCTTCGAGTGATGCAATTCGATGCATTAGCATCTGAGCGATCTCATCATCCTCTTCACCGGGTACCGGCTCTTCGATCTCTTCCTCGCCGTCATCATGTCCTGCATCTTCGTAAAAAAACGTTTACCGATTTTGTTTAGCCTCCATGAATTTGCTGGTGATTTCGCTGCGAGATCACTTTCACTCATCTGTATTGTATACGCAGGTTGCCCTTCAACACCAACGCCATTTTCACCATCATCACAATCAAAGAAGTCACATTTACTCGTCCTTTGGATCTCAGCCAGCTCCTCAGCATCATCTTTCTGGTACAAAGGAGCAGCCGATTCTTCATTAACAACTTTACGGCTTCCAGGAGGAAGGCACCGCAGGTCAGCGGTAGAGCTTGCAATATGTGAATGGATGCCGTTTGGCATGACGGTATCAGCGTCGTTTCTTCGATTGTTGTGATCTGGCGTAGGTTCGTTTACTTTTGCTTAGCTATGAACTCAGCAGACTCCAAACTCCACGAATGTACAACAAAACTTACGAGGCTGTCAAGTGTCTCCTTCGTAGTCTCACCTTGTTCTTTGCTTTGAGCAGATGTATCCATACTTTCGCAGTCAGCGGCAGTTAAATCCAATCCAGGTCGAGTGGGGCTTTTGTGCGTAGCAATGGCATGCCGCCTTCTTGCTCAATCATTGGGTTTTCCAGTTTATTATGGTTGAGA
Source organism: Phytophthora macrochlamydospora (assembly GCA_011947325.1). NCBI lineage: Eukaryota > Oomycota > Peronosporomycetes > Peronosporales > Peronosporaceae > Phytophthora > Phytophthora macrochlamydospora. Next base: position 603,435 of record JAAVTH010000389.1, read on the forward strand.
TTTGAGTATTCTTTCTCCATTTCGCGGGATGGCAATTCTTCGGAATGAATCGACGGCACCTGTCGTGCACCTACGATAGCACCAGGATCTTTTACTTTAGGTAATTTGAGCGCCTCGGGGTTTTGGTTAAACGAAGAGCTTTGTTTGATCTGGTAAATCACAGTACGTGTAGACCCACCTTCCAGCGGAGATAAATCACTATGCTGGCTTGGAACTTTGCTTTCTTCCACTGCACTCGTCTGTTCGTAAAGACCAGCTTTCAGTTCATCCTCTCCGCGCTCATCCCACCCCTTTGCTCCATAATCATCTTTCGCGGCAGAATCTCTAGTGGTCAGCACTCCATCGGCTTGCTTATAACTCTCTCCTCTTTCCTGCTCACTCCATGCCCATGCATGCGAATGTTTTGCCGCAGTTCTGTTCACCGACCTGTCATCCAGCTGAGGTGATAGTGGGGGCCTCATCAGTTGTTTCTCTTCGTTACCAATTGACAGCCGCAGTTCTATGGGCCTCAACCGAGGGGTTGACAACGAGCTAGAAGACGTCGACCAGCCCAGACGCTTGCGCACGCGTTCAATGACTTCTTCGGGGTTTTCCTCGTCGGCGTCTTCATCATCCAGTGCATCTGTGTCTTCCTCCTCTAGCCCCACAGAGCTCCAATCCGCAGGCCCCCAGGACTGCACCACAGCTGCTTTCTCTCTCGGATTTTCCTTCACCTCCAGCTTGCTGCCATTAGCAGTCGCCAATCCCAACCGATGGCGGAGTTTGCTCTCGACGCTGGTGACACTCTCCTCCTCCTCTTCTTCGTCTTCTGCCTTCTCCTCTGTTGACATATAAAGTTCTCTATGTCCCCCTTGTTCTCTTCGTCGTTCTCTGGGAACTCGAAGGCGCCCCCGATTCCCACGTGGACGGTGGTGACGGGCTGCGAGCGTATCGAGGCGACCTCGTCCACCAAAAGTCCCCGCGCTGGGCCGTCGCGCGCACTTCTCTCGGCTGCGGTTTCTCGAAGCGGAATCTGGCGATGTACTTGCCGATGGTCGTCTCCAGAGGCGGTGGGGAGACGACGGAGGCGCAGGCGGCGGCGACGGCGATTCCAGTTCCATTGCGACTACTCCATTGCAAATATTCTATTTCGGGCCCAATCAGATGACGATAAAACTCAAAGCAACTTTGTGAAAAGGATCTGCGCTTCATTCTGACTCTTGCCGGACGCGCGTGCTTTCATCATGGCCGACGGTGGCGCGAGCGAGCTGCTGCCTGGCGACGGCATTCGCGGCCGAAACAAGAAGACGGAGGCTCTGGACATGGAGAGCGGTGGCGGTAGCAGCAGCGTGGCCAGCACGATGGACTCTTCCGCCCACAGCGAGGACGCGTACGACGTAAGCAGCCTCAAGGACAACAAGGACCGCAAGTTGTCGAGCCTGCAGAGCGTCATCCACTGGTGCAAGTCCATGCGGCTGCAGTTCGGAGACGGCCTGCTGCTGCAGATCTTCTTTGTCTACTTCACGCAGGGCATCCGCAGCACGCTCTGTTCGTTGGGCACGAGCTACTACCTGAACGAGACGCTAGCGCTGCCCCCAGCGCAGTCCGAGGCGCTGCGAGCCACCGCCGCCATCCCCTGGATCGTCAAGCCACTGTACGGCATGCTGTCCGACAGCGTCCCCATCTGGGGCACAAGACGCAAGTCCTACCTACTCATCTTTAGCGCCATTTCGGCTGCTGCCTACTTTGCGCTCTCCATGCCTGGCTTCATCACCACCTACGAGAGCGCTCTGGTGGCGCTTGTGGTGGCGAGTCTGGGCATCGCCTTCTGCGACGTTGTGATTGACGGCAAAGTTGTGGAGGCGGCACGCAGCGAACGAGAAGACATGGCAGGCAATCTGCAGACGCTGTCATGGCTCTCGCTCTCGATCGGCTCAGTGCTGGGGTCGATGGTGTCCGGATACGCACTCAATACGTTTGGGCCGCTGGGCGTGTTCTTCATCTCGGCGGTGGGTCCGCTCTGTGTGGTGCTGATCTCCATCAAGATCCCAGAGGAGACGTACGTCCCGCCGGCAGACCACAGCTTCCTCCAAACCGTGCAGGACCAGTGCCGCGCGCTGGGATCCGTCATTGTGGACCCGATCTGCTGGCGCCCCGTGCTGTGGATCTTCCTATCGAATGCGCTGCCTCCCAGTGTGGGCGAGGCGATGTTCAGCTTCAAGACGGTGGAGCTGGGCTTCTCCAAGTCCTTCCTGGGCTTCATCTCGACCGTCGGCAGCTTCACGCTGCTGGGCACCACCGCGCTCTACAACGCCTACTTCCGCGACATGCCCTTCCGCCGCATGTTCTTCCGCATCCAGCTGGCGTCGGCCTGCGTCTCGTTCGCCGAGTTTGTGCTCGTCTCGCGGCTGAACGTCGCCTTCGGCATCGGCGACCGGTTCTTCATCTTTGGCGACGAGATCCTTTCGGACGTGGTCGCCCGCCTCAAGCACATGCCGTCTCTCGTGCTGTGCGCCAAGATCTGTCCACCGGGCATCGAAGGCACCATGTTTGCGCTGCTCATGTCCATCTACAACTTTTCCTGGTCGGTAGCCTCGTACGGCGGCTCGTGGCTGTGCAGCTACCTGCAGATCTCCAAGACCAACTTTGCCGGGCTGGCCGCGGCCGTCACCATCCGCAGCGTGGCCAAGCTGGTGCCGCTCGTCTTGCTGTTCATGGTGCCGGCCACCACGAGCATCAGCAGCTCGTCGCTGGCGTCGCAGAGCAAGACCAAAGCAAGCAAGTCGTCTCGGAAAAGAGCGAGGACGGCACCGACAGCGACGGCGCCATCGACCTCAAGGTGGAGGACTAGCTCCCGCGCAGACGGTGTCCTTATTCAATGCGTTCGACCACGTCACAGACTTACCCACGTTTTCGAAATGTACCCACGTGTTCAACTTATCAAAACGATCTCACTTTCCAATTTCATCAGGCAAGCGCAAGTGATCCAAGGCCGCACCATCTTCTAGCAGACCCCAGCCATGCTGAACCTGTACCCGCCCGCCAACCACGCCGTGTTCAACGGGGCCACGCTCAACTTCTCGCCCGACATCGACCACACGTGCAAGGCCATCCACGACGCCTGCAAGGGCCTGGGCACGGACGAGAAGGGACTCATCGCGTCGCTCGGCACCAAGTCGGCGGACCAGCGCTACCTCATCTCGGTGCGCTACCCGCAGCTCTTCAACAAGGACCTCAAGAAGCTGCTCAAGAGCGAGACGTCGGGCGACTTTGGCCGGCTGCTGCAGCTCATCGCGCGGCCGCTGCCCGAGGCCGAGGCCTCCATCCTGCGCAAGGCCACCAAAGGGCTGGGCACCAAGGAGAAGCTCATCTACCCCATCGTCATGGGCAGGACCAACGCGGAGCTGTCCATCCTCAAGAAGACCTACTTCGACAAGTACCACCACGACCTCAACGTCGTGCTGGACAGCGAGCTCAGCGGAGACCTCAAGAAAGTTGTCATGGCCTCCATGCAGGCGCCGCTCGAGCCCTTCGACCCGGCAGTGCACACGCCGCAAAAGGCTGAGCTGGATGCCGAAGCTCTGTACAAGGCCGGCCAGGGCCGCATGGGCACGGATGAGCGCACCTTCATCAACGTCCTCGTGACCAGCCCCCGCAGCACCTACGCGCAGTCAACGCCGTCTACGAGAAAAAGCACAAGAACGACATCATCAAGGCGGTCAAGAAGGAGTTCGGAGGCGACGCCGAGGACGCGCTGCTCTTCCTGGTGCGCATGGTGCTGGAGCCGCTCGTGCTGCTGTCGGAGCTGTTCGAGAGCACCATGAAGGGCTTCGGCACGGACGAGGACGGGCTGAGCGCGGCGCTCGTGCGCTACCACTTGGTGCTGAGCGACATCAAGCCCGTGTACAAGAAGAAGTACGGAAAGGACCTGCGCGACCGCATCCACGGAGAGGTCAGCGGCGATTACGGCAAGCTGCTGCTCGCGGTCTACGACGCGCCCAACCACTAGGGCTCTGCCACTAAGGCCCTGCGCGATCTCAAGGCAAGCTGCAAGGAAGCTGTAGCAAGGCCATGCCCATTGGCCAAAACTAAGTGAGTCGTGTTGAAGTGCATACAAACCACAAGTACACCAGATAGTCATTTTGGGCCGTCGCGCCGTTGTTGCCGTCATGCAAAAACCAAGTCATTCACGATTCCGGCCACATGGCGACACTTCACGCGGAGCTGCAGTCGCTGCTATCGTCCGCGCACGTGTCGTACGTCGTCTCCTGCCGCTCCGCCTTCTCCGAACCCTCGCTCCCGCTGTCTACAGCCGAGGTCCGAGCGCTAGAGGCCAATGGGAACTCTGGTAGGCTCCTTCTAGAGCCCTTTTCGAACTGCGCTGGACTGCAACTAACCTGATCATCACTCCCCTTTCCTTCAGCCGAGAGCTGGTCGCTCGTCCGCAAGACCCGCAACCAGCCGCTGCAGACTAATCGCATCCAGAGGAACTCCTTCGTCGGTCGAGTGACGCTCGGCAGCTTCTCGCGCTTCTCCCACGACGTGGACGGCGTCTCCTTCGCTTGCGGTGTCTACAACTCGACGCTGAGCGACGTTGCGGTGAGGGACGACGCGCTGGTGAGGGACGTCTTGGTGCTGCGGAAGACGTTAGTAGATGAAGGCGCCTGTGTGCTGCAGTGCGGGACCGTCAATTGCACGCAGTCGACCACGAGCTTCGGGAGCGGCAAGTTGCTCCACGTGGGCGTCGAGACTGGAGGCAGAGACCTCCGAGTGGTGGCCGACCTTCCCTTCAGCTGTAAGAGAGAAACACCCCCAGTAGGAATATGCTGGCTTTATATACTGAATTTCTTCCTGTTTGCAGTGGGGACAGAGGTGGTGACGAAGAGAGGAGACAAGCAGCTTCTTCGAGCTTACGATCATGTTGTGGACGAGTACGTGCAGAAGATCAAGTGTCCGATGACGATCATCGGGAAGAACGCGCGTCAGAGGCTGCACTCGAGTGGATAACACTTTTGTGGGCGAGCACGCGCTAGTGGAAGACAGCGACGTGGTAAACTCGACGATTCTGTCGACGTTAAAGGAGCCCACCGTGATCAAGGCCAAGTGCATCGTTCGCGACTCTATCGTGCAGTGGAACTCGACAGTTGAGGTTCTGAGTGTGGTGGAGAAATCGCTCCTGTGCGATACATCACATGTCGAGCGCCACGGAGTGGTCTTGAGCTCTGTCATAGGACCCAACACGTCGATCGCTGAAGGTGAGGTGACATCAAGCTTTGTTGGCCCGTTTGTGGGCTTTCACCACCAGGCACTACTCATCGCCTCGATCTGGCCGGAGGGCAAAGGAAATGTCGGCTACGGAGCCAATGTTGGGAGCAATCACACTCTAAAAGCGCCTGACCAGGAACTTTTCCCCGGCGAGGGCGTGTTTTTGGGCTGGGTTGCAATGTGAAGTTCCCCAGCAATTTCGTGAAGGCGCCGTACTCGGTGATCGCGACTGCGGTGAATACGTTGCCGCAGGTTGTGACCCTGCCTTTTTCACTGATCAACTCTCCAGCACACGTCATTCCTGCGTTGTCGCCGGTGATCAACGAGATATCGCCAGCGTACGTCTGTCTAATGCTATACATATTAAGGTGCTTCTTTTTCCTAACGTTTATGCGTGGTTCTGTTGAATTACTGTCAGGTGGGTGTTGTCCAGCAGTGTATTCACTGTTCTTCGTAACGAGGACAAGTTCCGTTCTCGGAACAAATCTAAACGTACGCGCATTGAACCTGCCATTTTTCGGCGGGAAGTTGTCCAGTACATGAAAGGTTGGCAAGAACAAGTGATGATTTTGAGAACGGTGGGAAGCTAACTTTGCATAATTGCTGTCGTAGACGCTCGGGCGGAACTTGAAGCTGCAGAAGGCAAAGCAAAGATCCATCTTCCCAACGGTGAAGCCGTGTACACCGAAAAACAAGTGCGCGGCTTGGGAAAGAATTATATGCGTGAATCTTCTCGTCGAGCAGGAATTTCCGCATACTCGTTTTTATCAAGCTGTATGCCCTGGACGCACTGCTACCGCTCGTCGAAAATGGCAGCGTGTCGGCCGATGGCACCGTTGATAACGTGGACAGGTAGGTGAAACTATTGCATCGAAAGAGACACTAACCGATTTCGTTCGGTATTTAGATCGATCTACGAACTTGAAACGCTCACCCAAGAGTTCGCTTCTGAAAAGGGCATTAGAGATTGCCTACAGGACCTCGTCTCCATGAGGGTGGAAGTAGTTAAGCAAGCGGCTGACGGCAAGTCGCGCGATGACGTTCGTGGGAAGCGAATCATTCCGGATTACACGGACGTGCATCCCCTGCAACTAGCGAGGCAGTGATACTGCGAGCTCAAAGGTTAGACCACCATTGGTAGTTCTTCTGAAATCGCATGTAGGCTGATTATCCGAGTATTGTTGCAATTGGCAGGACACTAGCAGACGATAAACAGCAGGTCGCTGCCTTCTTAGCCCGAATGTAAAGCGGTATACTTACATGATGCAATAGATGCGATAGATACTTGTTGTATTAACACACCGAGCGGAATGGTCATGCAAGGCAGACCTCAGGCTGATTGCGAATGGGAAAAGCTGTAGCGAGACAAGACGAGCACGGGTGTTGCCCTGTTCGCAGCGTGGCTTCCCTGGCGAGCACGTAATGCAGTGATCTCGCTGATAATTCGAAGTACAGCCGAGTGGGCATAACTCGCAGGTGGATGATCTGTTTTGTAGCAGAGGTCAATCTAATGCTTGCAACGATTGTCAACGCAAAGATAACTTACCCTTCGGAGCGTGAGATCGTGCCTGGAGGACAGCTCTGGCAGTTGCTGGAGCGTTGTAAGGAGAACATGCCAGCAGGGCAGATCGTTTTCTTCCCATTACGGCAAGCATACCCACTCGGACAAACACCACAAGTGAAGGATGGGGTTGCGTAAGTTCCCGGATCGCAGAGACGTGCTAGTCCGTCCGCACAAAGCCATCCGTCACGGCATGCCTCGCACGATGCTGCCTTTCCGAACGAAAATGTTCCGTCCGGACACTGGCGCTTGATTCCAGCAACACAATACGACCCCGCAGCGCAGCGCACACAATTTCCGTCGCTTCTACTTGAGGAATTCGAGTTCAGGATATCATGGTAGAACCCTCGCGGACATTTGCAAGCAAACGCTGGATCTGGAAGCAAACCGAGAGCTGCCCATTCGACAATCACACCTGGGGAAGTCGTGTTGCATCTCAATGAAAGTGTGAGATTGCTCAATTCCCAAGGCACCAGACTTTGCAAATATCCATAATTCCACTCTTTCGCAATGACAGTTGAAGCGAAAGGCACCACATGGACTTCCTTGAGACTCGTGTTGGAACCGATCATTGTGAGCTGAATATTGCAAATTGCCGCAGACGACTTTACTCTCCAGTAACCCCGAGTAGCCAGAGAAAGACCTGTCGCGAAGAACGAGCCGGGGAATGTCCGTGACAGCTCAACGCGCGGTGATGCGGAGTCATTGACCGACAAAACTGTGTTATTCCACGTACGGAGAAGTGAAGTGGTTTGATGAAGAGCCATCATGAGTGTCCGGGAACTGGGTTTCCAAAGCTGCTTAATGCTGCTCAGCGTCGATAGATGCCACGCATCAGCCCACCCGCTGAGAGGCAAGATATCCATCGGCGCTGTTTGGGCTGGCGGGAAGCACGCAGAGCCAGGCTCCTGAACTAAAATCGATAGCACGACATTTCCAGGTATACTGACCGTGATAGTCATCGATGTGATTGTTCTCAGCTGGGCTGGAGTTGGATCGGGGCCTATGTTGATGCTTACAATGGGAAGCGTCCCTGATCCACTTGAGAAATCTGTTACTTGGGCAGATGTAACAAGTCCAGCTGGATCACTGAGAACAATGACACTGGCAGGTACTTCGGCATCTTTCTGCTGGAAAGCTTGGCGAAGTTTGGAAGGAATTGTTGCCATCAGGCCCCCGTGAGCTACGCTTCTCATGATATCACTGACACCAGTGAATGTTGCTTGGGTTGGTGATAACGTAAATGCAAAAGTACTTTGTGCACGCAATGCACTTGTTAAGGCTACCGACAGACTACTAGAAATTAATCTGTCGCTAGCAATCACCAGGAGGTGGCGGCGATCACTTGAAGGCCATAATGCAGAACTTGCTACGAGTCCATTTGCAACCGTTGGCCAATCTAGGCTTGTATTGGTGGCGACAAGTGCTTGTGAGGCGCTTAGTAAGTCGGCAAGATTCGAGTGAAACGTTGCTGAGGTGGAATTCATCAAGCCCATTCGTACTCCGTCAGGAATTGTCTGGTATGCACTTTGTAGCTCAGCAATAATGGCAGGAAGAAGATCCACAATCTTATGTGCCGATGAGGTGGAGAAATCGAGAGCAACCATCAAATTCAGCGGCAGATCACGCAAAGCCACTCCTACATTAGCACCCACGATAGCTGTCTGTGGCATGAGAGAGGCCTGGGTCGCAACGAGGCGGTCTAACGTTGCCGTTGCAAATGCTATCCCATTCGATTGCCGGGTGTAAGTTGACGTTATAGATTTGCCTGCTACTCCACCGGATACACCGTTGATATCATCGACGTAGACAATCAATTGGGCGTCAGAATTCGATGATATAGCGCTAATGCTCGCTCCAGGGAGGTCGGCCAGTTGCAACGTGAAGTACCGGCAGCCACTTCTTGGTGAAAGCTGAGCAATGGGGATACGAAAACTTTTTACCGATTCCCCAGATTGAAAATCGAGGGAAACAGGCAGAGCCGACGGACTATTGGAAAAATTATTCGAGCCCCAGCTAACGGTAGCCTGCAGCCGAGATTGGGGGTATCCTGACCGACCAACAACAATTTCGATATCTGTCACGGACGACGATGTCGAAGCATTTACAATCTGCAGAGGAGCCGCAAGGAAATACAGGACTGCTGGAGCTGCCAAATTGGTTGTGTTCCCCACAAATGTACTGCAATCACTGCCCACCCAACTGCTACTGCAAGCGCACCCGCCGTAAACGCAAGCTCCATTACCGGAGCATAAGAGACTATTTCTTCCTGTCATGCAACCAGGAAGCGTTGCCATTTGAGTGTCGCATGAAATGCAATTCCGCCATGCTTCCATTGAGAAAGAGTTATCTGCGCAATTCAAACATCCTGTTGCACCAAGCCCCGAGCTGTAGCTCATCGATGGGCATGAGTCACAACCAAGTGAAGTATCCAAAACGCCGGTCAGTCCTCCAGGAAGAAAACTCCCAGGGACACACAGTGAGCAAAAGCCACTCGGCTCAGGGTATGTTCCGATGCTACAGGATTGACATGTAACGCCATTGAAAAATGATCCACTGGGGCATAGCTGACAATCACTTGAATTCGTGGTGCCTGTGCTACTTGTGAATGTTCCAGTTGGACAGCTCTGACACACAGTTGATCCAGAAGCGGATGCGTACGAACCTCTTGGGCATGAAAGGCATGCCCCACCTGTCGTACTTGATGCATAAAAGCCTTTGTTGCACGGCACACAGACACTTCCATTCCAAGTTGCTCCAAACGGACACACATCACAGGTGGTTCGACCAGTACAAGTCGTAAAACCAAGAGCAGGGCACGCAGTGCAGGCTGACGCTGGCGCTCTGATTGACGCACTGTACGTGTTCATCGGACAGGCAGAGCAGTTCACGCTACCAGCATTGCTGAAAAATCCTCGAGGGCATGAAAAACAGGCAGAGGATCCAACGCTAGGGGTGTACGTGCCGGCGCTACAGTTTGTGCAGACCCCAGCCCCAGTTGAGCTCCATTGACCACTCGGACACAGCGTGCACGATGAAGAATTCGCGTTTGAAAATGTACCAGCCACACAAGTCGAGCATGAAACAGATCCAGTTGAAGCTGCAAACGTGCCCGCCGCGCAGACAGCACATGCACCACTTGATACCGCACCAATCGCCTGCGAATAGGTTCCAACGGGGCATGAGGTGCATGGCAAGCTGCTATCTTTGCCGGTGTTTGTGCTGTACGTGCCAGCAGGACAATTTGTGCACTCAGCAGAGCCCGCCGACGAGAACGTCCCCTGCGGACAGAGTAGACACTTTCGCGAGCCGCTTGCTAAGTAAGACCCGGCAGGACAGGCGATGCAAACGTACTGGGAAGTCTTGGAGCAAAACGTGATTTTTAGTCCGGCCGCACAGAATGGCGCGGCGTAATAGGCGGCCTGCATCCTCTTCTGAACGACAGTGTAGCGATCTCTTCCCCGAAGAGGAACAACCTCGTAGTTGTAGCAAAGAAGGTGAGTGTATGACCTCGCCGTGGAGGCGTGAAGTCTTCATCGAACGAAAGGCGAATCCATTGCGTCGCGTTGATATTCAGCTCCCATGTGTCGCTGAGAAAGTCGCTTGGAAAGGTGTAGGAGCCTCCAGCGAGAGCGAGCTTTCCTTCGTCCACAAACGTAACACTAGCTCCGTACCGTGCGCCGGGCGTCGTTCCAATTTCTGTTAGCAGCTCCCACGTGTAGTTCATCCTCTCCACTGGAGTTGGCAAAGACGTTGCTGCTGTCGGGCACAGACGCCACAGCTCGTTGAAAATGACGCCTTCCTGACTGCTTTTGCCTCCATGGACAATCAAGCACAGGAGTTTCGACGAAGTAAAGAGCTTGGACGACGTCATAGCGGCATGGTACGCTCGTGCGAGAGGCACCGCCCCAGAATCACTCAACGGCGCTGCCTGCAGTTTGCGCCAGGCTACTGCGGGTCCTCGGTTGCTGCATACCACAGCTGAAGCAGTGTTCTTGGGAATGAACGCAACATGCAGCCCACTCAGCTCAACGTAGTCTTCGGACAAGCCGCCGAACACGATCGCGCCGATCATCGTGCTGTTTTCAAATACTTTGGTGAACGAGTGACCGATACGCGGGGCTGGAGCTGCCGCGATGGTCGCTGGATCCGTTTTCATGACGAGTTCGTCCCAAATCACATTCGTCGAGCTGCCATCAACGCATCCACGCCAAGTGTCGTTGAGGAATCCACGACTCTGACCGCCGAAGAAATATACGACTCCATCCTGGTTGATAAAGGACGCGTGATCAGACCGACTCGCTGGAGATACGAAGACGCTTTCCACTGCAGTGGAGAGATAAGTTGCCGAGACCGCAGACATGATGTGGTCCTGCGGCAACAGGAACACGTTGGTCAGAACGTTGTACACCAGTACAGGGCTGTCAACCACCGGCTGAGCAGACTCATACGCGATGCCACCGATGATCAGCAGGCGATCCGACGGCACTGTGGCAGTAGCCAGCAGAGCTTCACTGCAGTGCGAAATGCGCGTGTAGTTGACGCTTCCGTCTAACAACTCCCAGGTGAGTGTCACCGACGCATTCTGCGCTACGGCAGCGCTTGAGCAATTCGCTTCTGACACCACCAAAGACTGCGCTGTAGCCGGCATCAACAAGACCGCCCAAGCTTGCATCACCCACACAACAGCCACAAACAATGAAAAACATCGACGGGAGACCATTAAGGATACTATCATGATGGAGACCGACCGTTGGAGTAAGCCACTTCAAAAGCGGTCGCCATGGGGGACCTCGACAAGAACAGATCGCATGTCGTCGGGCCACGAGAGGAGGAATCGCAGCCCACGAGACTGGAAACGCGCATTCAGGAATTGGAGCGTACGGTGGTCGAGTTGGATGACACGGCTCAGGCATTCAAGCTTCTGGCGGAGAAGCAGGCGGCTGAGATCAACGCCAAGGAAATTCTGCTCACCCGCAAGAGCGAGTACGTGGAAGAGCTGTTGGAGCAGCTCAAAGCCCTCGAGAAGAAGCTGGAAGCGAGATCGTCCGAGACACAGGCACTGGAGTTGCGTTGCCAGAAATTGGAGACGCAAGCCACAGAGCTGCGCGATCAAGTGCACAAGGATGAAGAGGACTTCGCCATGGTGTGTGCCGCTCTCGACGCTCGAGAGCAGACTCTAGTCGAAAAGAACTCTGACCTTGTCACTGCGGCGGAGACGGAGAAACAACTGCGCAGAGAGCTAAATCAACACCAAACAGCAATCCGCCGACTGGAAAAAACGTCGAGGACTTGAATCCGGAGAAAGCCGATGCTTGCCTCTCGCCTCGCAGCTTTCACGAAAACCAACTCGTTCGGCTGCGAGATGACGCGATTGAAGCGAAGACTCGTGAAGTGTGGCTGCTCACTGGCCAAAACGATCAACTCCGCGTGCAGCTGGATGAGTTGGAGACTGCGCTGGAGCAACTGCAGAGGAACGTCATTTCCAAAGAGAACGACCTGGTGCGGCGGCAACGCAAGATCGACAAGCTTGAGGCGGAGATCGACACTTTGCAAGTGAGTCGCAGTCAAGCGGAGGGGCGAGAAAAGGCCATGGAGATCGCGACGACCCAAAACGCCAAACTCCTGCAAGCTCTCGAAGCACAGGAGCGAACTGCGGAGGAGTTGAAAATTCGACTGGAAGACTGCCAACGCGAGTGCGAACAACTGCGCAATTCCCATCGCGAACACATTGCACGCTCAGCTGAAAGTGAAGTAGAAGTGCTGCATCGCACCAGGCAGGCAGAGGAAAAGGCGTCGGCGGTGAACTCCCTTCAGGAAAAAGTGCGCCGGGAACGCAAACTTCTCCAGGAAGAACTCTCGACCTCGCACCTCAACTACCAGATGGAGATCGAAAAGGTGCAGACCGAGTTGGTCATGCGCCGCAATAAACAGTACGAGCTAACACTTAAACTCCAGGAGGTAGAAGCACAATTACACGAAGCGGTCGACCGGCGAGAGAATGCGGAAGAACAGCTATTAGCAGCTCAGTGCAGGATGCAGGAGCTGGAGCGGGTGCTGCAAGACGCGCTTCAGTGGAAGAAACAACTCGAAGAAGACCTCGCCGCTCAAAACCAGAGCGCCACTAGCTCAACCAAGCAGCAAACTAACCTCCTTGACGAATCCAAACGCGAAATCACTGATTTGACGAGACAGCTCAACGAGATGAAGGAGATGCTCGCCAAAAAGATTGTCCAGGAGAAACAGCATGAGTTGCGCCATCGAGAGGCAAAGCAAAGCTTGAGTGCGCAAGAGGCGCACGCTCTTGAGCAGCAAGAGCGAATCCATCGATTGGTTCGTGACGTGAATCGCGAGTCTCAATTGCGCGCTGAAGGTGAGCTCGAGAAGTCGACGCTAAAAAGCAGCTTGAGACTTTACGCCAGCAGTCTGAGACCAACCTTCGTGAATGCCTCGCGCAAAAGCAGCAGGTGCAGGACAAAAGGCAGAAACTGGCCGAGAACTTTACGCAGTTGACCACCGAGTTCCATGCCGTGCAAAGTGCCAAGTCCAAACTTGTAGAAAAGTTCGCAGACGCATTTGCCAGGACCCTACCGGCTTCTCTCACAACTGCAAGCGCGTGGCCCACATCAGGCAGTCTGGAATTGCGCGAGTGTTGGCTGGTGGATGACGACCTTCGCCCCCTTTTGAAAAAGCTGGAGGCTGAAGGAATGCGCAGACTGCGACGACTTGATTTGCGGTACAACCGCCTCACGAGTGATGGCATGGGCTGCTTGGGAATGTTCCTCAAGAAATTGGCGTGGGGTCTTGCCACTACAAACTCAGACACCTCTCGCTGCGGCTTAATTCAAGAAGTCGATCTGCGTCAAAATTGCATTTCGCTGGACGGAATTCGCGTCATCGCGAGTGGTCTTGAAACTTTCCTACCTGGCAGTAGCGGGCCTGCCGCATTCAAAAGCGTAGCGGTCACAGACGCAGGTAGAATCAAGTGTTTCCCTTGATGTAGCACCACCTGCTGCCAACATGAGTCATGCTGGACAAGAAAACACAGACTTTCCAGTCCCCATTCTAGTCGTGGACATCTCGGAGAATAGCGACGCCGACTGGTTAATCGCAGAATCGCGACGTTTTCAGCAGCAGCACCGACGGCGAGGAAGAGATGCCGCCGGGAACGATACCAACACCCTAACGTCTCCAAACAACAACAGGAGCAATGCTGGAGCAGCACAGCTTTTGAATGGCGCGATTTCCGGTCGTGGCAAAGAACTGGAAGAGATTTATGGCCTGGATCTCGTGAGCGCATTCATGGGTCACGGCACTTCTGTCAGCTCTTCAAAAGGCAACGGGAGACGAAAGAGTGCTTCCAACGAAAACCCAGCACGGCTTGTTTCGCCACGAACAAATCAGTCGATTGGAACCTCCTCGACACCACGGAAAAGGTCGGAAATCCCTGGGTTGGAGCATGCCAATTCGCTAGATCAACTTCCCGCCGTCTCAAGTCTCATTCGGCAGAATAGTGCTTCGAGTCGCATGTCAGCCTCGCTGTCGCTCCCGAGGCTATCAGGGTAAGCACAATGAAAGCGAAAGAGGTACAAGCATCGGTAGGTCAGCGCCGCGCCTGGCGACGCTGTGTTTATTCGTTTTGGGGCTGGGTCTAGTTCCCACGAGCTGCCACGCTGACAAAGCGAGAGCACCGGAGTCTATGATACACTCACTTCTTCGTCGAGAGCACGCGGTTCTTGTACTCGTTAATAGTGCCACGGAAGCGGTCGACCTTCTGGTCACCAACAACCCACAGCTCCTCGCACACGCTATTCACGAAATGCTGGTCGTGGGAAACCACCACGACACCTCCCTTGAACTCGCGTAGCGCATCAATCAGTGCATCAATGGTTTCCATATCCAAATGGTTCGTCGGCTCATCAAGCACCACCACATGCGGCAGGCGCCACGTCATGACGGCAAAGCCCACACGAGACTTCTGACCACCTGAAAGGGTTCGCGTCGGCTTAATTGCCAGCTCACCCGAAAGATTGAAGCGGCCCAGGTGTGCACGGAACTCGTCGGGCTCATGGCCTGGGAACATCTCCTTCATGTTCTGCACAGCAGACTTCGACAGATCTAGCGAGTCGACGTGGTGCTGCGAGAATGTGGCGACACGCAGGCGCGGGTTCATTGTAACGGAACCGCTGCTAGCGCGCAGCTTGCCAATCATGACGTTGATCAGCGTCGACTTACCCGAACCGTTCACACCGAGAATACCAATGCGGCTGGACATGTCCACGCCCATGTGTACATCGTGGAAAAGCAATGGGGTCTCCGGTGTGTACCGGAATCCCACCCCTTCCACAGCAATAATAGGCCGACCCAGCGGCTCCGGAGGCGGGAAGTGCATGCGAAATGCGTGTTCGTCTTCCGGTTCATCAATCAACTCGTTGCGCAGAATTTTGTCCAGAGCCTTAACACGCGACTGCACTAGCGGGGCCTTCTTTGCGTTGGCGCGGAAGCGCTCGATGAATTCCTGCATGTGCTGGATCTTCATCTGCTGGGCGTCGTAGGCCTTGCGCTGCTGGCGCAGATTCTCCTTCATCGTGTGCTCGAACGTGTTGTAGTCGCCCTTGTAGTACGTGAGCTTCTGCTGCGCCAGCAATACAATATCGGTCGTCACAGCATTCAAGAAGTTTCGATCGTGGGACACTACGATCATCTGCTTGTCGTACTTCTCGAGATAGTGCTCCAGCCAGATCACGGCTTCCAGATCCAAGTGATTCGTCGGCTCATCCAGCAGCAGCAAGTCGGGCGCCATGAACAGAGCACCAGCCAGCGCCGTACGCATGCGCCAACCACCCGAGAGAGCCTTTGCAGGGCCATCAACCACATGGTCCGGGAACTGCAGTCCGCTCAGAATGGCGCGCGCTCTCGATTCGGCCGTGTCCGAGTCAATGTTCACCAGTCGGTCGTAGATCTGCTTGAGCCGTGCGCTGTTGTCCACCCCGTCGCTCGTCTCCTGCGCAGTCAGCTCCTTCTCCTCCTGCAGCAACAGCGTGCGTTCATAGTCCGCAGCCAGCACCACCTCCAGCACGCTCCTCTCTTCCTTACTCAACTTGGAGGCCGACTCCTGCTCCACCAGCTGGATGCGGATATGCCTCGGGAAGCCTTCCAGCTCGTAGTGGGAGATGTACCGCAGCAGTGTCGTCTTGCCGGCTCCATTCTTGCCCACGAGTCCGTATCGCCTCCCGCTCACGATCTTGAGCGCCGTGTCCGACAGCAGCGTCTTGCCCTTGAAGTTGATGGTCAGCCGCGGCACGTGGATGTCCCTCTCGCCGTTATCCTGGCTCAAGTCCGGCAGGAAGCGCGCGTCCTCCCACTCGCGGTCCAGTTCGGCTTGTTCCTCCTCACGTTCGGCTGTGAGCTGCTCCAGTTTAATCTGCTTGCGCACTTGGCGCGCCGAGAGCGCCGATTGCTGGGCCTCCATCTCCTCGTTGGTCGTGGCTCGGATCTTGTCGAAGCCCCACATGCGGGCCATCAGCTGTTCAGCGTCGTCGGCGCCCTCGGCCTTGCGCGCCTGCTCCTCGATGCTCTGCGCGTTTTCCAGCACGCGCATGCCGCCATTGCTTGCAGAGTTCTGCAGCTCTGGGGCTGCCAGCAGAGTGGACGCGATCTTGCGGCAGAGCGCGGCGGCCTCCTCGTCCGACGACACGAAGGCGGCGCTCTGCAGGAACGGGGCCACGCTCTCCTGCAGCAGCTCCTCCATCTCCGACCCGGAGCTGGGCACAGCCTCCGCCAGCTGGTCAGCCACGGCGCCGCTCACATACTCGAGGATGGTGGCATCCAGTCCGCGCAGGGTGGCGCTCAGCGCCTCGTTCACTGCACGCTCCATGAGCGTTGGGGGCAATTGGAATCGTTGGCTAAAACCAAGCAAACAAATACACCAATTTTTGGTAAAGACTTTTGTGACTTCAGTCGGCAAGAAGACCTCTTCTAAGAGGCATGACGTGGATGAAGGACAGCCCAGCCTTCCTCGGCATTGGGTTAATGAACGAACCGCTGCCACCTGTCGACCGAACTGCTCTTCAGAATTACTACATTGCGGCCTACAACCAGATTCGCGCTACGGGGAACGACTGCATCCTTCTCGTGGCGCCGATGCTCAGTGAACAAGACCCCGACCACTTACGGGGATGATTGGGGCGCCGCAATACACGAACATGTGGAACGACATCCACACGTACTTCATCTGGGGGTACGGAGGGATGACCGAGCAGCAAGTCCTCGCGGCGGTCGACACCTACCGACAGACCCATTTGAAAGCAGCTCCGACAAACAATCGACTTTTCGTGGGGAGTGGTCCATGGGCGGACCACCCGACCAGAACGGCATTTTCCAGGACTTAAACAACTTCGGCGAACTCGGTCGCAAGCAGCTCGCGTACTACACCGCAAACGCTACTGGTGGTTGGGCATTTTGGTCGTGGCGGCATTCGGACGAGACGGTGAAGCGGACGGGTTGGTCCATGCGGGATCTCCTCCGGAAGGGATATCTCAAGCTGTCTAGCTAGACGGAAAAAAAACGGAGTCCGTCCATATCTTCCTGGCCCTACGGACATGATAACTCGTTGATCTTTTCCGTTATCGTTCACCAGAGATTCCCGTTTGGCTAAAACCAAGCAGAGTTTGGGGACGGTCGCGGAAGACCTCGCGCACTATGCGCGAGACGGGCGTCCTCGTCGCCAGGCGTCTGTCCCTCCGAGGTGTCTGTCCCCAGAAACGATGAGTGAAACGCTGCTGCTGCTGCTACGGCCGCTCCATTCTCCTTTTGCCGAGTTGACCGCGAGCCAGCCATGCCGCCTTACCAAGTGCTAGTGACAGTCGCGATTTTCATCCAACTCTTGACCCGCCAAGCTGCAGCCCAATCGTGCGCAGCCTCCGGACAACAGTGCGGCAACAGCCAGACCGGGCCGCGCTGCTGCTCACCCGGGAACTACTGCCAGCCCTGGAACCCCAGCTACTACCAGTGCCGGCCCACGCCAGCGCAGTGCGGGGCGCCTCAGGTCGGAGTCGATTTCAACGGCAACGACTTGGCCCAGTTCGCCGGCATGAAACTTCCCGACGAGTGCTGCAGCAAATGCGCCGTCACGTCCGGATGCGCCGCGTTCACGTTCGTCAACTTCGGGTGGGACGGCCAAACGCACTGCTACCTGAAAACAGGTACCGGCACCAAAAGAGTTTGGCGGGGGCCATCTCGGCCGTCGTCAGCACTTGCGGCACCTCTAACGGAGACTCGTGCGGCAACGCCAAGCAGACGAGCTGCTGTCCCAATCAAACGTACTGCCAGCCGTGGAATGCCGAGTACTACCAGTGCAAAGACATCCCTGCCAAGTGCTCGACACAGCTCACAGACGTCGATTTCTACGGCAATGACATGGGGGTATTCTTTGGGCAGTACCCGTGGGGTTGCTGCGCCCAGTGTGCGGCGACACCGGGGTGCAAGGGATACACGTTCGTGAACACGGACCCGCGGGGCCCTGCGTGCTACCTCAAGAGCAGCACTGCAGGAGCTCGCTCTTCTGTAGGCGCCGTATCTGGTATCGTGAACACGCCGCCGATGCTAGTACAAAATACCAGTAATCACGTCCAGGCCAAGATCCGCAGTGGTGTAGTTCAGGCGAAGTCGGTAAACCTCGGTGGATGGCTGATGACGGAAGGCTGGATGTCGTTTGGATCGGCTCTTTACAATAATGTGTCGTGGAATACTGCGCTGAAAGGAGAGTATACTGTGATGAAGACGCTAGTTGGTCTCAATGGCCGGAGCGCAGCAGTTGACGCGTTCGAGAAGCACCGACAATCCTGGATTACCGAAGCCGACATCAAGGAGATTGCCGCCACCGGCGTGCTCAACTCCGTACGAGTGCCAGTGGGCCACTGGATCGTTCGAGACGCGATCAGTGCTCCAGGCTCTGAGGGGGACATGTACGCTCCGGGCGGGCTCAAATATCTCGACAAGCTTATTAACAAGTGGGCTGTCAAGTACAACATCGCAGTCATTATCAGTCTTCACGCCCATCAAGGCAGTCAGAACGGCTGGGCATCAACGTCGCCCCCAGTGTTTGGCGAAGCGGGCTGGAGCACCTCGCAGACTAACTACGACAACTCGATCACGTTTGCGACTTTTCTCGCCGATCGCTACAAGGAAAGCCCGGCATTCCTCGGACTTGGCCTTCTGAACGAACCAGCGTATCCCACAGACCGCAGCAGAGTCTTGGCTTTCTACGTGGATGCTTACAACCGTATTCGTGCTGCCGGAAACGCGTGTATACTGTCCGTGTCACCGATGCAAGGCGAGAACACTCCGGACGGGTATGCGGGTATCATCAGTGGACCTCAGTACGAGAACGTGTGGAACGAAATCCATCCGTACTTCATCTGGGGATTTGGTGGCGAGAGCGAGCAGTGGATCCTGGACTATTTGGACACGTATTCGACGACTAATCTCCAGCGGCAACCAACGGCCAATCGACTCTACGTTGGCGAGTGGTGCATGGGGTCACCTCCAGATGAGTACGCCGTTTTCCAGGACGTAGATAACTTCCGCAAGCTGGGGCGGAAGCAGCTCGCGATGTATAACCAATTCGCCACTGGAGGGTGGGCGTTCTGGTCGTGGCGGCACTCGGATGATGCGACGAAGCGCACGGGTTGGTCGATGCGTAAAGTGCTTCGAGACGGCGACTTAAAGCTGTCTTAACATCGCTCCTGAAAGTCGTGCCAAGCGCGGTGCTGTTGAGATCGGACTACGGCAGTGACGACGCCAATTTCGGAGTCAAACTACCCGACGACTGCCGCACCACAACGAATGTTCAGAGACTGGCTGTGTAGCATACACCTCCAAGAACATCTACTGGGACGGCAAGACGCGCAGAATTCTAGACAGGTTGGCTTGGTTGGCATAAGGAGTCCTCGCCGTTGAAATTATCTCGTGGTTGAAGCTTACCGTTTTCCAGGATCCTTGTGTTCGTGTGTTAACTGTAGCAGCAGGCTATGGTACTTTCAAACCGTGAGGCTCCGCTGCCGGGACACCAACAGAGTGCCGCCGGCGACAAAGGCAACTATGAACTTGAAGTAGTCTTTTTTGGCCAATCGCAAGCCCTAAAACCAAATCCTATACAAAAGCGCTTACAAAGGCGAATCTCGCGGGATCTTGCTT
The DNA here is from genome assembly GCA_011947325.1 of Phytophthora macrochlamydospora. Lineage (NCBI taxonomy): Eukaryota > Oomycota > Peronosporomycetes > Peronosporales > Peronosporaceae > Phytophthora > Phytophthora macrochlamydospora. The sequence continues at coordinate 623,437 of JAAVTH010000389.1, forward strand.
CCCCGAAGAGATGGCGCTGCGTCGCCTGCTGCACCGCGAGCCGCCGGCCGCCGATTCCTGGCAGACACAAGAGCCCGACTCCGACTCCGCCTCGCGGCCCACGCACGCACACCGCGAACGCGCAGAGACAGCGCCCAGCTCGCAGCTGCAGAGCGAGGCCGGCTCCGTGCCCATCAGCATCAGCCAACAGGCGAGACGCGCCAGTCTGCAGTTCGCTAGGCGCTTCTTCGACCGCGCGGGGGACGCTCGTCGTCCTCGTCGTCCTCGTCCGATGCGGAGGACGCTGAGGAAGCGGACGCTGCCAACAACTTGACGTCGACGAGCTACTTCCGACCGAGAACGATGGATGGCTACACCCGATACCTCGAGTAACAAACCGCTGCCGTTTGCAAAGTGACTTGATCCCATTAACACCCTGTCAATCTGACCCACACGTTGACGTCCTGTAGAGCGGCGTTTATGGAGGGCTACCTGGAGAAGCAGAGCTCTGAGGACCCCAAGCTTTGGAAGCGCCGGTGGTTCGTCATGCAGAACAGCAAATTGTTTTACTACAAGGCCCAGGGCGACGTCAAAGACAAGAAGCCGACGGACGACTCGTGCTGCGGCGTCATCTCCATGGAGAACATCGACTCGGTGACCACAGCGGTACGATCTGGATGTGCTCGGCTGCCTGCCATCGCAGAGGAGCGCGAGGAGCTGGCGCAACTGCCCTGCTCGTGCCACTGCCACCTCTGCATCACCCCTCCCCGCCTCCTTGTTGCTGACTTGCATCTGCGTCCACTGTCTCCCTCGCCCGTCGTGCTCTTGCAGAAGGACTTTGGTGTTGCAGCCTTCCAGATCCGGATGGAGAGTCGTCGGTACGTCTTACGTGCCGAATCTAGAGACATGGTACGTTTCCTTGCTGCTTCGAGTGATGGCCTTTAACTTGGTGCGGTAACGTCGATGAACTTTTATTCCTTGACAGATGCACGAATGGCTGTTCAATTTTCAAAAGTCCATAGCGAATATTGTATCAGCGCTATCAAGAAATCAGGTGTGTTTGCCTGATCGTATTGACGATCTAAGCATCAATACTGACGCTTTTGGTCTTATCCTTTCAGGCGGAACATCGGCCCATGCGGCTTTGCAATAGTTTTCGAAGAGTACGTGCCATTCCTGGGATTAACTGTAGCCTACCCTATGTCGATACTTTTACCCATGATACGACACTTACCACGGAGTGATTTGTGAAATTACGTAGCAAAGCATGTCCCGCGTGAATCGCAGTGTCTCGTTCGATTACCAAGAGCAATTTCCCGGAGCTGTATCTATGGATGATTTATATCGCGGCCGAGCGAGTGGCAGTTTTTTCGCGTCAACCAGTTTTTCGGATGAGTCAACTGGGGGCGAAGGCTCCACCTCGTCTCGAGCTAGTCCACGGCGGGCCAGTAGCCCACCGAACACGTTTAGCGGATTTGGACCACGCAGTCCGCTGATGTTTGCGTTTGACCCAATGGATGACGTGCCGGAACATCAAACTCCTCCACTTCGACATGCTGCAATTCCCGAGGCAAAGGAGGAAAAAACGAGCTGTTTAGTATTGACCGACGGGAAGACAGAGATGCTCAGGACACGAGTACAGAAACGACTACGGAGCCGTCCCCAATCGTGCCAACGTCGTCACCTCCAGTAGCAACCGGGAAGTATATCCCTCGCTACCTTCGAAACCGTAGCGCTGCTGAACCGACATCACCACCACCACTTCCTGCTGACTTATCTCCGCCGCCAGAACCTGCACCAGCTCCAACTGCTGGTCGCTGGGTACCCCGCCACCAAAGAGAGGGCTTTGCTGAAATGCAACCGATCGAGTCGTTCTCGATCAATACCCGAGACTCATTGCACGAAACGTTTAACGAGGATAGCTCAAGTTATTCTACTGGTGACGAGGTTTACGGCGTGACGTCGTTGCTGGGTGTCCGGTCAAGCATGGAAGACGTATGCTGCTGTATCCCAGACCTCAATGCCCAAATCCCGAAAGGCCAGGATTGCCAAAAGCAATCATTATACGCTGTTTTTGATGGTCATAGCGGTGTTCGGGTAAGCTAAGCGCGGCCACTCCCTCTCATACTACTACTCTCGTCTAACCAACTGTCATATATATGCATAGGCTGCAACATTTTCCAATCAGCGATTAATATCTTATCTGTGCGCGCACGAGTCTTTCCTGACAGACACACGCCTGGCATTCGAAGACTGTTTTGCACGGATTGACAAGGAATTCCTTGCGAAAGCGGAGGAAGAGGTACGAACTGTGTAGTTTAACGTGAGAATGTAGTCATGGTAAACGTTTCCTGTGTGGCAACAGGCCCTTGATGATGGCACCACGGCTGCGGTCGTGTTGATTCGGGGCAATCGCTTGATCACTGCAAATATTGGCGACAGTCGCGCTGTCGCTAGCATCGGTGGCGAGGCACTTGATATTATTGAAGAACAGACTCCAGGGCGTCCGGACGAACGAAAACGGATTGAAGACCAAGGAGGTTGGGTGAAAGAAGAACGCGAACTGCAGCTTTCCAAACTGCATTCAATGGATCTAAGTGATCCAGAAATTCAACAACGCGCAGAGCGTGTAGTTAAGTGGGTGACCATCTACCGTGTAAACGGCGAGCTGGCTGTCTCTCGCGCCATTGGCGATATTGATTATAAGGGCGAGGCGTTGTCCAAGTACGAGTACTGGGCGTTCCCTGAAGGCCACGACCGAGAATTTCACGGCGACTTGGTTATCTCGGTGCCTGAATGCCAGGTACGGGAAACGAGTGCGAGTTGAACGTTTTGGCGGTGCAATTGACGTCTCTTCTTGTGGACTGACAGGATATCGAAATTACTCCCGAGTTTGACTTTCTAATTCTCGCGTGCGACGGACTTTGGGACACCATTAAGAGCAAGGAGGCAGTGAAATACGTCTCTGAGAGATTAAACGAAGGATATTCCGCAAAGGTACGATCAACTGATGCCGCAATGCATTCTAGAGATGGACTCACGGGCGTATATTGTTCATCGTTCGCAGCAAGCAAGTCAGTCCTTGGCAAACTTGGCGATCAGGTCGGGGTCTTCGGACAACGTTTCGGTAATTGTCGTCCTGCTCAACACGGAGCAAGTGTCCAGCTCAATAGATGCATACTTCAAAAGGTAAAGAGACGAGTGTATTTCCGCGCGGAGAATGTTTTGCGTCTCGCCGAGCTACAGAAAGAAAGTGCCGGTAAAGTGTGCATATATTATGTGTGTTTTCTGCTGTCACCATGGCTGTTAGTGCAGGATATTTGTCTACTTGTTCTCGACCGATGTCACAATATCTGTAGGATGGCAAGCAAGAAAGTGAGGTTGGCTGAGCCAGACACACCATTCAACAGACAGCTTTACCCTGCACGATCTTGCTGAACGCTGGAGCCGCCACGGAGTCTGGGTACTCCTCCAAGAACGATACACCCTCTTCGCACGCGCCTGTCATCTTGTTATCCAGCGGCAGACGTCCTAGAAACGGCACGTTGAATTTCTTGGCCATGGCCTCGCCGCCACCGTTGGCTGCAGGGAACACCTCCATTTGAACCGAGTGCTTCAGCAGCTCTGGGGCCTTCTCTTGCAGTAGCTGTGAAAGAGCAAGAGTGTGGAGTTAGCACCCCATTAATTTGCACCCAAAGAACCATCCCCAGTCAGTACCTTGATGAAGACGTCCGTCTGGTCGTTGCCATCGGCGCCCACGAACTTGACGTCACTCAGAGGACGTTGCACGCCGCTCATGTTCTCCACAACGCCCAGCACATTGATGTTCGTCTGCTCGAAAATCAAATACACACACAATAAGCTACTATCCACCCAAAACACCTCCATCGCTCTTCTCCGCCAATCTCCGCACCTTTCGGCAAAAGTTGAGTTCCTTGCGCACGTCGCTGAGCGCCACCTCCTGGGGCGTCGTGACCACCACCGCTCCGTCCAGATCCGCCTCCTTCATGTATTGCACGATGCTGATGTGCTCGTCCGACGTCCCAGGTGGCGTGTCGATGATGAGGTAGTCGAGCTCCCCACTGCACGTCCACGAGGAACTGCTTGATGATGCCGCTCTTCTTGGGTCCCCGCCAGATGATGGCGTCGTCCGCGTTGGGTAGCATGAAGCCGATGCTCATGACGCCCAAGTTGTCGTCCACGTAAACGGGTGACCAGCCGGCCGCGCTCTGATGCACCTCCTGGCCCAGCAGCCCCAGCATGCGAGGCACGCTGGGGCCCGTGATGTCTACGTCCAGCAGCCCCACCTGGAAGCCTTTGGAGGCCAGCGCGAAGGCCAGCTGGCACGCCACCGTGCTCTTGCCCACGCCGCCCTTGCCCGACAGCACCAGCAGCTTGTGCTTGACGCCCGAGAGGCGCTGCTTGACGTCCGAGACGGCCGGGTCCGGCTGGCGAGCGGCGCCCGATGCGCAGAGGCTCTGGTTGGGGCAGCCGGCGCAGCCGTCGGCCTTGCCGGCCTGCTCGGACTGTGGGCCCACGCACTGCTCGTTGGCGTTGGAAGGCGCAGAAAACATGGACACCAGCGAGCAACTTGAAAAGTGAGCAAGTGCTTGACTTGGAATTTGTATAGAGAATGATGGTCTGACGCGCTACGCAATCGTGTTCGAGGCACCGGACGGGATGGTTTCGCCCCGGCATGTACTGCTGATGACACGGAAATATTTTAACGAAGCCGCGGTGATAGGAATTCAAACGCAAGGACAGTTAGCAGGCATGCATGTGTGCGCACGCATCATAGGGATCTGTGTTCAACTCAACCAGCACTTCGCTCCATTTTTATTCAGGCACAAAACAAAGAGCTCGGAGAGAAGTTGCCTTTCTTGTAGCCATCCATACATGGCTACAGCATCGTGTGAGCGGTATCGGTATTGCGGTTATCGGTTGTGCGGTATCGGTATATCTGCATTTTGCACGGCCATTCTTCCTCCAGCCACCGGCGCCCTCTTCCGACCCGCCCCTCTCGCCGCGTTCCTGCCGGACCTCCGATCCTACCCCAGCGCTCGTCTCCTGCAGGCTCGGCATCCCTGTATATCTGCATTTTGTCTATAGAAACCCCCAGAAAAAGCCCCCAAGAACGCGCGAGCCATGAGCGACAACTGGCAGCCGCAGCCAGCGCTGCTGAGCGAGGTGGTGGCGCTACTCCAAGCCTACATGGTGCCCAACAACGACGTGCAGCGCGAGTCCTACCAGCGCCTGCAGCAGTTCCAGAAGAACCTCGAGTTCAACCTCTACCTCGTGCACCTGCTCTGCTCCACGCAGCACGAGCCCAACGTGCGCCAGCTCGCCGGCCTGCTGCTCAAGCGCAACATCAAGGCGCGCGACGCCGCCGCCGTGCTCACCCCCACCGAGACCGAGATCCTGGCCGTGATCCGCGCGCAGACGCTGCGCGTGCTGGCGGACCCGCTGCCTCCTATCCGCAACACGGCCGGCTCCATCATCACCACCTTCGTGTCGCAGTACACGTTCCTGGACGAGTGGCCCGAGCTCATGCCGGCGCTGCACGTGCTGCTGGAGCAGCAGGACGAGAACGCCGTGGCCGGAGCCTTCGGCGCGCTGGTCAAGATCTGCGAAGACTCGGCGGCCAAACTCGAGAACTCGCCCAGCCGGCCGCTCAACGTGCTGGTGCCCAAGCTACTGCAGTACTTCCACCACCAGAACTCCAACTTCCGCCGGGACGCGCTCGAGTGTCTGAACAACGTGCTGATCTACATGCCCGTGGGCCTCGTGGTGCAGATGGAGAACTTTTTGGCCGGCATCTCGCTGCTCACGCAGGACCCATCCAACGATGTGCGAAAGCTCGTGTGCAAGAGCATCGTCATTCTGCTGGAAGTCGGCGTGCAATACCTCGTGCCCCACCTCGACAGTATCATCCAGTTCATTCTGCGCGCCAACCAGGACGAGGACGAGAATGTCGCCATCGAGGCCTGCGAATTCTGGGCGTCGTTCTGCGACCTGCGCGAGTTTAACGACTTGAAACCCATGCTGCAGCCGTATCTGGCTCAGATTGTGCCGCTGCTGTTCCAGCGCATGGTGTATAGCGAGGAAGATTTGGCAAATTTCGAGGCTGAGGAGCAGAACCAAGACGAGAACGTGCCGGATCGACCGGAGGACATTAAGCCGATCTTCCACCGCAAGGCCGGCGGCGGCACTGAAGGCGCCAGTCTGGACGATGGCGACGACGACGACGACGAAGACTACGATGATGACGACGATGACTCATTGCTAGAGTGGAATCTTCGTCGTTGCTCTGCTGCCAGTCTTGACAACTTGGCTAATGGTTACGGCAATGACATTCTTCCCACACTGTTGCCCCTGCTGCAGGAACGTCTAGCCCAGGAGCAGCCGTGGCCACTTGTGGAGAGCGGAATCTTGGCACTTGGTGCCATCGCTGATGGCTGCTACAACGGTATTACACCTCACTTGCCGCAGCTGTACCCGTTCCTGCTGCAGAAGCTGGAAGACCCGGCCCCGCTTATCCGTAGTATTACGTGCTGGACGTTGAGTCGCTACGTCTCGTGGGTGGTGGAGCAGGGCAACCACGAGATGCTGTTCAAGCCGTTGGTGGAGGGGATGCTGAAGCGCATCCTAGACCCCCACAAGAAGGTGCAGGAGGCTGCGTGTTCAGCGTTCTGCACCTTGGAGGAGGAAGCTCGTGAAGAGTTAGTGCCGTACCTGACGCCCATCTTGCAGAATCTCATGTTTGCTTTCGGCAAGTACCAGGCAAAGAATCTACTGATCCTGTACGACGCCATCGGGACTCTTGCGGACTCAATCGGCGAGCACCTGAACCACCCAGAGCTGATCAAGATTCTGATGCCGCCCCTTATTGCGAAGTGGAATTCTCTGGAAGACCGCAGCCGCGAAATTCTCCCGCTGTTCGAGTGTTTGGCGCCCGTGGCTCAGGCGCTTGGCAATGGGTTCCAGGAGTTTGCGATGAATGTCTACGTGCGGTGCCAGCGAATTGTGGAGAATGAGTTGCTGGCTGACGCCATGTCCGAGCAGAGCCCGAACGAGTTTGACGAAGGCGATCCAGAACTCATCGTGTGTGCGCTGGACCTCATTTCGGGTATGATTGAAGGTCTGCAGAGCAATAGCGAGGCATTGCTGACGGGATCGAACATCCTGAACATTCTCATGAGTTGTGTGCGTCACGACATCATGGATGTACGGCAGAGTGCTATGGGCGTCGTGGGCGACTTGGCCAAGCATGCGCCGAACCTTCTCCGACCTGGTCTTGGCGAACTCCTTCCGGTGCTGATCGAGAACATTGACCCAGACCTTCCGACTGTGTGCAACAATGCGAGTTGGTCGGTGGGCGAGATCGCCATTCGCATCGGTGGGGAGATGGAGCCGTACGTAGAGAACTGTTTGGGGCGTTTGATCGGCATGATTAACCGGCCGAAGCTGCCTCGCAACTTGGTGGAGAATTGTGCGATCACCATCGGACGTCTCGGGTACGTGTGCCCGAACGTCGTGGCGCCCCACTTGCAAGACTTTGCCAAGCGTTGGTGCCGCGCGCTTGCTCACGTGCGGGCTCCCGAGGAGAAGGAGCACTGTTTTTGGGCCTGTGCTATATGGTGAAGGCGAACCCGAATGGCATTGTCGCAGACTTCATGTTCATGTGTGGTGCTATTGCGTCGCTTGAAGGCCAGCAGATCCAACACGCTGAGTTGAGGGATATGCTGTACCAGATTGTCCACGGCTTCAAGACGAGCTTGGGCGAGAACTGGGCTGCTTACTTTGCAAGCTTCCCGGAGCCGTTGCGCCAGTTCCTCATCACGCGTTTCAACCTGTAGAGAGCGAGTGACGGTATCCGAGGACAAGATACAGAAGATCACGATGAAGAGGCCGAGGTAGGGTAGACACATACGAAGTGAAGTGGGGTGGCGGCAGTAGTAGGTTTAGGCAGTAGTTAGGAAAAGAGAGTAGATCGTAGAGAATAGCACAAGACCGATGGACCCCTAGATTGCAGGAGGTAGGCTTCTTCATAAAACAACACGCTTCGACGCGTAAAGCACTTTGGACGCTCATATTGGCAACCAGTCCTACATGGCACGTACCTGCCACGTCTCAGGCGGCTGAGGCATCGGCCATTTCGACGTCTTGGTCTCTTTCCTTTGTATTTGTCTTCGTCCGTGAAGATCCTGCTTCGTCCGCAGAACGCTTAGATCGAGGAGTTTTCCGCTTGCTGCTATGGATGGGAGTACCGAGTTCGTCGAATTTGAAATCGTCAGCAAGAAAGTCGTTCCATATCCGCGGCGTCGTCGAGGAGTGCTGTGGCTCGTTGCCTTTGTCGGCAGTCGCTGACGAAGTCGAGTCTGTCCGTTCCGTCTTGGTGTCGTCAGAACTTTGTTGCTTGTCCTTGCTCTGCTGGGCTCGGGCCCCTCTTGATTTCTTGTCGGGACTGAAGAAGCCGGGAGACCCGAGTGGAATGAGCGACGGCGAGAACAAAGGTGACGGCAAGGCCGGGAACGGTGGAAGCGGCGATTTCTCTTCGTTTTCGGCCTCGTTGGCGAGCATGTCGAGAAATGTTGGGCTGAGCATAGTGACGGAGCCACGGCGGCTCCGACTGCTGGATGTGAAAGCCCCCACCGCTCCATCTAATGGCAATCACATGGTGCATGCATCAACGCTTTATGAGGTTCAGACGCCACGCACATTATCTGTCTCGGAGGCTCACCTTTGCTTACATTCGTCGGAGAGACGTCAATCGGGGGTGGCGGGGTCGCACGCCGACTTAGCGTTGACTTTGTCGTGCTCGACGGTTGAGACATTGCCTCTTGTTTGTTCAAAGGACTGCTACTAGGAGCACTACCTGAAGTCGCAGTGTCGGTGATTGTTGGGACAGCACCAGTTTCGATACAAAAATATCCCCCACCAGGTTCTCGTAGCGGTTCTTGACGTCCTTGGGCGACTTTCCTGGGAGGGCCTCGGCGATCTTGATCCATGAGTACGGTTTGCTTTGCGTCCACCGTGCTAACGCTGTCTCGAAGGCTTTGTCTTCTTGGAATGTCCACGGTGTTGGTCTTCGTCCGTTTCGGTGGTACGCGGCAGCGATCATCGCTTGCTGCTGCAAGTGCAGTTGTTGGAGCTGTTGTTGTTGCAAATGCCGCGAGAACTGCGTGGGCGCGAGAATATTCATTGACTGTGCCGCCTCGAACGCGGCAGCACTCAGAGCGCTAGCGCCCGGCGGACCCCTGTTGCTCTCTTCCCCGTGCCGCCACACCTCTGCAGCAAATAGTTTGATCTGTTGGGGGCATTTTGACTCCCTGCAGAAAGCAGGTATGGCGTCTCTGCCAGTGTTTGAGGTAGTTGCTGCACGAGTCGCTGTAGATACTGGCGCCCGTGCAGTCGCACATCTTCGACGGAGCGCGTGCCCACGTAGTCAGCGATCTTCTTCCACTCGTCCCCATTGTGCTCACAGCCGAACATTTCCAACGCCTGCATGAACCGCCCATGCTCGTCTCGCCGCCATTCCGACCGGCCTACGAGCTGATCTCCACGAGTTGTTCCGGCGCCGTTGTCGCCACCTGCTTCGCTGCTAATGCCCGTCGACGCTTTCTGCTTCTCTGCAGCGCTGCTCCCAGGATTCATCGTCCACCAAAGGTGAGAACGAGACCTCGAGCCGTGCAGCGCAGGAAAGGCCGCGGATCCGGGCTTTTGAAATGGCACTATTTCGGAAGTTGCCAAAGTTGACTGCAGCGAAAGCCTGGGTCTGCTGGCGCATACAAGTACACTTCAACGTGTTGGCGCGAGTGTATCGTTGTGGCAGCGAAAGCCGACAACACTACTGGCTAACGTTAACGTCAGTGCTAGACTTTCTGTTTGCCGACAACAAAAAGGCAACAAAAGATTTCTCACACGTCGCAGATTTGGATCATGAAAAGTCGCGATCCTTCCGACAAAGTAAATTTCGATACTTAGTTCAAAGCTAATGTAGCCATCTTGCTGCCGAGCCGTTCCAACAGCGCGCTCGCTGCTTCCTGGAGCACCAACACACACGGAATGCGTTCCTGACTCCATAGCGAGTGCTGTTCCCGTGCCGCAAATCCTTCGTGCCGGTTTTTATCCGATCCCGGAACGCAACCTTGGTCAAAGCCACCCGCGCAGAAACCGCTGGCATCAGCGATGACGAGACCCAAAGCGCCGGCGCGTTGGGCGTAGTACAGTTTGAACACCAGCGGGACGCCACCACGCAATGCCAACACCACGCGGTCGCGAACAGCGTCTGCATTGCGCAATGGCTCGGCTGCGTCCGGTGGGTCCGCCAGCACCAGCTCCGCCGACACGTCAAACAGTCGAGGACTGTAGTGACTCGCCCAGGCCTCGAAAGTGTGCGCCACGTCACTGCCATCTCCACTGGTGCTGTTTGGCAGCAAGTGCAATCTCTCCTCCACATCCGACAATACGACGCGTGGCAACATTGAGTCCGAAATTTGAGCTCCAGAAGTGCGAAGGATGCGCTGCGGGTCTTCCGCCACTAGCGAGGATAAATCGCTTTGAGAGAGAATGTCGATCCCGCTCACTACGGAGTACGTGGGATCTCCAACGCCTTTCATAGTGGGGACAACAAAACCTTGGGAATTCCTACCACTTTCTGAAGAAACAAGTCGACGGTGCGGCGATGGTGGGATACTGAGGCGACTACTTCGGGGACTCCACAGACCAGCTCCTAAAACGTTCATGGCGGCAATGCGAAACACGTACGAAGCTCCAGGAAATAATCCACATACCCGCGTGGATAGCCACACCGCCCCAGACTTTGACACTTCTCTTTTACTTGCCCATTCTCAAGAGCTCCATCCACCGCGACGATTTTCTCGTGCTCACGAATTACTGATGCATCATCGGCTCCTGCACCTGTGCTGAGACTGTCTCCTTCTCCTTTCCCAGGCAATCTCTCGCTTGATACGAGATACAGCTCTATCTTTTGCCGCCATCGTCTTCAGGATCCAACCATTGCAGTGCCACGCACGTTCCATCAACATCGCGTGCTGTCGGAACTCCACGAGCACGAGCAGGAGGGGCACACGGACTTGTAGTTATTCGGCGAGAAGAGCCGCTTATTGCGCCGCGGCCTTCACCCACAAGGAGACGCACTGAGAATGAGTACGCGGACTCTGCTTGGAGGCCAGTGATCACAGCCTCGAGGTCGCGTCCGTCAAAGTCGTCACCAAAGAGTGTCGACGGCAATCGGCTGCGTGTGAGCTGGTCGTGGGTCACATTAACGGCGCCTTCTGCGTATATACTGTCTGTCGTACTTTGATCTTCGCACTTCCAGCTCACCTCATATCCATAGCTCGTGAGGTCGTGCTTCAATGGCTGATACAGTTCCTGCCAGCGTAATGTAGCCGTGGTTCGTGTCGTGTTGACAACGATGGGAGGTCGCGCGACTGGCAGCGTGAGGGAGGCAATGTATCGCTCCCAGCGTTTATCATCCTGCCACTGCTTCAGTCGCTCGCGACGAGACAGCTGCTCTTCTTCTCCATCTTGATTGTCACCATTTCTAGCCCTTCGACTTTTCTTGTTCAGGTAGGCAGACTCACGAGGCCACTGCACAAAGCTACTCCAGTGTGTATCGCTCAACGTTGGTCGGCGGGTGAAGGATGAATCGAAAGTTGGCGATTGAAATTCGTAAAGCATTGCATAAACTCCTCCATCTTTATCTGTGTCCTCTGCCATTAGCAGTACATCAAGTCCAGCAGCCTGTTTCACCTCCTTAACATTTGCCGCGTCACAGAAACAAAAGCGTAGTGTTTTGTTCCAGACAGCGACGATGACTCAGCCGTGCTCATCGTTGGGATAATTCCTCCCGGTACGAAAAGCATGTCGCTTTCAGACTTCAACTCGAAAGACTCGTAGAGCTGCGGTGCTTTCTGGAAGATGCTCGTGTCTAATATCGTGCCGTCAGCTTGTCTTGCAGCGAGATTCGCGTCAGCACCCAACACAATTTCACGGAGCTGGTCCGTGGCGCCACTTGGCGGCACAATTGGCGCGAATTTGCGTCTAAATAACGACACGCGAGCACCAACGCTGTCGCCAAGTGGTATCATCAGCATATGCATCCCATACGGACAGGCCACAATATCCTTCGCGCGCTCAGAATCTTCCTTCTTGTCGTTGGAGACTGGAGAAAGCTCAATAATCGCCGGTAAGAAGGCTTCATCTCGCGATGCATTTGTCCGCTGCACGTAGTCGTGGGTCATGTAAATGGGCACACGGACCGTCGAGTTTAGCAATGCGACACATTTTTCGTCCTTGACTCGCAACGGTGTCGTCTTAATCTGGCCGCTCCCAACACTGGCACCGCCCCCTTCCCCAAAACAAACAGTCAGAAAATCTCGCAAGATGTCGTCACTGGTTTCCGCATCGCCATTTCCACCGGCCAGCCCCAGCATCTGAGCGAGTGGCAACCTTCCCTGTGATAACTCCAGAAGTACCGGTCTCGCTTTCTCTGCGTAGAGTTCAAAGAAGTCCTGGAAACTCACCTCGTCCACCGGTTTTCTCTCGATCACATTGGCTCCACCAGCTTCCTTGTGTTGTTTGGCCACCTCCTTTCGCACGGCTCGAATGTGCTGCCGCTGGTGGCGAAGATACCGCAGTCGGTTGCAATAAGTCACGTCCTGTGGATCTAGCGCTGGCCCTGGATTATCAGTACTCATTTCATACAGAGGCGAAGCGATCCCGAGCTCTCGGCACTGGAAGAAAGCCGACTGCAGCTGTGCATCGAGCGGTGTCGGCTCGTCTCCGTCTTCGGTCGCTAGTGGCGCCAAGAGGAGCTCGCTAAGTGGCGATTCTAGCACTGGGTCGTACTGGAGCCTGCGCAACGACTCGGTAGCCCCTCTGATGCGAGTGAGGAGCCTAGCAATAAGGATAGCAGCAGCGTCCGGAGCATTCTACACGACTGCTCAATTCGTTTTGAGAAAATGTTATCCCGCGTAAATTAATTCGATCGTGCCGCAATGATTGCACCCTGTGGGTGTTACTTTTGTTGTGGAGCTTCTATTCGGATCCCTTCACGCTGAATAGAAGCTCCTTTGCAGCCGTGGTTACCGTACCGATATGCCGGTACAGTACCAGTGACAAAGCGTCGTCGTCGCCGTACCGGTTCGTTGGTTCCATACCGGTTCAGTACCGACATTTATTTAACGGGATACACATATCACTGGTACTGGTATTTAAAAAGTCCTATCCAAGTGTTCGCGTAGCCCTAGTTGTAAGGAGTAGTAGAAAGCAAACGAAGTGCTGAGAGTACAGCCCAACTAGGATTAATTGCGTGGTCGGTAAAACCGTATGGTCCAAAATACCATATGGCCCATACTAATACCGGTATCAGTACCGGTTCCAACACTCTATTAGCCTAGTGATGGATGGGTGGATGGATGGATGGATGGATGGATGGATGGATGGATGGATGGATGGATGGATGGATGGATGGATGGATGGATGGATGGATGGATGGATGGAAGAATGCAAAGATGAAAAAAATAACGACATATATACGGGGCAGATGGTGTGGCTGCGAAGCAGGCGTATTGGATGCTTAATACTAGAAGGAGGATTTTAATTACAGTTAAATAAAAATATCCCAGCCTTCGCGAAGCCCAGTTTTGTTTTAGCAACCCAGAACAGTTGCACGAATCGGCTTTGCTCAAGCTTTTTAGTTGCTTTCACTATACTGTCAAATCTCTAAGATAAAGGCAGGGCCTCGAGAGCTCCGTCAGAGCATCAAATGCTCTAGGGAAGTTGTCCGTCCTTCTCTAGTCGAGCTTTGCCCATGTGAATGGGTTTAAACGCATTTCTGCCACGCTCTTGCTCGCCGCCATATTCGAGAAATTGTGCTGGGGTCGACGTCAAATTCGTCTGCAGCCGGAGCCAGCGCTCCATGTGCAGGGGTACCATGCTCCGAGAGGGTGAGAATGGCAGACACGACGCGCTCGCTGTCACTGTTGGTAAGTTCTCTGGTGTTGTAGCGGTTCATCTTCACGGGGCGGGGCGAAATCGGTAATGAGCCGTCACATGCAGAATGCTTGACTTCCTCCCAGCCAAACGGCCGGTGCACGCCTCGATTCTCTCTCGCTCTGTTTCGAACAGCAAGACCGCATGCTGCATCCACAGGTAGGAGCTCGGCGGGGGCGGATGATCCTCAAGAATGTGCAGAAACCAACTTAGGGTGTACTAGTGTCCACTGCCCGCTCGGATACAAGCCGAGGACACATCGTACGTCCGAGAACACACAAACATGTAGGCACACTTTTGTCCTCACTGAAAATCTTGTCCAGCAAATGACGAACGCCAAGGCGGGCACCGACACACTGTCCTCCTCAGCCCCGATGGTCTCAATCCATCGTCCCAGTCACTCTGCCCTGTACTGCCCGCACCCTCAGTATCTGACCTACATGCACGTCATCATCAACTCACCGAGAACAGCGCTTTTGCGTCAATAGCTAGTCACTTGATTTCGGCACTTCCCGTCGAAATGATGACTGAGAGGCGCGCCGGGCGGCCGCTCGCCACACACCCTCCTATCTACCGAAGCCCCTAAGATCCTACGCCTCTTGAGTCTTCTCCGCGCCTGTTTCTCAGCGATCCTCCGCACTTGCAATCTTCTCCGCGATCTTGCTTCTCCACCGCACGTTGTTTTATTTCGTCTCTCACTGTCCTTGCTCGCCGAAACCGTCGTCATCTTCAGCGCTCTTGTCATGTGCTCACTTGATGTCCATCGCTCAGTCTTGCCCTGCTGGCCATCTTTCTTATCCTTGTCTGTCACCACTGCCTACTCTACCAATTAGAGGCGCTGGTATAGTATTTTGGCGAATAGAAATCAGGAAAAGCACTTTTGTGCAACTGTTTTGGGACGGAGTAGTATCCCAGTATAAAGAAATGCACAATTTTACAAACAATATCGCGCTTCACTTGTCGGACATTATACAAGAATAGCAAACAGCGAATCAGAGACCGTCCACTTCTTTTGAGCATGAGAGCCCCAAAACTAATCAGTGTAGAATGCTAGGATGAGTTTGACTTATCAGAACGGACCATTGCACTCATGTGTGAAGATACCACGCGTCTCGGAAAGGCAGCAATGCCTTCGGCTTCTACGAGGCCTCCGCGCTCAGTACTACGATGGCCTCCGCGCTCAGTACTACGATGGTCCATTAGTTTACAAGCTGCTTCTCTTCATACCAGAGCTCTACGAGTACCAGCAGCACAAGCGGTACTAGGCAATGAGAGATGTGGCCTACAAGATTGGGACGTGGTCACCAACATTGTGGTCTCAACGGGACGACGACCGCTTTAGACAGAATGCAAGGATGGACAAGAAACCCTTATTTTTGCGTTTTTCGCCATTGTTGAGAATTTCCCGTCATTTAGCAGCAACTGCTCCGGCCATAGAGAACTTGATGTCGCTCTGCAGCTGTTTGTGTACCTGGGCTTTTTATCTACTGATGGGCTGGAGGATCTTACTACGCCATCAGCTAGCAGTTTGGGGTACTGCGGTCAAAATCATTACACACGTCACCAACGCTATCATGGAGATACTTCTAGAATATATCTACTAGCCTACCAGCTTGGAGAAAGCTCAGATAGCAAGTCGTGTTGAAGCCAAGTCGGGATTTAAAGATGTCTGCGGATTTGTCGACGGAACAACTTTCCCTCTTGCCATCCAGCCTAAACAAAAACGAAAACTGCTGCAGTAGGAAATTGTATACTGCATGGCTGTCAAGTTATTTGTGATGCCAAGTAATTGATCAGGAAGCTCTTAGTCGGTTATCCTGGAAGTGTTCATGACATACGACAGTTTGAGACCATGCCAGTTTATCAGCATCCGGAAACACATTTCGATCGAGACCAGTACTGACCAGGAGACGCCGCTTACTCGTTGTAGCGAAATCTCGTTAGTCCATTCAAATTTCCGCTGGTAGAACTCCCCGAAACAATCGCTTCAACTATCTGCTTTCCACACAACCCACTGCGATCGAGCACACGATGTCCAAGACGTGGTTCAGATGTTATCTATGTACGTTAGTCTACCTAACTTATAGAATCCTGATATCGCTGGAGGCTTTGCCTTATGCTCTTCGAGGCCCTAGCACTTAGACTTGAATGTGTTTTCTTCCCTTTCCGGAGCTTCTGATCGAGTTGGCTATACAGTTCGCTGTAACCTGCTGCTATACTGAATCTCTTATGTTCGGCATACTTCAACAGTGAATTCGCTGCAGTATTTTCTGTCGTTCGACCTTGTATCCATTTGGAAGAATTTAACTGTCCGCTGATCTTCATTTGTTCTTCCGTTGGCAGTGTTTTCGGTGTTATGTACCTGGCTGTCGTTATTTGCCGATGCACCCTGCTCAATAGTGCTTGTTGCTTCTTCTTCTTCATCATCGCATCTGTGAGAATACTTTTCACCATTGCTTTCAACGGTAGATTCGCGGGTTCTTGGTACGTCTCCACCGCCCTAATTGCGGAGCTGTCATCTATGATTATCCAGCCCCCAATCCAGTTGTTGTTCTCCGGGATCCGCCTACATATTAAGAGTACTTGCCATTGTCGCAAAACCACAGGTTTATCTGACGGTTCGATCTTCTTGAGGAATGCGTAGCACTGAGCTAGTATCCATCCAGTTTCCGTTTTATTAGATTGGGGCATCCATGCTCGGATGATAGCCTGGGTTTGGAAGTCCGCTGCTCCTCGAACCAATTGCCAAAACCGTTGATCCTGTAATATTTTTCATTAAACACGAGTGCGTTCCTAATTCTCCACAGCATACATTGAATGCATGTTGTCCAAATCATCCATAGTGTTGCCATCTCGTTGTCATGTTCCATACTCCATTCGGAAATACTCGCTCTGGAAAACTGAAAAAGTCCATCGAGGTTTGTGGTGCTCTTCTAGACGCTATCGCTGGCAATAGTTGCTGAATTCCAATTGGGTGAGGGAAGTGACCTAACCATTTTGATATCCAAGTTTCCCAGACTAATTGGGCTCGTCCACACTCTCACAATATGTGCTCGATCGTCTCTGTGGTAGTTGGGCACTTTTCGAGTGGACATTGCCGATCTTGAGGCCAACCAGCATGAAACAAATTCAAGGTTTGGGTGGTACTTCTGTACACCGTCCAACGCTGGTAGCCCGTCAATGTACCGTCGGGCCTCCAAATTTCCGTTGTCGTTTGAGTTTGCGCTGCTTTGGCCCATTCACTTCGTTGGGCTGTTTTTCCCATACGTGCCAACACTGAAGCCACTGAATATTTCGCTATTCCTCGAAGAGTTTTGGCTCGTAGTACGAGAACTTTTCTACCCACTCCCGAAGCATTCACCTTTCTCCTTCATCAACGCCAAATCCCGTTGTAGTTGGTTAGCTATGCATTACCTTGTAGCGCCTCTCGATGTCAGAACATTTCGATCGTATCTGGTCCGCATCCTCGTGTTCAATTTGACCAGCCACCTTTCTGTAGAAGTCTGCCTTGCACGTTGTCCTATACTCCACTACATGTTGCTCCCAATATTCGAGAAGGAGTGCCTCCTCTTCTTCTTCCAGCGACGCGCAGTCGTTCACCTGGTTTATCTACATCGGAGGGTTGAGTCCTATTGGTATTACTCTTGCTCGTCGCATTTACTCTTGCAGTCGATGGAATAACAGGCAAACGCTGTGCGTGCATGGAACTACGCAGACTTGTCCTTCCAGCGGGCAATTGGAATTGCTCGATAGGCGTAGGGAGGGGCAACAGCGATGGGGGTCTCGTCGCCTCGGCACCCGCAGGAACAACCGCGGCCACACCAAGACGAAAACTGCGTGGGGGTTTGGCAGTCACAAGCTTGCGCTGATTCAAAACGGCGTCGCCTGGTTGGACGGTCGCCATAACCATTACCACTGTGCCAGAAGTGCTTTTAGACTGTCCGCCGTGAGGGCCATGGGTCCGGGAATCTGGATGCGTCGTAGACGTTGCTACAACTCCAGCGCTCTGTTGCAATATCACTGAAGAAGCTTCCATCTGCAAGCGATTACGCTGTCGTCCCTCGTTTTGCGCGTTCTCTGGTGGCGATGGTGGAGCATGGTTGTGATCTCTGACGGCGACCTAATCCGCAGCTGTGTCTTCTGCGTGCTCCTCCCTGGCGACTCGCTCCTACTTCATGTGATCCTGGGAGTGTCGCTGCTCGTTTCGCTTGGACGTGCAGAGGTGGCGAGCGCGCTTGGACGACGCCTTTTGCTCCACTGCAGAAATCTGCATAATCACTTGTAGAATGAGGCATCGATGAGCCAATAAGATCCCATCCTACACAGATCTAGCCATCCTCCTCCTCCTCCTCCTCGCGAGGAGGAGGACAGTAACGTGATATTTGATTCTTCAAGAATGGTGATCTCGGTCAATGAGATCGCAAGGGTTTTTAATATTTATTCTGCATCGCGTCGTAAGAACCCCTAATCCATGTCTAAGAGCGTCTTTGTTTTACGTTTTGGTCCAGTGGAGTTAAGTCGGCTCAAAATGCGACTATCTTCTGATTGGCTACATAGGCCCCTTCGTCTGGTTACCGGTTAATGAGGTCTAAGACTTAGTTAAATATCCCCGTCTGGTTAAGCACGAAACATCGCAATGGGCTCGACGGAAGCTGCGGCAGCTTTGTGTGGGTGTAGCGCTACTCTTGCTGCCGCTTAGAATGTGGCAGCACAGACAACAGGGTCTCCTAAGTCGCAGATGCCCACGGACCACTGCCACGGATTTTAACACCATTTTATGGTTCATCAACAGTGTACATTGCAGCAAGGTCACAGTTTTGGCGCTCGTACGTTTGTTGCGAGCTCGCAACTTCGAGTTTAGCATAACTATGTCGGAAGCACAGCTTTGCTAAGGGTACTGTCGTTTTGTATTTCCTGGTGACGTCAGGGAGTTACCGAACGAGTCCGTTTTATTTGAAGCTGCTGATGAGTTGACAGCGTTTCTGGTGGTGTTGCCGCCCGAGGTAGTGTGGTGAAGGCGGTGAGTCCTTTTGTCGCCCAGGGCGTACAGTCGGCTGCCAGAAGAGGTCTTGAACGCGGAGTGTAAGGCCTCAGACGGGGTCACTCCCAGGAAAGCTCGCGAGAGCTTCTCCGGGATGGCGTGTGGTCCTTGTGCTGAATCCCCTTGAGGATCGTTTATCTTTCGTTTCGCCCCGCTTGCACAGTCCAGGTAAGCTTGTCTTGATGTCTGTGGTTCTTAAGCGTCTTGTGTCGTTGCGTGTCGGTCCTTGGGCCCTTGCTCTTCGTCCGGACTTGTAGATCGACGACCGGGAAGAGGAGGAACAGAGAAATAACCAACAATATATAAGAGTTCTTGACCCAAGTTGAACACGCAGGGGCTCCTTATTCTTTACTATGCCCGGGAACCGAGGGCAGAAGCACCAAGCACAAATGAGCGGTTGGTCCCGAGGTGCTTGGCAGGGTCCCAGGAGCTCAGACGTTTTACACGCGCGCCAGCCTCTAACGCAGAGGACTTTTCGAGTTCAGGCGCAGTCGTACCGCTTCACACAGGTCCTGGGCCGAGGAGAGTCTTGGGACGGGACCTTGAACCGTCCAACTCCCAGGAATATGAAATGGAACGCCGCCGCGAGGAGAGCAAGCCAACTAGGATATGGAACAGGCTCGTTCACCCGGGGCGCGCGGGCGCCCAGGATCCCTCGCCTAACTTGACTTGAAACAGGCGAGAGTCCCGACGACGACCGACGAAGACCTCCTTGCTCTCGTCCGCGGGGCTCCTCGCGCGAAGGCCTGGAAGCTTGGCCCGAAAGACACTTGAGGACTTGGAGGCAAATTGAACTCTTATTTATGTTTATGTTTTTGCCTAAAAGTTGGCTACACCCTAATTAGTCTTGAACTAAGCATAGACCCCTCATCGAGCAACTTCACCCTTGTCTTGCAAACTCAGCGATCCTTCGCAGGATTTGGCTCTTCGGCAAAGATCGCAGTCTAGTTCCCAAATGGTACTAATTTCCTGGTACACTCTGTCCTGGCATCAGTCTCCGCTTTTGGTCCAATCAGATTACTTGATAATGGTGTTTCAACCAGTCACCGCCCATTTCTTGGCTCTTCAACTAGCGCGGTTCCAGAAGTGTCGCTGAGCCCCAAAACAACGAGTTGCATCGTCACAGTAGGACGATTCCCGTCAAGCCTGCAAGGACGGAGGGATATTGAGGCACATTTCAAAAGGAAAAACGGCATTCCTGGTGTGACAGGAGCAGTCGACAATTGCCTCATTTCAATTCAGTGCCCCGAAGATTTCAAAGGCTTCTATTTGCAGAAAGTGTTATCCTGCTATGCAATATCCAGGCTATCGTCGATGCCGATTTGAAGCCCATGAGGGTTAATACGATTCCTGCCTCATGGTCGGATAAAAAATGTGGAAATATACACTTTAAAAAAATAGTCAATATTGTTCGACGATGCTGATCGAAACGCATCTGCTGGGTAATTCTGGTTATTCGCTTTTCTCGGGGTTAGTGACTCCTTGTTTATCGTATGAAGAAGGCGGATGTCTTTCATAACAGCAGAAGGACTTTAACTTTAAGTACTCAAGCACCAGAACGACAGTGGAGCGGGCATTTGGCAGATGAAAAGGTAGATTTCAATGATTAACTACAGTTATGGGTAAGAAAACAGTGGGTAAAGCATGCTACATAATTACTCCAACTGCCGTTCTTCACACTAGTGTCAGCTACTCGTAGATGACACTGCAATGGAAGAATACCGTAAACTTGGCGATACGCCACTTGCCAGCTCCGATTCCGATAATTCGAAGCACTTCCGAGATATTACCGTTGCATAGCGTGATGATTTCATGTCAATTGTCAACGCTTAGCTTGCCATTGATCTTTACTAACTGGTCCAGCATTTGCTGCATTGATGTGCCTGAAGTTGCTGTTGATCGAAAAGCTGAGAGGTGATTTCTGTTTGGTGCTGTTGTTGCTCCGCCAGGCATTTCCGCATTTGGTGGTGTGCAATATCCGCTATACCTTCTGAGAAGGATCGCATCCCTTCAGCATCATGCTCCCCCTGCGTTCATATATTTTATTTTGCACCCGCTACAGCGCTGAATAGGGATCGTCAACCGCGTGAACGGTGCTGCGCAGTACTACTATTGCTGACACGATCAGGAGCTACTGAAGCCACTGTCGCAGCAGGTTCGACTGGCTATTCATTAGTGGCGGTGCCAGAGCATACCAAGACGAGCGGCGCAGGCCGCATGCCTTCCTTGCCCCTCCTCCCCCCACCCATCTTCTGCACAAGTGAGAAGCATGGCGGCACAACAGGAGGTGGAATATTGCCAGTGCGATTAATGCCTTTGTTGTATTTCTGTCACAATTCAGTTAAATGTTTAAAAAACACAGTTCGCTACTAGTTTCACTGAACAGCTATGAAATTGTACATTACCTTGTTCTTGCTCTGCTCAGAGTCAACGTTGCCGAGGACTTGTGTCGCAATTGTAGATACCAGCATCTCCTAGTTCTCTTTTAATAGTTTTTCTTCATTCGTGTACTGCTTCATTTTTATCACCTTTCAAGTTTTGTCTCCTCTGCTGTGCTTGGGGAGTCTTTGAAATGCCGTCACCCGTATCCAGTCCCACCAGCCGGGCTCGCCCACGGCGAAGTGCCTTCTATCGGCGATAATCGCGGCTATCTCTGCATACACGGGATTGGCGTTATCCAGCGCAATCATTCGGACTGTTTAGGGCGCCTTCTTCCGCGGCTGCAACGATCAAAACGTTCCGCGTACAGTCATACTATGAAAGATGATTGGGCAGATATAGATCAGTTTTCGCTCAGCGACAATCAGTCAGTAACGTACGATATATTACGCGACTGAGCTGTTGACTTCTAAAACCTAAAACCTCAAATCGTGCGGACACAACTCGCGGCGCGCAAAGTATAAGGGGAGCGAGAACTGCGGTAAGGATCAGAGGGTGCAAACACGGGCGTGGATATCTCTGACTAATGGATGCGTGTCCAGCACGGGGTGGGCAGCGTCACCTCGCCTTCAACGATAAGGAAGTTGGTTTTGTGTTTGAGTGGAAGAAGGACTTGTGGTCGAGATTGGAAAATGAAAAGTGAGTGTGATTCAGTTAGTGCTAGCTGCTTTTACTGGCACTCTCTGTCCTGCGTTCCTGTCCACTAAATCTCCTGTTCTTGTCCTTGTAGCCAGTTCTGAATAGAAACGCGTCGCCATAAAAATGCACCCACCGCCCTCTTCCACACACTGGCTTAAATACACACGAGTCGTACGATTGTACGCACAAACATGTACGCACACGGTCGAGTCGTATGACTTGTACGCACAAACATGTACGCACACCCAAGTCGTACGATTCTGCCCGCACAAGCGTGTGACAGCATACCCCCGTCCGGCAGCGAATTTGCGTTTTGCTCCTGCTAACCTTCTCGTCTTCTAGATCATGCAATATCAGGAAAGACTCGGAAGCTGTTCGTCGTGAGACAGCACGATGCCTCCCGTTGCGTGATCGGCTTGATGGCATCGTCGTGGAGGCGACATTACAGGAGATTGATGCGGAACGGTGGCGGGGGTGGGGGCAGCTAGACTTCTTCGAAATGAGGCGAAATGAAGGTGGTGAGATCGACTAGCATCAAAATTTCGCGAGAACATGCGCTTCACCCCTAGGACGGGCAGCTGTTCAGCTAGTGGAGATTGAGCAAACGTACCCGAGGCGAAAAAGTTGCCTTCTTGCTCTCGAAAAGCGATCCCTCTAATCAGACATCGTGCTACCTCACCGAGCGACCCGGTCTCTACCATATAACTCGAACCCTGACGAAGGACTACTCAATACTCTCACTCACTCACGCACTCACTCACGCACGCACACATTCGCTTACATTTTTCCGATTTAAATGGCCTTTTCGTTTTTATGACGTTTTCCTCTTATATTGAGACTCGACAATGCTGCTAGTTTTGTGCGGGTAATTTTATATTCAGATGCCGTTCGGGGTGCTGTAATAAATTCGTGTTGGATTATGCCACCCGCATCGCCCGTGAAAGTCAAACCACTCGCTTACATAGTTCCTTATGCGCATACATATGCGTTCATGTGTATCAATGGGTGTGCATTAACGAATACAAGTAACACAGTAATTAGCTTCTATGGCAAGGTTAAACTCCCCCAAATATCATTCTACTCATACTGTATATCAATACTATTTGTGTTACGTTTGACCTGCATTCTCACGTCAAGAGAACCAGGACAGCCTTCGAAAACCGGAAAAAGTAATTACTCACGGCGGGACTTGAACCCGCAATCTCTGCCTTAGGAGGGCAGCGCCGTATCCATTGGGCCACGCGAGCACATATAAAATTACACATTCATTAAGATATTCAATCTACAATAATGTTCGACGGCCACCCAATCTCTACTCGCCTTTTCTTGAAAACTAAACCAAAGTCGCTGTTGTACGTTCCTATTCAAAAGCTCATCAGACAGCCTCCTTTTTGCAGTACAATAACCACAACAATTAGTGTTAGTGGATGATTGTCGCTGTTTCGTAGCCAATATCTTCGAGTTTGTATGGAAACGTAGGAAAATCGACCGATGTTTTTGCTGTCATACAAAATAGTTAGGGGGCAAATGACTCAGTATTTGTATTGGGCACTTTGGCAAGCGATTGTTGTGTGTTTCGTAGCAACAAGATCCTACGCCGGCAAGCTCACAGAGATAGCACACTGATGCGTTCAAGTAAAGAGTGAAGCATTGGGCGTAGTAGTACAAGCGACGCATCGACCCGACAGTCCGCCCGTTCTCCCCACTCTGTTTGTGTTGCTACTACAGCTCCTCAAGAGAAGCCTCCGGCCGCAAGTGACGTCCAAGTCGCCGAGAGATCCACTAGAAATGCTGCTGCCAGGTCCAATGATGCTTCTGGGCGATGCATCGCGGCGCATTATGCAGATTTGACATCTACTCAGAGCGACGAGACAAACCGACAGCTCTTGAAGCCCACGGGGGACGCTGTAGTAGCGACAGGGACAGAGACTACTTTACTTCCTGCTGGGAACGGGATTGGGCCCGTTTCGGTGGTCGACGTGGCCAGAGCGAGCGACGATGACGTGGCGGCAGCACAACATGCTTCGGAAGTGGCGACTACGAATGAGGTGACTGCACAAGATGTGCGGAATGCTTGCATATCAAAAAGAAACTAAGATGCATATGCAGGAGTCTTCGAGCCATATCGCGATGGATTATCGCAGCCAAAGCTAGCGAGGCTCGCCACTATCATGACAAGTGGGGTCAGATTGATCTCGGCCGCTTCACGGCTCGCGGCTTTGAGGAGTTTTTAGTGGAAAAGCGTAAAATGGTTGGGATTAGCGTGCTCAATGGTTACCGAAGCGCACTGAAGGACATGTACCGTCAGAAGCAGCTCCCAATCCCCTCAGCGTACGATAAGAGCTTGTCGACGTTTTTTCCGGGTTGAAGCGGCTGCAAGCGGCACAGTACCAAGCCGGTGCACCGCGAGAGTCTGGCAAGGATCCACTGCCTTTCTCACTTTACCAGGAGCTCTGCAAGTCAACACTATTGCGGCAAGACGGTGGATTCGCTCATTTCTTTTGGCTACTCAATGGAACCTTATGTGTCGATCGGAATCTGTCCAAACTATCTGCACGGTGCACTTGAGCGCTCATAACGACAGTGTGGGGTGTGTTATGCATAAATCCAAGACGAATCAAGAGGGAAAAAATGGCCTAAAAGACCCCCGACATATGTATTCAAACCCGTTTAGCCCAACAACTTGCTGGGTCACTTCGCTTGCAATTTGTTTGGCTTGTCGGCCTACCCAAAAATCGGGGCCACTTTTTCCTGGATCGCAACAGAAGTCGCGTTTTGGTACAGCACTCCGACAGCTCATCGCGGGGAAATCTGGTCTCCATCACTACGGGACACACTCTATACGCAAAGGGGTTGCAACTTTTGCCTGTAGTGGAACGACTGGAGGGCCCTCAATTGCAATTGTCTGTCTACGCGTTGGATGGTCATTGGGTGGTGTCCAAGACCGATATATTCGTTATGAATCGGCGGGAGACCAGTACCTTGGACGAGTTGTTGCAGGTCTTCCCTTAATCGTGCAGAATTTTCAGCGCTACCGCCCCATTTTAAAAGCAGCCAGGACGCCGATGTTATCAAATGCGTTGCCGAGATGTTTCCGGCATTGCGAGCAGATAACCGTCTTCAAGACATTCTCAAGCTTTGTGTGGCATCGCTCATTTTTCACGCAAATGTCCTTAGAGATACATTGCCTGCTGCGCACCCGTTGCTCTCCACGTACTTATTTCGAAACGATGACAAAATGGACCAGCTCCGAGCAAAACTCTTGACGGAAGCGTCGCTATTGATGAATCCAACTGGGATCCCACCACATGTTGAGCTTTATAAACAACTATTGACCATGCAAAAATCTATCGATAACTTGCCGCCCGTGTTGTTGGACGGAATTGGCAAGCTAATCGAGGAGAAGGGCATTGCTGCCGGAAATATTATCAAAGCCCAGCTTGAATCTACAATAGAAAAACTACTTCTGCGTGCTGGAATGACACAGCCGCATGAACCTGAACGACATCACGACGAGGGTATGCAAAATCGGCAAATGGTTCATTATTACGATGGCAAATTCCATCTCCTACCAAAGACTTTTGAATTTCCAAAACCGGACCCTTTGGAGCGTGGAAACTCTGGTGGTTTGAAGACGGCCATAGCAAATACCCTCCTCTCAAAACTGTTAGAACCCACGATTTACCAAACAAATCTCTACACAAAACGTTCTCGGATTGGGCTGTAATGATTCGGCACATTAAAAGCGCTGCAGAGTCGACTGGATTGTCAGTCTCTGCAAAATGTCAGAGCAGCAGGCGGCAGACATTTTTCGCGTTGGGATGAAACATTTGCAGGTTACTCCTGCAAAGAGAAAACGGCGCGTTGCCGAGCTTTCAGTGACTACCGTTCTTCGCTTGGTTCGCGAGACCCAACAACGAGCTCGTGCGTCTTCAACGTCAGCAGCAAAACGGCAACGACTAGCATAATATCATCTAATCATATTGCGTAACTTTAAAATCCTACGAATTTGTCAGATAAGTGAATAGTGTTAGTTTTCATTTAGAGTTAGTATCTCTAATTTGTGTGAGACTGGAAAGCCAGAAAAAAACTAACACTATTTGCGGTAGAGCGGCAGAGTACGAGAAGTCAAGTTCATCCACTCACGAACATTCTCCAAGCCTTGTACGACCTCCCCAACCGCCTTTGCCGTATTACTGTGCAGTCCGCGCGAGACTCAAGCTCTCGCGCTGCTACAACTTCGCCTTCTGCGTCTGTGCATCAACTGGATACGGAAAACAGCAGTCGTCCGTACCGCAATGGAGCGGGCTAGACGTTTAGCCGACAGCCAGCAGCGAGACTTGCACGGGGTCGACGACACCGACGGGTTGTGCGTCCCTGTAGCCACTTCAACTGAAGTTGCACCAGTCGTGCAAGATGAAGTACCAAGCACTCCGGGAAAGCACAAGCGATAGGTTCAACATGTCGCGACAAAGCAAGAGCACGTTGCTGTTGTCAAGTGGATGATCACAACAAACGACAAGAGCTCGCACTTTCTTTTCAAGCGCGCAATTGACGCCTTTCCTGGTTGTTTTCGGATTGCATCCGCTTCAGCAAACTACACGAAAGCTTCGCGCTGGTGGGACAACCGGGAGCGGCTTTTAGCAGCATGTGCTGAACCAACAAGTCGCATGTCGGTCCAGGCAATACAACCTGGAATAAGGAAGCACGTCATGCTCAATGAGTTGCCGGGTCGTGGCCGTCGACGAGACCCTCGGTCAGCTTGGCTACATGAGGAAATTCTGGAAGAGTTTCGCCGGCTGCGGAAAACCGGATTAAAGATGTCGCCATCGATGATAGTGAGTATTGCCCAGTATATACTGACAAACTCTAAACACGTTGAGTACACGAGGAAATTCACTCCACCTGGATCAGACATTTCGCTTAACGATCGGCTTAACATTCGCTGGGTGCAAACTTTTAAGATAGTTTCAAGCCGGTAAAAAAACAGCTCGGCCCTCAAAAACAACTACAGATTGAAAAAGAAGTGGCATTCCACATGGGCGCGTCGAAAAGGTTTTTGGAAGAGCGGTGTTTACCCATATTCAAATGGTAAATATTGATGAGACTCACTTCATTGTCGATACGGACATTGGCGAAACGCTGAGATTTAAAAGTGATAAACGCATCCGCTGCACAGACGTCGTAGATGGTACAGCTGGAATGACGATAGTAGGACTGCTACTTGGTGGGAGCTCTGCTCGACTTGGAATCCCTATGATGATTTTTTCTTTTCAATTCGAGCTGCAGCTATCCTATTCGAGGTGTTCCTGATACCGTACCCCGTAAGTTGAGCTATATATCAATTTTTGTTCGTTTAAATATTGTGCTGTATGATCTCTGTACAATTCGGGCAAATCGTTCTACTTAAAACTTGCTGCAGAAGCTGTCCGTGACGTCAGTTTGCAGGCGAACCAAAAGAGGTAACCTCACGTACGCAAACAAAAAAGCGATGGTGCACTGTGGGCTTGCGACTGTAAATGGCAAGAGGAGTGCTGACCAACTCAGTGACTTTTTCAAATGATCACCGCTGAACATTATGACCACTTCATGGGAAAGCCCGTTGCAGACGCTGCCGAAAATCGATCACAAAGCCAGACTCACGAGTCTACTGAGCAACTAGAAGTTTCTATATAATTGGGGCATAGCCCCCTATAATGAACTCCTTTTACTACTTCATTTACCCTTTTACAAAGACATCTGATAAAATTGATAAAAGGTTAGGGGTAAGGTTTTATCATAGCGTCTCTGGGGGCGATTTCGGGCGAAAATTCCCTGCGGTTTAAGGACATCAAATATCACATGTGTTACCCTTCAAACAGGAAAACGGAAAAGTCACCTCCCTCGAAGAGGCTAACAGTCAGTAAAGTCGGGTCAACTTTTTATGGAACTCTGTTGGGGCACGTTTCTATGCGATGGTGAGTGATTAGCGTAAACATGCATGTTTAGGCAAGATTTGCGGCAGAATGATTCCAGCTGTGTCTGATCCCGTAAAAGGAGCAGTCCTTTAATAGGAGTTCGGGCAAGCCGATTAAGCACAAATCAGGGCGAGCAGACGTGGAAGCCGATACACTATAAGATTTGAGTGACGTACGGCGCTGGTAAAAGTATGCAGGAGTGCACTGATATCCACGTTTGTTTTAGGTTAGGTGGTGGCTGAACAGTCGCCACCACACACAGAATCGGCGCTCAGCGCATGTTCCAGGTCGGATCCAGCGTCGCGTGCTGTGAGGGGACATGCAAGCCATTTTGTCGGGGTGGATATTGGTGCGTGGGGTGTGCTGCACGATGTGGTTTAATGCTCGCTAACCTGTACGTGTGCGTTCGTTGTAGTGAACTGTAGCACGGTAGCTCGCAAGACTGGTGTGGAGGCACTCGGCACGTGTACCAGTTCGGGTATCGCCCGAGGGAAATGATATGATGGCGGCACGACGTGGCAGAAGCTGGCAAGGCGAAGCGCAGACTACGAAGGTATTTAGGTGCATGCGTCGTACTGCGCGATTTGATACGCTTGGCTAACATGTGTGTGTGTCGTATGTCCTAAACAGGAGAGCCGTAGCTGTTCAGCTAATGTGGAGGTCCCCGAGTATGCAGCCGTTCGAGCATAGCGTTGCGTGCTGCAAGCCGCTGGATATAACGTTGTAACGGCACATCCTGGCAAATGGTTCGCAAGCACGGAGAGCCGATGTATTTCGGTGCGTGTGGTGTACTGCGGGATAGTGGTCAGCTTGGCTAACATGTGTGCGCGCGTTGTGTCCTAAACAGGAGAACTAAGCTGTTCGGAGTGGCGTGAAGCCTCCAACGGCGTGCCATTGAATTGCAGTAGGCAGGGTCGTGTGGAGTATACAAACAAATGATAGGACTATAGATGGCTGTAACATTTCATAGGGAGTGTGAACAGACAACAGCGCGGCTCACAACTGAATTTGCCGAATGGAGGACGATAGACGCCAGCTAGCTCGGACGGCCGAACAAGACACTTCTAGGGCACTTATTGCTGCGCACCAGGAGCTCCACAGGCTCCGGACGCTCCATGGCGCTAACACCAGAGTCGTCCAGGCTGCCGTGCACGCCAATGGAAGCAGGCATGTACGCTACAAGGCAGCCAAACGTGAGGCTGATGCCATCGACGGTATCTGGCTGAGAGACACCTGTGATGCTATAGTCAATGATCGTGTCATGCGACGTCGGGAACATGCGGCTCGCTTGGAGGCTGTACTAAGAGATGATCGATCCCGACAGCACAGATCAAGTTCAAGTTCAAGCGGCGTGGACACGCCTGAGAACACTGGGGAGGCGCCTGAAGTGGTCGTGATCGACGACGACAGCGATGGTGGCAGCCAAGGATCGGAGTGGATTCGCGGATGTGAAGAGTGATAGCACGGCGTGGAGATACGGTGTTCACAGGTTCCAGTAAGCAGCTGAAGAAAATACATGATGTGATGTTGTTTTGGTGGGGTGTCTTCTCGAAAGTAGTATGTACATGTTCAGTTGCTAATCGTATGCATAAAGATAGCAGAAAAAATGATTAGTGGCGTCTGTTGATGGTTTCCTGCTAATTGTTCTTCTTTTGCATTAACAGCTTTCGATTTAGGCGTGGAAGGTTTGCTTTGGGCTTCATAGCAGAATGCACGTGCGCGATGATGAGCTTCCTGCGATAAAATTCTGTACTCACTTTTACGAAGTAGTCTAGCTACGTTCTGCACCACAGTAGTATAGCAGAAACAAGAGTTCGTGGAATCTTGGATGTGACGCAAGGCGTAGCGAAGAACATTGAACGCATTTTCTGCTATATCTTAGTGTTGGGATGAGTGTACTCACGGGCAATTGGTAGTGAAAATATAGTGTTATGCATTGCTAGGATTTCGAAAGCGAGCAGGAAGTCAGCCGCGTCGAGTACCTTTGAGCTCTGTGGGGTAGCATTGAACTTGCGTGAGTTGCAGATGGGCGATGTGGCTGCATTCCCCGGGCGCGCATGCTGTAAATGAGATTCTTGACGGGGAAAAGCATGGCATTCATCGATTGTGTTTTATCGGACTCACTTTCAATTCGCCAACCTCGGAGCCAAGTCGAACCAAACCTCTACGGGCTCAAGTGCAGCTGTGCCGCCATGGATCTACTGGAAGCAACCCGCAAGGAGGTCTTGAGGCAAAAGGAGGAAGAAGCGTTGAATTTTTTTCGTCGGTGGCAGACTTCCGCGAGTTCATCGAGACGGCGAATCCTGAGCCGGATGTGAGCGTTACCGTGAAGATGACCTGCTGGACGTCCGAGCGAGTGAAAGGCGACCATGGAACTCGTGTGACGTTCATCGACGCTAATCAGCGTGCGTTCTTCGACTCCACCGTCGAGGCCTTGGCCGAGCTCACGATGGTGAAGCAAAAGCCGTATATCGCGCAGATCACGGTTTGGGACGCGAAACTCGACAAGTCCAGCAGAAGCTCCAGCGGCAAGACGTACATGCTTTTTCGCCCCGGAACTTTGTACGAACTGCGCCAAGTCGATGGAGTCGGTTTCTATGCTGATATCGCCAAGGGCAACGTCCAATTCGAGCGCGGTAACACCGAAAAGATCGTCGAAGTGGCTGCTCCCATCGTTACTAAGCGCAAGGCACCTCGCTCGGCTGGCAAGAAGAAGGCGAAAGCGAGGACGGAAGAACCCACCGCACTCAATCTGAGCTCGGATACCGGCGACGAAGATGACGAAGATGTGACCATGGAGCGCGAAAACGAGGGGCCAGGTGAGAATGTCGGAATCCGCACGCGCAGCAATGCCTCCGGCCCACTGTAACTGGATTGGTGGTCGCCCCAAAGAGTGTGTATATCGTTACAAGCGTGCTGCCACGAGGAGTAGGTCACGCCGTGTTCACTTACCGTAGTGAGAACGGGTTATAATTGAACGATGCATGCGTAGGAAGAGAAGGAGAAAGTAGCGGAAGGAAGTTTGAATCAAAGTTGCTCTTTGGAGGTCTGGTTTGTTTTTCTGCTGTCTGTAAGGTGCGCAAAACGTGATTCAAGATCATTAAATAAAGGAGATGACTTCTGCTGTAGTTACTGCTGTGAAGAGCGTTGATTCTCTCGCGGCTGCGTCAACGAGAAGCTTAGTTAGTGTACCACGTGTCGTCATCATTGAATTTGCTGTAACTCAACGCTTTCGCAAAGATTTTCGACGTTCCATCCCTACTGGAAAAGATCTGCGTAGCAGCTACTTTCGTTTTCACCTGGAAGGAAGGCGATGCCAAGGAAAATACAGAAGCAGCTGAAACTCGAGCCATTTTTGGTCCGAGGAGAAGATGCTGAACAGTGTTTAGAGTGGACACCAGTTAACGTGAGCAATTGTTTGGTCGTCGTGTACCGCGTGGTTACCTATTTAAGAGTGGTTTGTTGTAGCATGATGATGCATCACGTTCGGTTCTTGAGGCATTTGCCGAGTATAACGATGTCAAGCAGAATGTAAATGTCGGAAGGCCGAAGCATCAGCTCGAAGAAGCACGTTGTTTAGTTATACGGCTGTACAAGCATTTAAACTGTTATTTGTACTGTACAGGATGAAATTCCTCAATGCCAATGTGAGTGTTGGGCGGGATGCAGTGAAATGTGCAGCATAGACTGTCTAAACCGCGCAGTACGTTGTTTTGTCGTAAGTGAATTGGCTTGTGTGATTGTAACAAATTCTTAGTCAAAAACAGAGTGTGTTCGAGGGCATTGTGCTACTGGTGAGCACTGCGGAAATCAGCGCATGCAAGATGGCCAGCAAGCGTTATTGTGCCTGCGCAACGTGGTCGGAAAGGGATTTCTCTCTTTGCGGATGAATTCATTTGCCAGGAGCAGTTAGTTGCTCAATATGTTGGTGAAGTCATCACCACCACGGAATATTTGCTCCGCGAAAAGAAGGTTTGTACTCCAACGTGCTATTTGACGCTGTCACGGTCTGAAATTACATACTTCCTAGCTCCAGGGTACTGTCCACGCTAAGCGATTCTACGGCTTGGCAGTATCTACGACGGAGATCATCGATGCACGCCATGTTGGAGGGACCGCCAGATTCGCTAACCATTCCTGCGAACCAAATTGCAAGATGGAACGTTGGGAAGTTGCTGGTGAAACCTGTTGCGGATTGTTTGCGGCACGTGACATTGATCAAGGCGAAGAAATCACATTCCAGTACCGTGAGAGCGCCGGTGAGGAAGCCAAGGTGGTAAGAACTGAGTATCATCTGAACAACTGGGTTGAACTAACAAATTTTCTACTTCATATAACATACAGAAATGTTTGTGCTTAGCAGCTAACTGCAGGGGATTTATTTTAGAATTTCCCTACATCGCGTTTGTAGCGCCCACAATCATGTCAAAATGCAATGCTCTCCCTTCAGAAAAGCTATGGAGAAAGCTCCTACCATTGTTTGCTGTTTTAGTTGCTCATTATCTGTCTGCCCGCCCTTCGATCTTTGCGCCACACACATCCACACATGGATGTTTTACTTCAAGTTGAAACTAGAGTTGCATCGTTTGAATCAGCCGAAGTGTTGGATTGCCAGGCATTCACGACCCCCGATCAAGATCAAGCTTATTTCACATTTTTACGCCGACAGCGCGTGCAGTATGGGGAAAGCCAAAAACAGCAGCGTCGTGTTAAGGCGGCAAGAAGAGCTTTGAAGGCGCTGGCCACACAAGTGGTAAGCCGAGATGAGGAGTGCCGCGCTAAAGCAACTACGTCGCTCGAAGTGGCAGAGCAAGAACGAGCCCTCGCGAGGATAACACGTCAGACAGAAACAAGAAAGAGAAATGCTGCTGCGCAGATGCTACCTCGAACTATCAAGCGCAGAAAAAGCCGGCTAAACACAAGTGAACAAGACGACTTTGAAGCCGATAAAGAAGGCAAGTAGCTTGATTAGTTGATAACTTGCGAGTATTTCACTAAACAAAGATGTTTGCAGCATTTTTGCTTCCATTGACGAGCCTCTGACTCGAATATGTGGGAGCTGCGGCGAGCTTGCAAATGCCTCTCAAGCTGTCTTAAAAACATACGATCCAAATTCTGACTTTTTGCTCCTCTCCGAAACGACCTCGGAGAGGTTGA
This sequence comes from Phytophthora macrochlamydospora, assembly GCA_011947325.1. Lineage (NCBI taxonomy): Eukaryota > Oomycota > Peronosporomycetes > Peronosporales > Peronosporaceae > Phytophthora > Phytophthora macrochlamydospora. Next base: position 656,668 of record JAAVTH010000389.1, read on the forward strand.
AATAATTGCTGAAGGCCTGGTAAACAGGGGTGCCGATATCGCCACATCCATTTGGCTTTGTAGCAGATGTATTGGAGCACTGCGAGCTAAAACGACGCCGAAATTCTCGAGGTGTAGCGGGTTTCGTATTGCAGCGGTTCCTGAAGTTCTCATGCAACTGAATCGAATAGAAGCAAGGCTCATAGGGCTCGGAATTTGCTTTACAACGTGCGTAAATCTGTATAGAGATGGACAAGAGTTTACCAAAGGCAATGCTATAAATTACTGGAACGAACCCGGTGAGGTAGTTCGTGAACTTCCTCGCCCGTTAAAAGACTGTGGTGTCGTATTCCTTGCCTCTAGATCTTCGTCGACGACAAAATACTTTAGGGTGCGACCTCACTTGGTTCGGGATGCACTAAGTTGGTTGATTCTAAATAACCCGCTCTACGCTCACGTGACAATATTCGAAGACAACATTCGAGAGTTAGAAAGCTTTGACGCTGATAGTGATGTGCCTACGATCTCTTTAAACGATGAAGAAGTGCGAGAGCTACAAGGAGAACGTCTTCAGGTGAACGAAGCTGATGAATTAGCAGGTAGGGCAACAGGTCATATTGCTACACAAATTACGGCGGGCTCTATCACGCCATTGCAAAGCTACGACGATACGGATTCATTAGCGCAATCGCCGAGCTGCGAGATAACAGCCGACACCTGTTCTGCTGAAAGTCACTGTGCTGGGAATAGCGATGGTAAATCTCAGATCTCAGCGGAAGTGGGAATTGTACACGACACAGAAGACGAATGCTGCGAGCGAGATATAATGGAAAGCATGACAGAGCCGTATGAGCTTGAAGGGAATCAAGGTGATAAGATAAGTGAGTTAGAACGTATGATGGGGGTTGTTGGTATAGGAGCAAACGCAAATTCCTCAATTGGCGAGCTTCACCGTAATGCAGATCCGATAAACGAGTATGAAACTAATACCTTAATGCAAAATTGTTTCCCTACGCTATTCCCAGACGGTCATGGGGGCCTCAACCCGTTTAATGAAAGCGAGCGCAGAATGCATGAGTACAGCTTGACCGAATACTGCTCTCACTTAATGAAGTGGCATGACAGGAGATTTATAATCCACGGCAACTTCAAGTTCTTCTGCATGAATCTCATTCAGCGCTGACAGATAGACGGCCTAATCCGAAGAGTACGCATTTCGGATCAACGAAGCACAGCAATAAAAACAGCTAGCGGGGATTTTGGGTCTGACAAGAGCAGCACGTCCAATCGCGAACAGGAAAAAGAAGAATTAAAAGCCGCTATGCAGGTATTAGACTCTCTGAAGCCTTTTTTCGCGTAGTCAGAGGTAGTGGTCTTTATTGGTCGAACGCTCGTGATGATTTAATGTCCATGATAGGAAACCGTTCACTTCCTACGAGGTGGCCAACGTTTTCTTTTACTCTCAGTGCCGCCGATACGATTTGGCCAGATTTTGTGAGGGCCTGTAATCCATCTTTAACGCTAGAAGAATGCTGTCAACTATCATATAGCGACAGAAGGCGATATCTGAACGAGAATCCAGACATTAGTGCCAGACACTTTCATCGTCGCTTTAAAGCGTTTTTTGAGAACGTATTGTGCGGAAAATCGAAACCTCTAGGAGAGATAATTGACCATTTCTGGCGCGTTGAGTTTCAGCAACGCGGGTCGCCGCACATACATTGTCTGATTTGGATTCGAGACGCCCCAGATGTGATCAAACTCTCTGAGACTGAGGAAGGCCGAGAAGAGCTCGCCAAATTTGTTGATCAGAGGATATCAGTGCTGTCTAAAACGCTGAGTGATCTAGAAGCGTGTCAGTGCTCAATCTGTGTTGCTGACCGCGTTAGCGACGTCGATATACTGGCCAGAAGGCCACCATCAGTAGAGAGCAGTGAATGGCAATGCGATTTGTCGCGTCTGGTAAATCGAGTCCAACAACATATCTGCAATGCAAATTCTTCCTGCCGGAAGAAGGGGTCTGCCTGTCGTTTTGGGTACCCAAAAGAGCTGCAAACAACAACCAAAATAGATACAAGCTTTGCTTCAGACGGAACACCCTCAATGAAGGTTCTCCTGAAGCGATCAGTCTCTACGATAAATAATTACTCACCACATTTGTTGTCATGCTGGCGTGCCAATATGGACTTACAGCTAATTGGAAATTCCCACGGCGCTGCTGAGTACGCTGGAGCCTACGTGAGCAAGGCGGAACCCGATACATTAAAATTTAGGCGCATTATTTCCAAAGCAATTCAACGGTGCGACCCAAATCTAGCTTACCACTCCATTTTAAAGCGTGTCGCTAACGCAACACTGTCTGTTCGAGAGGTGGGAGCGCCAGAAGCAATATACATTCTTCTCCGAAGTCTTCCAATGCATAGCAAGTCACGGCCTATAGTGAAAGTAAAGTCCTTGCGCCACAATGAACGATACTACAGAGTTGAACCTCACAATGTTCGTGAACTTGCTGCATTGGCCGATTGTGGTTGTACGGCAACACTCCGGATTGAACCCATTGAGAGGGCTTACATGAATCGGCCTACCAACGAAATGTTTGATGAGATGAGTTTTGCGTCTTTTGTTGAGCAATTTGAACTATGTGATTCTGCAGGAAGAACGAAAGCCGCAACAAAGACTTGGAAGCGCCTAGACGGAGAAGGCTGGATTAAACATCGAAGTAAGCAGGCTGTCGTTCAAAAGTCACCCTGGATGAAGCCCGACGTCTCCAACCCGAGTTTCTGCTTCTCGGAAATTTTCTTTTACGTACCCTAGCGAACGTTAGACGACCTTCCTCACACTGATGAAGAATGTATTGAGGCGTTTTTAAACGCGCAGGAATCACAGCTCGATAACGAACTCCTAGAAGAATCTAACGCAAAGATTGCTCGCCAACATAAGCTAGACCTTTTGAAAAATTCACGAGAATCTTGCTGCCTTACTTCCCTACCTTCTTCTGAGTACGTATTTGTCAGTAATTCTACTAACAGCGAGCCACAAGAAGAACCCGACGTGGAAGCAAATAGCGCGTGTTCTCATAGTATTAACGGTAGTACGGAGTGGAAACCAAAGCATGACTACTCGCCGGAGGTAGTTGAAAAGGCAAGTAACTTTCTAAAAGGATGCTTAAAGCCTTGGTTGGATGCAAGTAAAGAGATCCGTAAGCTAAACCGTGAGCTAAGTAATGCTGACACCAGTTCTTCCCACTATCGATATCCAATATCTAGAGAGGATGATGACTCGAACGAATCCGAGATAATGGCCGAGTCACAATGGATACCTTTCGCACTTGCAATGCAGCAATCGAGAGAGAGGTTCAAAAGCTCGCTAGATCTTACACACTGTAAACCTCTTCATCTTATTATAAATGGCGAGGGTGGGTCCGGGAAAAGCTGGCTAATCAAACATATCGTGAAAGACGTTCATGCCGTTTTTGGAGAGCATAAAGCTACGAGAAGAAAGTCTAAACGTGTCCTTCTGCTAGCTCATCAAGGAACCACAGCTTTCAATATAAAGGGTAAGACACTTTGCCCAGCTTTGGCATTTACCTCTTTCTCGCGAAACGCATTTTCCGTACCTTATACATCTATACTAGAATCAAAATCGGGTCCTACAAGATTAAAACAGATGCAACAGGAGTACAAAGATGTCCATCTTGTTATAATAGATGAGTTTAGCATGATATCATGAGGAATGCTGTATTGGATTAATCAAAGGATGCGTGAGATATGGCCTGATCACTCGAACGAGCTGTTCGGAGGGTGAGATGTGTACTTTACCGGAGATGCAGCTCAGTTGGATCCCGTTCTGCCTAGTGCTTTGTCGACTCCGATATCGAAAATCGCAAATGGTGTACAGCGTAGAGGAGAGAGATCTGGAAAGGTATCGAGCGCGTTTGTACCCTCACTAGCCAAAATCGAGGTAAGGAAGACCCGGAATGGTTTGAGGCATTAAGTAGATTGCGCAAAAGAGCTCCAACAGCAGCTGACATTGCGCTTTTTAACTCGAGGTGCTTGCAAGAGATAGATCAGCCAGAATGGATCGCCCAAGCTAAACATATTGCCTACAAAAATGTCGATGTAGACGCTGCAAATGATAAGAGAGTTCGAGCATCAAATTCCCCAATTGTTCACATTAAATCGCAACACTTCGTTCAGCAGAAACGACTGACAGCTAAAAGGGACATTCCTGCGGGAACAGTAAATGCTCTGTTAAAAGAAGCATTACTTCCTAACCCAGATCACGATCGTGTAGTGGCCAGTAATGTCAAACTCAGTGTAGGTGCCCCTGTGACGCTTTCATTTAATATGCCGCAGATGGCGAGCTTGTGCAATGGGACCAATGTTATAATATACGACTTTCTGTTTACCCAAGGCAGTGAACTGCCCATTGTTTTGATTCAGATCACCGACACGTACTTAGGCCCTCTCTGCTGGATGGCGTCCCAAATATTGTGCCTATCATACCGAAAGAGGTATCTTGGGGTAAAACGTCAAGCGATGTGCGAGTAGTACGAAGAGGAATACCTCTCCGGTTGGCTTACGCGTTGACAGTTCACAAAGTGCAGGGCTTGACGTGCAACTACATAGTGTTCATTTCAAATTCTATTCCGAATGTTGCCTTCGCGTACGTTGCGCTATCTCGCATACGAACCCGCGATTTGATAGTAATCACGCAGAGGCTCATCTTGGATAAGTTAACAGCAACACTGCAGCAAGCTTTAGCATTCCAACGCGAGGATGCACGCGTTTTGGCAGCAGTAAAAACAACAGAAGCTGAAGCGTTACTATTATTCACCAAGATGAAAGAAGCTGCGCGATCTCACAACGCCAGGATGGCTCCTCGATAAGTTTGGTGAACCTCCGCCATTTCGCCGCGTCATGCGCCTGAAGCTACCACATTTGCTGCTAGCATGTGGTACTGGGCTACCGAGGCACATCAACAAGGTATGTCTTAGCAAAGAAATAACTGCATCACGATCACTTGCACTAACTGCAACGTACATACACGACAGGGATGCTTCAAATACACACAATCAAGGGGCAGCAGAGTAACCCTGTCAAGATTAAACGAACTCTACCAACGCGGCTAAAACGAATGTTTATTGGTCTCCAAAGCGCAAAGGAATTCGCAGATCGAATCTAACCCGCCGTGGCCTCGTGCAATTTCCAGATTTCCGTGCAAATACCCATGAACCGGGGATCTTGAGCCATTCGTTGCAACGTTTGCAAGCGCTCTGATTCAGTCAGATCACAGCGAGTTTCATCGGGCAAGCCGTGATTTTGTGTGCGCGGCGTCGCCCTCGGGGTTCCGCTGCCACGTCAATACGCGATAACAAAGTGGAGATATTGCGGATCTCTGGTGGTACGACAGGCTGGCCCTGACACACTCCAAGCACGCTACGAAATTGGTGCTGCTCCGTTCCACCAACAGCCACAGGAATCAGCATGTAGACAGTTGAAGGAGAAATATTGGTCGATCGCGACTCCGTGGTAACAGGCTTCTCTTCATCGGTATTTCTCTGGGCAGTGTCAGCCACGTTCACAGCGTGGCGTCGTGCGGAAGTCATAGGTGCCGGGATTGCTTGGTTTCCAACGCGTGGCACATCCACTGGGGATGGACACTGGACAGGCGAAGTCTCTTGCTTGATACACCTGGTGTATTTTCCTTCTGCACCACGCTTCTCTTCTTCTGTTTCGAACTCGTTTTCGTGTTGTCAGCCGCTTTGCCATCGCACGACAAGGTGCTAGCCACATTGACGCCCTTGATAGGAGTAGAAGATAACGCCTCTTGCCCGACGTTGCTGTTGCCATTCTTTGGTGCTGCACGCCGATAACGCTCTCGTGCCAACGCGTTTTGGCGGTCTCGGTGGTCCTCACACAACCAATGACGTTCTCCGTTCAACTTAATCGATCTTTCTTTCGTGCACCCTCCAGGGTATTGACATTGGAGGAGCGAGAGATCTCGACGTTTGCTTTGCTCGCCGCGCTCGAAGCTTCTCGACCGGATGCGTTTTGTGCTTCTCACACATAGAGTGTGTCGTCCCGTCCTCTTTCACTGCCAATGCTGCCTGAGGGGATCGCTCTGCTGATAACCAAGTCGAAACACACGTACACAGCAGTCAGTTGAGAGCGCAACTGTTTAACGTACACTCATGGCCGCACTTGGCATGGCTGCTCCAGTGTCCTAACGTCTGCGTGTTTGTCTTGGGGAAATCGCGTTCTTTGCTTGAGGCGAGGGGAATGTGATGAGCGAACTGAAAGGCCGCTTGAACCCTTTTCAAATTGATATGCCTGTCGGGGGCGATGCTGAACTACACTTTGGAATATACTGTTCAGCAATGCCCCTTTAGCAACCGGAGCGAGGTATCGCCGGATGCTGCCATACTAGCATTAGATATCATATAGATTCAGTGTATCACACGAACACTAATTTGTTGTACCATGCATGGTGATGTGTCTGAATAGCGACCGCCTGATATGCACAAAAGGATCAAGAGTTATTTGATGCTGAAGGCCATGCCTCATTTCACAAAACCACAATTGTACTGGTATACTATAGTATGAAGCTAACGTCTGCCTTAGAGGACAAAGAGGAACGCAACCAGTAGTGTACTATAGTTTGAATAGAAGACCGTGCCACGCTTCTGAACACCACTCGACGGCTTTCAAGGGACCAACTTTGTAGGGGTTCTCGATGCCTTCATCAGCAACATCCAATGCATACTCCATCTTCTTGCGTAGAACATCGCGCTAAAAGGAAGTTGGTTTTGCGTTTGAGTGGAAGAAGGACTTGTGGTCGAGATTGGAAAATGAAAAGTGAGTGTGATTCAGTCAGTGCTAGCTGCTTTTACTGGCACTCTCTGTCCTGCGTTCCGTCCACTAAATCTCCTGTTCTTGTCCTTGTAGCCAGTTCTGAATAGAAACGCACCACCGCAAAAACACGCGCCCACCGCTCTCAAACACACACTGGCTTAAATACACACGAGTCGTATGACTTGTACGCACACCCAAGTCGTACGATTCTGCCCACACAAGCGTGTGACAGCATACCCGCCAACAGCGTTTAACGCAGGAGATGATTCCCTGGTCTAGCGGTTGAAGCTGGGAGGTAGTATTGGCAGGGAGCTTCTCAACGCGCACGTTGGTGAGCGCGAGTCCTTCGGTGTTGTGGGACGATGCGTTGTCCACGAGGACAAATGTGTGACGGTCTTGAGCTCGAAGCAGGCCTTATTGGTAGACGCGTATAGCGTGTCTTCGGGCTTTTGGCTAGCCACCGAGGCTTGAGAAGAGGCATCTTGTCAGTTCCTGTAGCATTAGTACAGACCGCTAATGCCAACCGAGACTTGTCTTGCTTCAAAGAAGGAGCGTCACCGATGCAGAGTGATCCCTTGGCACGTTGTCGTAGAAAAGCTTGTTTCATCCATATTATACTCGTCTCCGTAAGCGTAGGAACGGATTACCTGGCGTAGATCAGATTTAAGCTCTACATCCCCATCTTCACCATACGAGCGTCTCCACCGAATTCCATAACGCTGCTGAAGCCGTTGCAGTGATGACCTTCCCAAGCGAGTCCAGAAGACTCGAGAAACACCGAGCCGTTGTAGCACCCACCTCGCCTTGCGACGATCATGTCTCCGGAGAGGGCGAGCTACATGTTCTCGCGCCACACCACGAACTCGACGATATTCTGGTCTAGTTGCAGCTGGAAGGCCGGTCTTGGCTTGCAGCGACCGAGGCAATTGGGTGTAAGATGACGCAGCATGACCTCGGAGCGCAGCACCCGACCGATCAGCTGCTTTGACGGCTTTCTTAAGAGTGTAAACTCTGCTAGTGCCCAGGCTGCAAGATCGCTGTAGATGGAGTCAGGAAAGCACGTCAGCCGTCACAAAATTGCAGCTCATGATGTTTTGTGAGGCGAGGACGCTTCTGGAAGAAAACCTTTTTCCGGGTCAACCGCTGCGCAGGTCAAATCCGGGTCAACACTTTTTCCGGATCAAAATCGGGTCAAACTTTTCGCGGGTCAAATATCGATCAAATCTTATCACCCTCGAGAGGTTCTTTATAAAATCGCTTCGGTCGCTACGCTCCACAGTTGCGCGGCGTTTGCACCGCTTACTTCGCTTCGCTCGTGGCGGGCAATGATCCCGCGCGGATTAGATAGAACCTACTACTTAGCAAAACGCATCCGGCCTAAGCGCCGTCCCTGACAGACCTTCGCTGCGCTCCGGTTGTCGTGGCGCCTCTCTAAGGTCTCAAGGTGCTACACGTAATCAGAGTAAAAGGGCGTTCAATTATCATAACTGTAAGTAAGTATATTTCTGAGTGATATAAGTAATTAGAGGTATCATAAATAAATAAATATAAGAACGGTCAATGGTCAAATTGACCCGATTTTGACCCGGAAAAAGTGTTGACCAAAATTTGACCTGCGCAGCGGTTGACCCGAAAAAATCTTCCTTCTGGAATGGTCTTTTGATGGAACCACGAGCTCTTCGAAGCAGTGAATTTGATAATGTGACGTGAGAATCTTTAGCTGTTGCATTTCTCTCAAAATCTTGAGTTTTCCCTGATGCCCTCGGCTGCTGATGGTTGGCAGAATCTTAGGAATGTAGTGATCTCATTGGTGGAATAGTAATCACTGTTGCCCATTGGTTGAAAGATCTTCACTAATCCAGTAGATACCATACTGGAAGAGTGCAAAAGCCTCTGATGACTTTATACATCATATTAAATATCAAGCATTCGCTATTTAGATACATCACTGTATAGTGTCAGTTTTCAATCAGTGTTAATAACTCTAATTGTGGTGCACACGTTCGAAATGATGCTTCACAAATGTTGTTAGCACTAATTGCTGTAGTAGGTGTAGCAAATCCCCTTGTGCATAAGTTTTGACTGAAGAATCGGAGGAGCTGAACTAGATACCCCTCATTCTTATATGTTGATTTAATGGGGGCGGGGAGGGCCGTTCCCTGTCGCTGGGCAGTCGGCATTCTCTTTGTGGCGATGGACAAAACCTGTTGACGCTCGTTAGGAACGTATGAAGGATTTTATACCAAATTCATGAAGTTAATTTTAACCCGAAACACGCTTTAGAAAATGACAGACAAGACTCTCGTGGCTTCGCTTGACTAAACAGTGAGATTGCCTCATGTAAATTTTCTGGATCTCTCATCCATCTGATGGACATGGCAGTCCCGTATTATCCCGATGGCTGGTACAAGCCACAGGAGCGCCATCGCCAAGGAAGAGCAGCGGCAGCAAGAGCGCTGCCTCCACAACACCTGTAAGGAGCAACACATTGCCACCAACAAGAGCGAGCACAAGCACTGACTTGTGCACAACATGTATGCGGACCCGTTTCGATAAAAAGCTATCGTACTGCATTATTCGTACACCTTACCGACATAATCAGGAGGCAGAATATCCGGTCGTACTATGTTTCGTTGGTACAACCGATTCCAGAGGAAATAGCCGGAACTCTTCAAACCACCCAAGTGGTCGACGCACACAGCCAAGGGTTGCCAAAGGGTTATGGCGCGAGATTCAAAAATCAAATCAATCGAAATTCACCGTTGGGGCACAAATAACCTCTATCTGCCTATTCTGGCTTCTCAGAGATTCGACCAAGATGCCCCCGAACACCAGTGACCTATTCGGATGGTGCGGGCGCTTGCCTTGCACGTGAACCACGTACGGGGCTGCACCGAAGGCTCGAGCGCAGGAAATGCACTCCAGACGCTCTTGCCGCTGTCGTCGACAGGCTCTTCGCGCGCCACTCAGCCGTATCTTCATTTACATCCAGACGGGGAAGCTGCACGGCACGTTACCTATGTATACGCGGAGAAAGCTTCTACAGCTATGACCAGACAACTTGGAAAGGGTAAGAACATGCATTTGGCTGGTGTTAGTCTTTCTGTGGTAGTTTGAGCTCACTAACTGGTGTTATCGTTCTGTTGCTACGTTTTCTCGTGAATGACACAGGATCACTCATTGGAGCACGTGCAATAGCTTCTAACACGTCCTGCAGTTGTGGCGCGTTGTTACCAATAATTCCTTAAAATGAAACGCACTGTACTGATGGTGCGTGCGTAAGTGTGTCGCGTGTAGAAATTGTCGGACACTAATAAGCGGTGACCTCTGGGGGATCTGACAGCTCTGGTTTGATGGCCGATCATTGCTATCTGCAGAGTCATAGGCGACTTTGCATCAATGTTGATTTCCGGTAACGAAAGCGCGTTGTAGAGGGGTATACGCAACGACGGGAACAAGTGCGTGTATCGATCAGCAGGCGTCGACCGAGTGGCATTGCCAGATCCATTGTCCCAAACGGAGTTAACGTACAGGGAATCTTACCCTACAATAGCATAGAATCGTAGCCCATATTTGACGAGCTTCGATGGCATGTAGGTTTTCGCGCGAGAGCGCTTTCGTCCTCGCCGAGATCTCGTCAAGGCTACTTGTGCCCAAGGGTACAGCTGTCTCCGCAAACCTCTTCTGAAAGTGTTGGAGCAATCACCTACAGCGATAAAGGAAGTCGCGTACGGTGGCAAATTTCACCGGGTCGAGTGGCTGGAACTGCAACGCGCCTCGGATGTGCTGCAAACGATCTCGTGTCATGGTCTCGATAAAAGCCAGCTGCCCGAGAAATCTATCTGTCGACCAATAGCCCACCATGTCATTGAGAGGACACAGAAGCATCGTTATCTCTAGCCCAATGCAGCGGGGCTGCGTAGCAGTGCATGTGCACAGAGGAAGACGCTGGACTCCCCGAGTCTGTGCCTCTAGGCTCTCAGCCTTCGGTTCTATACAAGAACCAAGTACAGTCCCGAAACTAGGACTCGCAGAGTCAGTGTCCCTTAAAATAAAAACAACACTAATTAACTGCAAAAATAGAACTGAATTGAATTGTTTATCTGACCTTTGCTGTAAATGTATACACTAAACTATGTGGCATTGTTAACCTAAGAGATATGTAAATGAGTGGTGGAGAACCAGATAGCTACACAGTCGAAACTCTACACACGGGTAAGATTTTCGTGTAACCTCCAAAGTCAACGCACGGTTATGACTTTCCTGTAACCCCGTTACACTACTTTACCACTACTTTATCGCTATTCCGGTGGTGACCGAAGATTTGCATTCGTGCTAATTCTTGCTTTAGTACTAACCTTTTCGGTTGGGTTGATTTCTTCCAGGCGTCTGCACAAACAAACCAGTGATAGAGATTAAAACAAATGAAGTGCTGAGAGCACACCCCAACGAGGATTAATTGATTGGTCGGTTAAACCGTATGGTCCAAAACAAACCTCGGACGAGCCGGCGACGAACTGGGCTCTTGAGGTTCTATTGGGAGCCGTAAAACCCCACGAGCCCGGCTCGTAAGGTTTTGGGGCTCCCGAAACCCTCATGAACCGGTCTCGTGACGAGCAAGCTCCGTGGGCGGGTTCACAACTCTGCAGTGTCATTGACCCAAAATGGCATGTTCTGCATTGGCTGCTTTCCGAGTGCAATATATCGAGATCTTGAGGCCAGAAAATAAATTCGCCCCCTTCCGCGACGATGGTGCTAACTCGGGCACAAGCTGCAGCCTTAGCGGCCCAAGGCGTCGACGTCACTACCCAAACTGAGGATCTCACAACAGTAGAAGAATCTGCTATCGTCGAGCTCCCCAGAGAAGTGAAGCCATCGACCATGGCGTTCAATTTAGGCACTGATTCTCGACTTGTTGGGTTTGCTCAGCACATCATCGCGCAGACACAGGCTTTGGCTGCTGAGCAGACGCTCCTACAGCATCGGCAGCAAGGACAAAGTGACGCGCAGAACGCCGCCTTGATGGCTGTTCAAGCTTCAACCGAGGCAAACGTGCAGCAGCTTACAAACCAGCAGCGGCTTATTGCCGAACGCCTCGGTGGAGATTTAACAGCAACACAGACAGAGCTCCAAAAGCAGTTTCAGAGGATCGAATTACTGGACAGTGAGAGGTCGTCGTAGATTGAAACGTTTGTGAACGAGAAACTGGCCCAAGCATTGCAGGAAGTGTAACCAGAAGCGCGCGTCTCAGATGGCAATGACTGCTCAGACGAGTGGCGCACGCACTCGCTTTGACGAGATTGAGAACAAGTTGAGCAGCAGTTTGGAAGCAATCACCACTCACATTTAGTAGATGATGGACGAGAAAATCGTGTCGATGACGGACAAGGCGGCGGTAGTAGAGGATACAGCTCAGCTAGTGAGCAAGTTGGTAGCAGAGGCGTCCGCAAGTGCTACTGATAATATTGAACAGAAATTCGAGGTTGATCTTGCTCGAGCTCTTGAGGAAATGCAGCGTGATATCTCGAGTGGTGTGGAAGGCCCTGTACGCGAATATGTTCGACAACTTGTATTGGAGCTAATGCCACACAGTGAGAGCAAATTGGAGGTAAGAGTACAACGTGCTCTAACGAACACGCAGTCAGAGGTCAATCTGCAGGTGCAGCGCCAGGCTGATGCGATATCAATTCTTCAGGAACAGCTACATCGCCAAAGCGCGTGTGCAAGTAACTCTGTTGATGAAGCCGTGAAGACAGAACGTGAAAACAATATCGAGCGCATCCCCTTCCCCTGTGATATCGACCGAAGCAACTTCGCTGCCCGAATTAACGCCACGCTCGAGCGCAGTCTTGAAGCGGCAGCATCTACAATTGCGGATGCCATTAAAGATGGTTTGCGCAACTTGGACACAAGAGTAAATCACTCTCGCTGCCTCGGTCTTGAATGCGATGAACAATACTGTGACGCTGATGATGGTGATGAAGAGGAGAAGATTGACTGTTGGAAGAACGCATTCAAGATGCATGGAGAAGGACATATTTTAACAGTAGAGATGGATCAACAGACACGCCTTCGGTTGACAGTACTGAGTTGCCAGTCCAGCGTTGTCTTTGTCTAGAGTGTGACATTGATCTCGTACAAACGGGGCTCCCTGGTGATGATGTTACAGCGTACCGTTACCAGCAGCACGGTGCAATGGAAACTTCAGCAAACGTGGTACTAGTGCTGCAACCTCCGTCAAGGCCACTTGTTGATCGTTCACTGGAAACAAATGCCCCACTAGTTGTGCCCTCTCGAGTTCAGCGTCTGGAGCTACGCCACTCCCGACGTTATCGATCCTCAACGCGTGTATCAGGCCTTTAATATATAGCCACGGAGCAGCAGTATCAAGTTGCGCAACAAGCAGAGCTGGCTGCACGCTTACATTACTCAAGGAAGTGAACGCAGGGCTGGCCGCGACTGGTATTTCATTAATATACGATGACGATTGACTCCATCTCGAACAGTTGTTGTTTTTACGTAGGTGATCGAGGGCTGGAAATACTGGGGGTATCTGCTCGATGGTCCCACGGATGGCGTTGCTGAATATGTACGGCTCGTACAAAAGCCTGCCAACGCTATTCTGCAGGCACTGATATCATCGGGGGCCTCCATCGTGATGCCTAGCGCGGGGTTTGCCTCGGACATCGTGGAAATACAGACCAAAATCATTGCGAAGGCGGCTATGACGAGGTCGAACAAAGGCTCCGTCCACCGGCACATTGCAGCATCATTGTTTGAAGAGCTGAAGCCGTAGGTCAGTGGTGAGATACGTGGCGGAGCAAGTTGTTTCAGTGCAAGGTGAGTGGAGTGAGCAAGTCACCAAGTCGACCGGCGCGAAGTCGGCGACGTATTTTCCGTTCAGTGTTAGTGCTGGAATTTGATCCAGAAGCGTACATGGCCGATCTCAATGCTGACCCTCTGTTGGAGTTTGTTTCGAGCACCACCTTGTCTCGTGAGCTAGAAGACGAGGAAGAGAAAACATCCCGTTGACGATCACATTCGTGTCTACCTCATTTTAGTCTTTTGTTAAATAATCATGTTGTCCGTCGAACGAGCCTGCATCGCCGCTGCGAACTTTTTTAATACTCCAGAATCACTACTCATAGCTCGTTGACAATACGGTGTCCAGCATCTCGAACGGGATTTAAATGCAACGCTCCTTCTTTGTGTCGATCACGTGTCGTCGCTGGAAGTCGAGAAACCTTTCGGTGTAAACAACATCTCTAGGCTTGAACGAGTCATGCTGGCCGTGCGGGATCTCTTCGCACTGAAGCGAGTTGACGAACTCTGGGTTCCTGTTCAGAAATATACACATGTCAATGCTGTCTCCAGCCAAGCTGGTGCGCTGGGGTGAAACCATTTCTTCACTGATACTGAAGTCACGTTCAATTTGACATGATGAAGACGGTATCGCAAAAGCACGCGAGCGGCTTTGGGGATGGCCCGGTATTCTCCCGCCTCTTCCATTCTCTTCCAAAATTGAAGAACATATTTTTTTAGTCATGTTGGTATTGCGCAGAACATCAACAGTATTGTCCATCCAGCGGTCTAGCTCATCTTCAGCACGACGGTCGACACGATTGGATTGCACTGGTCTCGCGAACTGTGGGGCAAACCGTGTCTCCAACCTGCTAAGATTTGCCTGTGCCACGGACATTTGCTCTAGTTCATGATGAATCGGTCCGGCAATAGACTTCAAAAGTGCGATAAGATTCGAGCGGATTTTATTTGCCACCTCTTGAAGTCTGTCATGAATGGATTTTCATTTCATTCGATGCTGCCGGCAACACTTCACAACGACTGTGTTGAGGGATTCTCGAATTGAGTGCTTGTAAATCGGGTGAAGGAGCAGCATCATCTCCAGGACGAAGTCGCATTCTTTGAAATCGGCGTCTTTGTAGTACCGAGAGAAAACCCTCTCGTCCACAGCGTTGTGCAGTAAATCGCGGGTTTTCGATGCTGTTGGCGTGAGTTCGCTGTCCAAAATCCACTGAGGAGTTTTGTCCGTGGACAGGTAGTGGCGGACCGATCGCTTTGGCTCCAGGTCATCGATGTACAACGACACAGGAATGTCCACTTGCTCAGCTCGCTCAGCTTGGCATTTGAATTTTAGATCAGCAATCGGCATCAAAATCGAGAGTACTGAAACCAAATCGGCGTGATAATTCGCTCAAGAAAAATCGGATGGCGCCTTCCGCTCTCTTAGCGCTTGATGTTTTCGTTCTTCATACGATGCGACGACAGCGGGCCATTTATCAAGCACTCGCTTCATGGCATTTGTTATCCTCAGAAAGCCAGCCGCTGAGTATCCCAGCAACTTCGTTGACACGCCTTTTGTCTTCTCCTCACACAACTCAGCAAAATGACCCCTGTCTTACTCACAAGTTTTATCTGTGCGATTACTAGTGTCGTGTTCGAGATTAACTCGACCACTTCTGGGTTAGCTGCTCAACTCTTTTACCGCCAATTTCACAAGACTCCTTTGTTGCTGCATGCAACATGTGCGCGAAACACCATTCCCACTTCAGCTTAAGCTCTGTTTTCAGCATGTGTTTGACGTCGCCGCCGGCGTCGCTGGCAGCCACATAAAAGGTTTTAGGTTCCAAATGAAAGCCACTCAACATTTCGCTAACCACCTTTCAGATGGCGCACGAACCCCACCGTCACGATCACTGTAGGCGGGATTAAATTTCTCCGTGCTGAGAAGAATCGAGTTAAACTGTCCTTCTTTGTCGACCAGGTACACTCTCACTCCCAAGTACTTGTTCCCCATCGTCTTGCACACCCAGAAGTCAGCGACGAGATCGACATTTGAGTAGGTTCCGCAGTTATCGGCAAGATATTTTAGCATTTCTTTTTCGTTGCGTGACACAGCTCGATGATGAATTCCTTAACACGCTTGGCATTGACGACAGTCCACATTTCCTTTTGACAACTAGAGCCTCAAGAAGTCTTGACTCATCGTATTCACCGGTCTTTAGGGGTAGATTGTGGTGGATGATTCAAAGGGTTTCTAGGAACAAGTTAAAACGAGCAGGGTTGCTGG
Source organism: Phytophthora macrochlamydospora (assembly GCA_011947325.1). Taxonomy (NCBI): domain Eukaryota; phylum Oomycota; class Peronosporomycetes; order Peronosporales; family Peronosporaceae; genus Phytophthora; species Phytophthora macrochlamydospora. The sequence goes on from JAAVTH010000389.1 coordinate 672,589, forward strand.
CAAAAAGCGGTGATGCGCGCAACATTTCCACTTCAGCGTCTCGTTTACGTTTTCCTGTCAACTCCACCTCGCTTTTCGGCGATCGCAGCTGGTGATCAACCCTCAATTGGCGCGCTGCCTTTGATGTCTTGCCGCTGGACATCGAAAACAGGTTTCTCCCGCTGGTTCTGCAGGACTCGTACGCGAGATAAGTCCGTTTTGTTGTCAGCACACCGCTCTCGTCCTGGGATTGAACGCACCCCCCACGATATTCGCTCCACGACTCAGCAGATATTCATATATGCGAGCTCGTTTACGTCCATTTCGAACCATCTCATCTACGGCAGCTTGAGCCTCATCGCTGTGGATGCCGCGGCCGGAGCAATATGTTGTGAACGTGGCATCGTCAACCTTGTGATTGTGAACGCAGTTGCCGTATCGAACGTCTAGGTGCCAGCCTCCAGTTGCCTCGCAAAGCTGGACAATGAAGCGGAAAGGACAGCCCAAGCCTCGAAGGACACGTTTGGGCCGCTTTCCTGTCCCTCGATCTCTTGGTTTCCAGGAATGGAAGCAAATTTTACACGCGCTTGTATACCTCCCAATCTCCGGAACGAACGACACACTTCCACCATTTAAAAAGGTTTTACTCTTCTTCAGACTAGCATTACGGACTCTTCTTCAGCATTACGGAATGGATAACTCATTGTCTCTTGAGTTCTAATGACCTGGTAGGTCCGGCGCTGATATAGAGCTAAATACTCTGACCATGACTCCCAGTTTGTGTGCGAAAGTACAGGAGCCTCCACTTCCACTTCAACAGGATCGATTGAAGTTGTTGGCAATGGTTTGCTTTCATCGTCTCCTCGTACAGGTAGGACTGCTTGTTCACGTGAAGAAATTGCAGTAATACCTCCTGCGTTGCCTCCGATTTCGCTTCTTTTCCTTGTCGTCGTTATCTCGAAGAGTACCACACCCTGGAGAGCTAGGCAAATCCATCGCTGATGAGATTACTAGCCACACTCCGAACGTCACGCGGCGTACAAAGTGGCAAAAGAAGCGAGGGTAGACGAGTTGAAAAGCGGGAGCGAAGTGGTCGTTTCCGCTTCGGTATAGAAATAGATAGGACTGGGCAGGGACAGGTACATGGGCAATTTCGATTGATTCCATGCAAGGCATGGACACAACATGGGCTTGGAATATATTGCTGAAAAACTTCACACATGGCCGCTACATGGGAGGAACATGGGAGAAACATGGACCCAAGACATGGACGGTAGTGTTAGCGAATATTTATGTAGTTATACGCAGTTCGTAACGTAGGTGGGAACTGTCGTTAGCAGTGCTTCGCGTTTTAAAGCAAACGGAATTTGGTTGTACTTACCGCGCAACAGACACGCCAAACTGGTTACTCTTGCTTGCATGAGCTATGCGTGCTGTCGATAAGGTTTGACATTAGTTGCTGAGTTTGGCATCCTTCTCGGTTTGTTTGGTGGCTTATACAGTATTAATCTTTATCAGCAAGTATATATCAAGTCATGTGCAGTGGCTCAAGCTGATGAGATCGTCGCTTTCCAGTTGGAGACTTAGCATCGGTCTTATAAACTCCATTGCTTGTCAAACGTCGATGGCTCGAACTGTTTCCGGTCGAAGCGTTTTGGCGGACTTGAGTCAGTGTCGATTGACCGCTGCGCCCAGCATCTGATCTCATGACCGCCTCAACTAACCCTTCTGGAGCGGATTCAGGACGTAGCTTTGGTAGCTCGTCACCAGCGTTGGCATTGGAAATGCTTGAAGGGGTCGGTGTCATTGCACGACGGCCAGCAAGTTCGAACTCGACGTTGACGCGGACTTTTTCAGGATTCGGGTCGGCCAAGAGCTGGAAGCAGCCGAGCACGGAATCAGTGCTGCAGCTTCGTGGTGGGGCCAGAGCTGACGTCAGGGCAGACGGCGACTTTGCGGTGTTCTTTGGGGACGACGCCGAGGTCGTACCCAGCAGTTTGCCAGTTGACGACTTGCCGTGTGAACTTTTCCGCTGACCTTCATCATCACTACCGTCCGAGTAAGCGTCCACACCATGCTCTTCCTCTTGAAGACTCGACGAGACCGAACCGAGCGTGAGCCCACTGTCGACGCGGTTCGCTCTCTTCCCGTCGCCGTCCGGCTCAATTTCCGGCCAAGAAGACAAGTCGGTGATCACCACTTTCCCCAGTCTGGAGGAGACCCTCGCTGTTCGACCGCTCGGTTGGTCGTCCGCAGCAAGGTCACCAGCTCGACAGCTGCTGGAGGGCTTTGCGCGATCGCGTAAAGGTTTGTTGACACATTTACCAGTAAATCGTGTTGATGCGTGTCCGCTAACGCTGCAATCGCCGCGACGATACCTTCTTGCACCACCTTGTCGATGTAGGGCTCGTCCCAATCGGCAGCATTTGCTGTACTTGTCGCGGCAGGGTCAGAGTCATTTTCCGTCGAAGGTGGGGGTGGAGCTTGCGTTGCTAAAGCCTGTAGGGCGAGAGAACACACGTGTCGCTTGAATGCCGTAATAGCACTCGTTCCAAGCCGGAGAAGCACCTTCACACCGTCGTTCTTGATGAGCTGCCGCTTGCAACGGCGCAATCGTGACAAATTATACAGCGACACCACAACGTGTTCGCGCGTTTGGGTATTCGTAGCCTGTGACAGCGCGAGTACGATGGGCACTAGAGCTGCTTGTCCGCTGAGTCGCTGACCACGCACGTCCTCCGATTTGGAGCTACCAGAGATATTATCAGTGGTGCTGTCAAAACTTGACACTTGCGCTCCTGAAGACGTCAGTGGTGGAGGCTCTTGGCGTGACAAATTGCGGATAACTACCATACAATGAAAAGCAAAAGGTTCGCCACGCACGCCGATGAGGCCCTTGAACGGTGCGCGCGTATCACTAGCATTGGTGACACACAATGCCGCGAGTGCGTTTAGTGCGCCGTCACGAAGCATCCCATCGTGGCACCGTGAGTTTCTCGACAAACTGCTCAACGACGTCACAATATTCATGCAGGCGGCGTTCTCCTCGGCTTTCGTTGTTGAGCCGTCAACCGCACTCTTCGCGATTGCTGCCAGCGCACGAACAATTCCGTCCTTTACGAGCCGCTCCTCATAAGGCACTCCGCCGATATTTCCATTCGGTCCGCTGTTGAATCTTGCTAAAGAGCAGACCATATCCGTCGCCACACGAAGCGTTGCAGCCTCCGATGCCATTGCTGGACTTGAGAGAAGAGCGGCCAAAGTGGGAAGCCCATTGCAAGCGATAAACCTCCGCTGGTTCATTTCATGCGAAAACAGGTTACGAAGCGCGAACACGCACGCGCAATTCGTCTCGACACAAGCCAAGGATGAATCCGCCTCTGAAGATTCATGACCTGAACTTGACGACCCTGTTCTCGTTTTGGAGCCTTTCATAGCTTCGTTGATCACGTTCACAACCCCGCTAGCCGCGTCGTTCGTCATAATCTGAACAGCCACGGCGGATGCACTCAAGTTGGCGAGGGTTTTGGCCGCGTACTTGCGGACGTCTTGACTCTCCGACTTGAGTTCAGCCACTAGGGTGCTAACGACACTGCTCTCGTCTTGTACGAGTAGGTCGGCCACCCGAAGTTCAGCCGCACAAGACAGATTGTATAGCACATTGGCCACGTAGAGTTTCATTTCAGGATCGCGAGCCTTGGCAAGACTCTTCAGCACACCCAGTGCTCCTTCTTGAATCATCTGCAGCTCCATTTTGGAGATCGAATTTGTGGTGCCGTTGTTGTCGACAGGAGAGCTATCATCTTCATCTGCATTCGTTGTCTTGGGTGGAATATTACCACCTAGCGGACATGACGCGCTCGAGATATTGCTGAAAATGCCGATCACCAGCCGCTTCATCATTTTTTGCAAGTCACCTTGGTACATCTTCACCAGAATCCGCACAAGCTCCATCTCAAGTAGCTGAGGCGTTTTTCGAGGGTCCAGGGAAATGTTGTACAATGCCCGCAGCGCCAAGTCGCGGATGGAATCATCCTCAAGCCGCGCGAGCTTTACCAACGCATACAACACGCCATCTTTCACGAGCTGGTCACGAGCTTCCTCGTGCGTTAAGAGGTTGAAGAGGGCCTTGGCGCAAATGCACTTTGTCTGGAGGTTATTCACACGCAGCAGTGTGATAACGATGAAGTCATCCACAGTCGCATCACGCCAAACACGCGGCAGCGGCTTGCCCTTTGCAGACGTTACGCGCTCTGCTGCGAGATTGCACAGCGCAATTGCGGCGCAAACTTGGGCTTCATGAATACCAGTCCGCATGACCATGTTCAGTGCTGGTGGAATATCAGCGTGCTCCGACAGAAGTCTAGCGCCGTGTGGAGCTGCTAGGGCTACTTTGGCAATGGTAAGCGCTGTCCGCCGTGCGGTTCGTTGCTGAAGCAACGTTGCTGACTTTGACAGCCGTGAATTCTTTGATGCTGACTGTGTGGCGAGCAGCAGCAGGCATGCGAAGAATGCCGGCGCATCCACCGGAGCTGCTGCTGGTTTTGTAGACCCGTCCGGGGCCACGCTTCCACTGCAAAGTTCGTGCATCTTAAAGACAATCTGAGCTGCTGCATATTGCGCCTTGATAACATTCTTGTCAGTAATTGCATCACGTGGTCGCTGATCAGCAGCCAATACAATTAAAAAGTGCTGGATAGCCTCCAAGACGCCATCGTCAAGAAGGCTGTGGTGTCTGGCTGTGTGTGATGCAAGGTGCGCCAGTGTAGACAAACAGTCCAACCAAAGTGCATACATGGTCGCCGGGGCCTCGGCCGTACTAGGTTTCTGCATCACCCGGACGAGCAACCCCACCGTGCCCTCGTAAAAGAGTAACTCGTGGTTCTCCGCTCGGGACGACAAGTGGTGAAAGAAGCTGATGCAAACTCCGCACAGCTCCGCATTCCCTAGATTTTTGGACGCGAACGCCAGCATCGTTGGAATCGCGCCAGTCTGACCAACATCATCCTTGCCACCAGACACTTTCGATGCCTCTGCAAGCCTCGTTTTCATCCCAGGGTCTTTAGCAAGGCCCAACATGGCATAAACACAGGCTTTCTGGATTTCACGACTACTGCTGCTTGCACCCGGGGCGGATGTTGCATCGTTCCGAATGAGATCCAGAAAAGTAGGGACGACACCAGCATCGACGAGAGCTTGAAAGTTAGCGGGATGTAGAAGAAGATTGCTCAGCGCAGTCACACAGTCCAGCTTCAGCAGCAAAGCGTTAAGTCGTTTGGTCTCCAAATCTTCAACGCTGCCTTCGTTTTGCCGTAGCATAGCAACGGTAGTCGGCACTTGAGGAGCACTTAGCAAGTCTAGGAACACAGGTACAGCGCCTTCTTGCACGAGTGAAGGACGGCACCGATCATCTAAAGCCAAATTTGCCAGCGCCACCACAGCATACTTCTCCGTTTCCGCATCCAAAGGCACCATCGTCTGAGACGTAGCTAGCTTGCCAGGAAGTGCTGTTGGCTCATCGTCATCACTGTATTCTTCGTCCATGCCATCAGCACCTGCTTGTTCAAGTATGTTCAGCAGCCTGGCGATGAAACCTGAGTTGCGAATGCGCACATGAAGTTTTGGGTTGCAACAGAGCATAGCAACCGCGTTAACACAGTCCTTTCGAATTGCACACAAGAGAGAGATGTCGCCTCCATGATCGTCTTCTTTCTTGACGGCCACTTCCATTCGCCGGAGCTCTGCCGCAACGCCGTCCAAGATGTCCGACAGAATGTTGAGCCCATTGTTTTTTGACAGCGGTTCCTGGTTCGTTTTGACGGCCGCCAAGTTGCACAGCGTGCATGCAACCGATTCCAGCAGGGCGAGCTGCATAGGCTTCATTCCCGCAGACGCGAGCACGCAAAGTGCGCCTAACGCTCCTTCTTCTACAACGACACTGCGCGTCGTAGGTACAATCGAGAGATTTAACAGAGCCTGTGCGCAAATGCTGCGAGTTCCGGTATCTCCATGCTTGGCCAGCGCCGTAATAACGCTCAACAGAGCATCGCACGTGACTGCACGGGGTATCCCCGATAAGTTCACGAGCGCCAGCACGCATAATAATTTCACTTCGTTTGGCGCAGCCAAGGGCGATGCCATCGTCATTGTCGTTGTCGCCATCACTTGCAGCAGAGCATTTACCACGCCTTCATGAACCATCGCGAAGTGATGCGCCTCGTCAATCGAGAAGCGCAAGAGCGCACGGGCACACAAAGCTTTCACTGTTGCGTGGGGTGTGTGCATGAGGTCTAGCAATGCTGTTATGACACTTCCATCCATCATCTTGGTGTACAAATCTTTGGTAGCCTGCGGTGGCGCCAACGTTAACAGCGACGACGAAGAAGACTGCGTTTGAGGTTTCTTCACTGGAGTGGCAAGAGGCGCAGGTGGCACCGGAGTGTAATGCGTGAGGTTGAGAATCGCAGCAGCAGCATACAGACGAATGGCCGGGTCATCCACCTTCAGCACACTGGACAAGGTGGCGAGTGCTCCCTCGCGCAGAAGTTGAGCCTCGTAGCCCTTGTGGCACGAAATACTATAGAGACCTTCGACAGACTTAAGCTTCACGTCCTTGGTCAAGACTGCGGGGCTGACGCTGCTGCTGAACACTGGGGTCAACGTCGCAGATGAAGTCGGAATCTGACGAACGGACCCCTTCTTCTCGTTCTCATTTGCTGCGGCGCTACCACCTCCAGTTACTGATCCAACACCATTTTTACTCTTGCTGCCCTCGTCGGATGATGGCAGCAGAAGGCGGTTCAGTGGCGTTGGAGCTGAAGCAGATGTCGTCAGCAAGTCATGACATGGATTGTGGCTTTCCGACTGGAAACGAGATCTATCGATACGTGATAGGTAGATCAAACCTTCATCATAGTCACCACGCTGGTAGAACAAGTCTCCACCAAAGTTTTTCTTCTTGGTGGAGGCGACTGCTTGCTCGCGATCGTCTCCCCCTCCTGCCCTTCCGAATTTCCATTGGTACCGAAAAAGTTGTAAGATCACGAAGCTTCCCTGGACTGCCGTCGTCCCCGTTCAAAGTCTTACTGCGGTATTTGTCCTGAGCGTCCTGTCGCCGTTTCTTGTTTGCTGCCTCACTCTTAATGTGCTGTAGTAATGCTCGCACGAGGTCATCTTTGTCGGGGTGATCTCTCCAAAACCCTCGCTGTCGGTGCAGCTTCCAATGCTTCACGAGCTCCTTCAGCTCTTCCAGGCGAATGGGCGAGTTGTGCGGATCCCGATTCCGCGGGAAGAGATTGTACTTGATGAGATAGACGCGTAAACCATCGATCTCCTGGTCTCGCCGTAGTGCAGCCAGCCGCTGCTCCATATTCACAGCACATTTCGGAGGGTTAATGGCCATGGCGTCGCTCACGACCGAAAGTGCGTTGTGACTATTTTTCCGGTAGGTCCCGCCTGGAGTTATTTTCTTCCGACTGAAATGGGAACACACTAAACAGCTTGCACCTCCACATTTTTTCATATTCTCGCAGCACAATCACTTCTTAGTTTGCTTACGTTTGCTGTGGCTTCTTCTTTCGAGGTTTCGGCTTGGGCGACGGCGTCAAATCCACCACGTAAAATAGTTTCTCGCTCATGTGATACGATCGTTTGTCGCCGTCGTCATACGCCACAAAGTGCTCGTATGTGTCTTCGTTAAACTGCTGGACGATGCCCTCGTACCACTTGTCTTTAGCCCACTTAACGCGCACACGCTTGCCCACAAGCCGCTGGGGATTGTCGTCGCTGTCATAGAACGTCTCCAAAGCAGCTTCTGGATCGAGGACGCTGCGGATCCGTGGGAGCAGCTTTGTGATGGAGCGGTCGATGGCCTTAATGAGCCCCGAACTCGTCACGCTCACATTCACCCAGGACGACGTGCTATTCGGCTTAACGAGGACCGTTTTGCGCTGCTGCAAGTAGCCCTCGTGTCCACGGTGCGCCTGCAGCCACTTCTCCATCCATGAACAGCTCCCGCGGTTGTCTCGCAGCCACATGGCCACCGCGCTGTGACGCTTGGCCAACCTGGCGAGCATGTCGAGCGATGTCTCTGTGGCTTTGTAAAACTTTTGTTGCGAAGCCATCACAGCAATCAACTTTGTCAGACCATCTGTGAGTCGTTCCTCGGCCAGCGAGTCTCGGATTTTCAGCAAGGAATTCAGCGTCCGAAAGTACGGCTTGACGTCATGGTGATCTTCAACTTCGATCCCATACATGATCTTCTCCAAGAAGGAGGAGGTGACTCGGCGACTTTCCCAGCACAAGTGGCTTACAATCTGCTCCAGTGGCTTCGTCTCTTTGGTGTAATGGTTGGCACGTTGGGTGAGCAAAGTGATGAAGCGCTCATTGAGCAGTACTTCATGGTCGGTTGGAGTCAGATCGACATGGTCGTGGACCATGTTGGACGGAAGCATCAAAGGATACTCAGCATCAGCTTTGACGTCCATTGCTGGCGGCAAACTGCAGCGAATTAACACTGACAGCAGCTTCAAAACGGTGACACTTAGGTCAATGCGCTTGAGGATTTGCCTCGACTTGTGCTTCTTCAGCTGCAACTGAAGCAGCGGCTGTGTGTGTCCTAAGCCCGTCAGGAGCCCCACAATCGCGCCCACCACGCTGTTCACCACGAGGAAAGAGCCTTCGTTGCGGCCTGTTTGTACAAAGTCATACATGGTGAGGAAGTACTGACGGTGATGCTGGACAGGCACAGAGAGCAGTGCTGGCATGAGTTGGATCACGAAGAACATGAACTCGAACGAGGCCGGCAGCTGCTTCTTGGCCTCGTCATTCTGTTCAGACAGCGTTTGTGGCGTGGTCTCTGCTTCCTCTTCAAAGTCAATGTTTGACGTGGTTGCGATCGCTTCCGACAGCACATTTGCCATCAGTTCGCGAACTTCTCGGTGCTCGTTAAACACCAACAACTCCAACAGCAGCGCCTCGTTGGTTTCCATCGTTGACAAGAACCAGCGACAGCCACCAACATCCGAATGGTAAAGACTTTGCAGTACGAGACGCCACTCCAACACTTTGCTCACGTCGCCACCTTGCCACAGCGTGCCAAACACAAACTTGGTCGCCACTTGTAAGGCCTCGAATTGGACCTCAACGGGTTCAAAACTGGGCAAGACCGCCATACTCGCGGCACTCTCTAGCCCGACAAGACACGAGCGGAGAAGGTTGAATGTGAATTTCAGGCACCGCGTGTCGTAAAGGTATCTCTTCCGCCAAAATAAGCGATTTTCCATCGCGATGAGCTTTCGGATCGGCTCTGGCGCAATGACGAGCGAGACACTGCGCAAATGTGCCAGTCGCGCGGACGCTCGTCGTTTCAGCCGTAAACAGAATGCCGCAACAAGAACTGCACCTGGAAAACTGACACAAGAAGCATCTTCATCAGCAACTTCACGCAATCCGGGAGACACTCGGGCGTAAAACAACATGAAGCTGCTGCGGTTTTTCATCTTGGCTGGCTGCGCTCCCTCCGATGAGAGTGAGCTTGAACTTCCATTCGTTCTCTCTTCGCCACCGAAGCACTCCTCAGGAATTTGAGCTGGGTCAAAGGGAGTTACCAGCGTATCATTGAATTCGTACCACTGGTTCTTCTCTCGCTGCGTCTGCTGATCACGGAGAAACGAGTAATAGTGTCCTGAATGCGCAGTGCCAAGATGTACAACTGTCCCCACTAGCTCGTACTGCGAGTATTCCGGAGCCATCGTTCTTGCATCGTCCCCGTTATCCGAAGACGTACTCAGACGGTCGTGGCTGCCAGCAGCATCATCCGACGGCGACACTGATCGCTTTCTCTTCTCTTGCTGGCCTTCCTTCGTGTACGGGTACATGTCTAGTTCGGTAGGGAACTCAAAGCGATCGTGCAGCTTGATCTGCTGCATTTTCTCAAAGTCAAATTCAAACCGCTTGAGGTGAATGATAAGGTATGCAGGCAGTTTCGAAATAGAGATGCGCTTGTGAGTTTCCAGCGTCACTTTCTCCTCCTCATGGTCGTCATTGCCCACTTCGCCCTCGTTTCCAGGCCCACTATTCATCTCCCACGTGTAGCTCACCTTTTCTCCTTCTACCCACCCATCAAGAGACTCGGTCAGGTTTTCCGATCACGAACGGGTACAGAGATAAAGTGGAAGGGCTCAAACCGTTCGCTGTAGCGATCTCCCTCCGCAACGAGCTCGTTGCTAAATTCCCCGCCGAAGAATGTGTTGAGGATGTTCTCGTCACTACTGAAGTGGTCACTTCCACCACTGATGCCATTCATTTCGGACTCAATTTGTTGGAAGAACGACGTCAGGAATTCGCTGGCATCTTGCTGGACATTCACATCCACACTTTCACCATCCCACGTCTTCATTGCTCGGGTGAATGGGCGTGGATTATAGTAGGGCTTCGCGCTACCCTCGAGATGTGCAAACAGCGACTGCAGTTCATACGTCAGAGTTTTCGCCTCAGTACGATCACTGCCACTCAAGTTACCATCTGATTGAAGGCGCAAGACTTGCCGACGGAACCGTGGCATCATAAAGAAGCTTTGGATTGTTGAGTTGAGGTAGCAAGTGCACCCAAGGTTCTTCAAGCCCACGTATTTCCCCCGCAGCAACAGGTGGTCTTTCGCAGCTTTTGCACTCTTATGCTTCGACGTTGATGTCGCTGACGTAGCCACGATAGGCTCCTGTGGGCGCTCGAGAGAATGCTGATTTGCCATTTGTGTAAGCAAAAGCGAAGCCCCTCCGTATTGTCGATTGACAATTCAGCAAGGAGGTCGAAAGCGACACCGCGACATGAATCGCTGCGGCACTTGGGCTGTTGCAGATAATATTGAGAGGTCGAAGAGGCCCGCAACGGATCGGCAGCATCCCCATTATTTTCTCCATCTGGAGATGCCCCATTCATCCTGTTTTCTGGAGTGGCAAACAGACACTTGTGGAAAAGCTCATGCAAGATCCCTTCCTTCTCATGAAGTGTGGGCGATACAACTTCGCGCAAACTACGCCCGTCACACGGGACGTCTAGGACCCCGTCGGCTAAAACCGCAGGGATTCGCTTGATGATGGCAAGCAGCGTCGACAATTGCCCTTCCAGAAGCGCGTCTGCGGCCCGTGAAACGATGCCAAGCGACAAGTTACCGGCATTTCTTCTTCGAGAAACCGTGGTAGCTGCAATGGCTTCGCGCACATCATCTTCAATTTCAAACGCCTTAATCCGGCGGCACAGCATTTGGCAGGATGGCAGGATAGGGAATTTCGTCAAGTCCTCCGCACTGGTAACCAGCAGGATGAACACATTGTAGTACTCTTCATCGCTCACCGACCCGGTAAACTCTCCCAGCAGCTGAAGGAAAAAGTTGCAGCACGCCACTCGGTCTTCCTGGAGCTTGTTCCTTGTCGTTGCCAGAGATGCGATTGCACTAGCAGCTTCTAATCGAACAGGCTTGAAGCGACTTCCAACCAAACAGTTTAGGAAGATCTGGCCGTAGCCAGGACAGCTCTCAAAAGAAGGAGAGTGTCTTGACCAGCCACCAAAGCGCACGTTGCAATGCATGACAGCAGCCTTGTCATCAAATAGGCGTCATTCGGGATATCGTCAACATTGTCGGGGTCTACGAGTTGTGGACGGGCATACGCTGTCAAACACGATGGCAACGGAGAATTCGATTTGTCTCCTCCGCTAACGTGCACACCTTGGGGTTGTGACGATGCATTTCCTGGACTCACTGTAGAAGTTGCTGTTTCCTCAGAGGCCTTTTCGATAGTCTGGAGACTATGCAATGCTTCTAGGAGTTGGTGAATCAGCTTTTGGTGGTCTCTCATGACTACCTCACCGTTCTCTTCCGCCGTCTTCGACTCCACTAGTATAAAGTGTCGAAGAAGTTTGAGCAACTTGGACAGACACATCACTAACAGTTCTCCATGGGCAAGTAACTGACTTGGACTTGACGACAGTATGAACTGCTCCAGCTGCACTCGACCACCAAGTTTCAGAAAAGAAGAACTCCAAACATTAACAACACCAATCAAAGCATCGACCCCATTAATGCTCGCACCGGTAACTGAGTTTCCCCACATGATCTTCATCCACGTCGTCTTCGCCACTTAAGTGATGCCTATCGCCACAAAGAGCAAATTTTTCTACCAGTTCCAGCTGATACAACAGTTTTGGAGGACATGTAGAGTCTAATAGGAGGTCCCAATCAAATGAATCTGGGGTCTTACGAATCGAACCGTCAATAGCCAGCACGCTATTCAACGTCCGCATTTGCTTCTCCATGTCCTCGTCTGTAGTGAGTAACTTCAACACTTTCCACGCCTCATCCGAGACCCCGTCATTGTATGATAGAAAGCTGAACAACAATTGCAGCCACGTATCGTTTCCTGATACCTCCGACTTAATAGCGTGCCAGTCGCTCTCGGTGCTACTGTTGTTCCCAGCACCCCGACTACAGAAGCAGAGCCAGCTGCGGCGTGAAAGTCCAACACACTGCGATTGATATGTCCACTGGTGTCGCTTTCGACTTTTGATAACAGAATCGCTTCAACATAGTTGACTTGCTTGGTAATCTTGCGAGAGGGCGTAGGAGCTGTCTGTGCTAACGAGATCTTCCCCGAGTGGTGGCCAGTAAAAACGCGCGCTTTCTCAAGAGTGAATTTTCCATGGCCTTGAGCCGTCAGCTTTGTCTTTAACGAGTTCACGATGCGCACTCGGTCAGCCGGGTGGCTAGTATCTTTCGCGATCCGATCACGTAGCTCTGACACTAACGAGGTTCGTCGCAAATGATATCGAAAGGGTGCGGCAACTCGACCGTCTTGTGTACGAACGTAAACTGTCAGCTCTTCGGGACCATCAAATGCCCCAGTAGTGTTTGGAGCCTGTACAACTGACTGGTGGAGAAAGGTACTCAGTAATACCAACAGCCGGAGAACCTCTCGTGTGTTTGACGCGTCAATTTTGCCTTTCATCTTCTCGTTTAACCGCCAGAGACAGATTTCCACGAAGTCGGACCATACCTCGCGCCGCACAAGCTTCGACCCAACATGTAGCTGCAGATAAATCAGATAGTTAATCGCTTGTTCACTGACAGAGTCGTCCTCGGCACGAAGCGCTACATCATATAGAGTTTCAAGACCTTGCAAATCCATCGCCTCTACTACAAACAGATCTTCTTCATCCTTTTCGCCCGAAACGCTCTCACTCCGCTGAGATGCACTTCCAACGACTGCAGTACAGAAGAGTCGTTTAGTGCTCATGTTGACAAACCGAAACAACCTCTCCAGAGCCCAAAATGACTGTTTACTCATCGTCTTCATGTCCAAACGAATCGGTGATGAACTCTGCCCCCGATCAGCGATTGAAAAATCTCACCTACCACAGCTTCGGAAAACCCAGTGTGACCTGAATATGCTCGGTGAACAAAGTTGTTTGGGTCAGGGATGACCGTCGTAAACCATGCAAAGAACACTTCGCGTTCTTCTTTGCTGCTTTCAGCGGCGTCAAAACAACCCCACAACTGACAGACAGCGTCAAAGGGAAGCTTTAAATCAGACTTTGTCACGATGTATCCCAGGAAGGATAAGCGCTTCTGGATGCCGTCTAGGTGGGCAAGCTTTGCCCGACTCTCGAGGTCGGAGTTAGTGACGAAGATCTTGATCGAATTAACAACAACTGCCACGATGCTGTGTGCATTATTGAGTTCTTTCATCAGTTCATTAGCTGTGGTGGGAGGTTGAGAACTTGCCCTTGTCAGCGACAGAGTCGAAGCAGACAAAGAGGACGAGCTCCCACCATAGCCATCCACAATACGTTGAATCAAGCTCATCGACGTCTCCACCAGAGCCCCATTTTTAATATTCTCCGCGCACTTCCGCAAGTAATCACTTAACAACTGTTGCTGCTCCTTCCCCGAAGGCGACGACGAAGACCCTGCCGAAAGCCACAACTTTTGCACGTAATTCAAGGAGTCCGCAAGCGCCGACTCAACTTCAGCTCGCATTGACCCACGCAACCCTGAAGCATTACTTGTCCCGTCGGACGCATCGCATTGCAGTATCGCGTTCCAAAGTAGAGTACAGCACAAGCTTACCACTTTGCTAAGCACCTCGACGTCTTTTTGAGCATTTGCACTGAGCTTATTCTTTGATCCAGAAGCAGCGCTGACCAAAGACGAGAGTGACATCTTGAAGCCAGTCGTTTCCGACTCGACTACAAGTTTCGATGCAATCGTAATCACACGCTTGATGAAGTTTACAATCAGTTCGTCATAATCGCCCAAGGGGACTTGTGTCAACAGGACCACGACAACATCCATCAGATCAGCTGACAGTACATTGCAAAGCGATATCAGAACGTCAAAGACAGTTCTTCTCCCCGACCGAAGTTGATTCATCGCCATTTTCCACATGAGTACGATATGCTGCTCCGTTAAGAGACCGTGTGCCGCAACAAACCCAAACATCTTTTAGAGCGCTTGAGGATCTCCAAGTGGGTGCTCTCTTGAAGCGAGTACTTTGCACAGCTCTCTCGATCCCCTAATATCACCTCCAAGATATCTGACGCCGCCAACCACTCCACAATGTACTTTGTACGCAGCCACTTGGTCATAGGCTGGCTCCCAGAAGCTGAAACCTTTGAAGACGACATAGTACTTGCACTCAGCGATGACGTCGTACTAATCGTCGACGATGAGTTACGCCGCAAACTCAAACTCGCTTTCCTTTGAAGGGTGTCCTTCCGCTGCGCCATGGTGATCAAGTCGTTGATGCGCGATATTCCCAGTAAGCGTTGGGCCAAATAAGGGCAACAGATAAACTTCTTAGAGAGATCCAAATGGAAAACCTCGATGGACTCGGCAAAATCCACGTCGCACGACGCATTCGCAATCTCTGTGCTAGCCAATTCATCTATGTCGGCCTCCATGTTGCTGCCTCCTAGCAGCAAACCATCCCTACAAAGCGAATCCACAACACCAACGATCTGATCAATGAGCCCATCATCGTCCTTTAGCTCCTCTCCACTCATATGTCGTAACCGTGTGAAGGTAGCGTTCAAAAAGTCCCGAAAAAATCCTCAATCTGAACATCAGTTGCTTGACGGCGTCGACTGGAGGACGAGCTTCGGCGTCGCTTTTGCTGGACTAAACAAGGTTTCCCTTCGTTGAGGATCGTGCAATACAGCAGTACCTCAGTTAGCTCAATGTCCGGACAAGTCAGGCGCTGGAGGATCACACGAAAGCCTCCCGCTTGGACAAATAAATCCACGTTATCAATGTAGTAGAAAGATCGGCACGGATGGCGCGTTGGAATCGTTGCCAGCGCGTCCGGGCTCACCAAATATGAGGTATACACCAGCCGCTGATACTTGGCGGCTGTATAGCTCCCAGGGTACTTGACGTAAAAGAACATGCACGAGCTGTGTCCGTTCAGGATCATCCGCAGCAGTGACAGCATGGACAACATGACGCTGTCGGCGTCTTTCCCCAGCATACACGCCACAATATTCTTCAGCACGTGCTGATGGAACTTGTTCATTTCATCTGCGAGTTCGCTCGACAGGAACGTGCACAGCAGCGATTTCTCGACGAACGGGATCAAAAGCCGCGGGAGATACGTCGCCTGTTTCTCTCGGTCGTAAAAGTACTTGTCAAACTGTTCCCGTGCTTGTTGCAGCTCCTTCATGCCTGCGCTCCAGGCACTGCCCTGTTTGCGCGGGAACGGGTAGGCCGGGGACATGTACACATTCGTGTGCGTCCCAAGCTTGGCCACGCGATTGCGGCAAGTGGCTTTCGACAAGAACTCGTCCCTCCCCTTCCGCCAGGTAGGAATATGCACGCGGATCTCGCTGGGAGAGTGCTGCAAGATCTGCGCCACACTCCACTTGTTGGATGACAGGTCCTTGACGTCGATCCAATTGCCTGCTTTTTGGTTCAGAATGGACCACTTGGAGCCGCTGAAGTCTTCATTCCCGAGTCGGCGGAAACACAAATAGGTGCGCAGTTCCTCTGATCATCAACATACCAAGCAGAATGTTAGCTCCCCCTTAAAACCTCATTAGGACCAGTCGTACTGTCGCCTTCCTGGCTGATGAGAGGCTCCTCCAGGTGCTCGAAGCCTTCGGGGATGTCTTTAACGTCCCGCGCCACTCGGATCTCCTTGAGCGGCAGCGGCTGGTTGCTCTGCATCGTGGGGACGCTGGCGCTGTGAAGGGGCGCTCTTGAACCACAGGAAGCATCCTCGGGATCGGTCCAGCGATTTGTCCAGCTTGGTCCAGGACGCATCGTCCTCTGGAGGGCGCTCCGAGCCCACTCGCAGCTGCGTGACGGCGCTGGGCGTCTCGGAGGACTCGGAGCCGCCCGCGGCCAGCTTGTACCAGAGATACGTGAGCGGAGACACCTCGGCAGCCGCGCCTCGACGGTCGTCACGCGGTGGAAGCCGCCGCCGGCAGCAAGCGCGTTGCCGTACGTGACCTCGAGCCCCGCGACGAACTCATAGTGCCCCATGCCGGAAGGGGGTCGAGGATGTTCCAGGCTCGAATGTCTGATTTGAAGCGTTTTTAGTCATTTTACCAAAATCATATTTTCCAGTACAAGATTGGAGGCAGTGTACCAGAACCCGCCGTCGCTGCATCTCACGAGCCCGTGTCCGTCCAAGGCACTGCCAGACGAACGCGAGTGCCAAAAGCGGTTCGACCGCGAGTCCTTTTACAAGTGCGATCGGTGGTTTTGTGGCACTCACTCCATACTGCCGCTGTGGGGCTAGCTGTTTGGTGGTGGTCGCGAAAGGAGATAGATGAGTGGGGTGGCTGTAGTCTAAATCGAACCTCTTCAAGTCAAATGCTTCGTAGTTGGTCGTCTGTCAAGGACACCGCTCCCTTAGTCGCAGTGATTCTCTGCGGTGTGCAGCCTCGTTAAACACCCCGCCTTACTCGCGTGATCCGTTGGCTGGGTGGATTTCCTCGCTTAACCGGACCCTCCTGGCGCTAGGATTTGTCGTGCTACACGATTCGTGTTTTGAGCGGCAGCAGAAATGGACTCCTCGACCGTCTGGCGCGCAGAGCAAGGTTGCACCCGACGCACGCGAGGAGCGTCGCCCGCTTTCTCTTTGGCGTCGATGCCTGCAACGGCCGATCGAGATCCACCACCACGGCGGCTACTTCAGCCATCGACCGCCTGCAGTCGCATCACACACCACACCGTGCTGGCTGGCCGACGGCAACACTCGCAAGATCGATCAGCCCTGGCCAATTAATTTGTTTGGCCTTAATCCCATGGATAGCTGCGGTGGTCGAGCGACTAAATGACGACCGAACGCATGGTTGAGATCGGCGATGACTACCGCAGTCACTACGCTGGCATGGCGGCGTGACTAGCAAAACAGCAGGACTGCGAGAAGGTGCGCCGCCGTCCGCCGCGATTTGCTGCTCGAAGAACTCGCACCTCTGTCAAGTCAAGTGGGCCCGACCTCAAATGCGTCCTGTCCTGCCGTTAATGCAGTGGACGAGGAAAGACCTTGGTTCAGGGGTGCAGACGTTTCTTGCATCAATCGCACTATAATACGCTAGCCACGACGCAAACGTATTGATTGATGCAAGAAACGTCTGTATTGATAATACCTTTGCGTCGTGGCTAGCGTGCTTTTGACCTAGTAGGCCGCATCAGCTGCTCGTTTGCCAGCATTTCGGTAGTCGACAGGACGCTACATGTACGTGAGCTCAAAGTAAAAGTACCAACGTTATTTAATAGATGAGAGCGTTTCCAAGCATGAGTTCCAAGCATGAGTCCCAAACATGAGTCATGAGTTCCAAACATCTAGCTTTCTATTTCGATTCCGAATAAACGATTCAACCACGACACGAAGGAGGGACTACTGCAAACCGACTGCAAACCGACCAACAGAACACACTCGACTCGCACAAGAGCCGGCGGCAGAGTAAAATGACCACAGAGATCGCGAGGTCGCGCACGCCTTACGCGTAGGTGACGGTGCTGGTGGAGTACTGGCAGAGCGAGCCCGACGGACCGGCGCCCAGCTCCTTGGGCTCGCCCGACGTGGAGCCCTGCGACCACGCGCACACGTCGATCTTCTTGCCCTTGATCTTGACGTTCTCGATGGTGGCCTGGTCGCCCCAGTTCTTGTTCACCGTCACGAGGCTCTTCTTGCCGTTCACGGCGTACACGTTCTTGACGCTCACCTTGCGCGACTTGCCGCCGCACGTGCCGCACGAGCGGTAGAGCTTGCCGAAGTCCTCGGCGTAGAAGCCCTCGATGGTGACGGTGCCCAGGCCGTTGTGCTGCACCACCTTGTCCTCGGCCTTGCGTGCGCCGCCGCCGATCACCTTGGACACGCTGCTGGCCGACCCGCCCTTGATGCTCAGCGCGTCCTCGCACACGTCGTCCCACCACACGTTCTGGATTGTGCAGCCGCTCTGCTCGCAGTGGACGCCCTCCATTTGGTTCTTGCCGATGATCACGTTCTTGAGGGTGCCACCGGCCTCCACGAGGAACACGGTCGTGTCCTTGCCGCTCTCCTTCTGCTCGCCGCACTTGATGTCGGACCGCTCGTACGTCTTCATGCCGCCGTCAAAGACCTCGCCCTTCTTGACGGTGTACGGCTTGGAGTACGCGACGGTTCCCTTGCTGGAGGGCCACGAACCCGAGGGCATGGCGGCGGCCTCAGAGCGCATGGAGGCGGCATTGGCGACGGCCGAGGTGGCGACGAGCGCGACGGTGACGGCGGAGAAGGCGTTGACCATGGCTGGAGTGGTTGGTGGGGTAGTAGTTGGAGTAGTTGCTGCTGGTAGCTTGCTGCGGGGAGCGCGAATTGAACAATGAGAGTGGTGCGGGTCTGCGTTTTGGTTTGGGCTGTTGGCTGTTGCTGTTGGCTGTTGCTGTTGGCTGTTGCTGTTGGCCGTTGGGTCATGGCACTCCTGTTGCCGCATCAACTGAGCGAACAGTGTGGCGATGAAGAGGTCCCCAGCAGCAGCAGCAGGCGGCAGTGGCGTCGTCGTCACGGAAGCAGAGCAATCGACGAAGCGTGCCACTGCAACGGCAACAAGCGAGCAGCGCATCGATTGTCGTGGACGGACGCACATCCTGTCGTGGTGGTCGACGAGACTCGTCCGCGAAGCCAGATGCCGCAGAGGAGTTGACCACCGCCACCGCCACCGCTCCGCATGGTCGTCCGCAAAGGCTTGCCTTGATCGCCTTGCTTGCCTTACCCCACTGTGTTGGTTTCGATCGCCTGCTCTGTTCGTCCATACGACGCGTCGATCAATCGATCGAGGATCCGAGCGTGTGAGCGCTTTTTCGGGTCGGTCACCTGACAGGTTGCTGCTGTGTAAGATATCTCCCAGCACCTGTCAATCGGTGCTGTAGTGATCTGCACCAGGTGGCGACTACTCCAAGCCCACAAACTCGCGGACACAAACTCGGCGTCAAACACCAAAAAGACCAAACGAACGGCGTGGTGACCGCTCCGAGCGAATCTTCACAACTACCAACTCGGCGCTTCTCTCTGTCCGTCGTGCTGAGACGGCTGCATCTTTGCCCAGCTAGTATGGTCAAGTAATTGCTGTAAACTAGTATTGCTGAGCCACGACACGACGCCCTCTCGCCGTAGATCCATGTGCTTCAAGGGGAATAGGCCTTACCTGTTGCGACTCAGCGTGCCAGGCAGTTTGTGTCGAGCGTTGCGTCCCTGGAGGCAGCGATCGATTGATCCTCCTGGCGCTAGGATTTGTCGTGCTACACGATTCGTGTTTTGAGCGGCAGCAGAAATGGACTCCTCGACCGTCTGGCGCGCAGAGCAAGGTTGCACCCGACGCACGCGAGGAGCGTCGCCCGCTTTCTCTTTGGCGTCGATGCCTGCAACGGCCGATCGAGATCCACCACCACGGCGGCTACTTCAGCCATCGACCGCCTGCAGTCGCATCACACACCACACCGTGCTGGCTGGCCGACGGCAACACTCGCAAGATCGATCAGCCCTGGCCAATTAATTTGTTTGGCCTTAATCCCATGGATAGCTGCGGTGGTCGAGCAACTAAATGACGACCGAACGCATGGTTGAGATCGGCGATGACTACCGCAGTCACTACGCTGGCATGGCGGCGTGACTAGCAAAACAGCAGGACTGCGAGAAGGTGCGCCGCCGTCCGCCGCGATTTGCTGCTCGAAGAACTCGCACCTCTGTCAAGTCAAGTGGGCCCGACCTCAAATGCGTCCTGTCCTGCCGTTAATGCAGTGGACGAGGAAAGACCTTGGTTCAGGGGTGCAGACGTTTCTTGCATCAATCGCACTATAATACGCTAGCCACGACGCAAACGTATTGATTGATGCAAGAAACGTCTGTATTGATAATACCTTTGCGTCGTGGCTAGCGTGCTTTTGACCTAGTAGGCCGCATCAGCTGCTCGTTTGCCAGCATTTCGGTAGTCGACAGGACGCTACATGTACGTGAGCTCAAAGTAAAAGTACCAACGTTATTTAATAGATGAGAGCGTTTCCAAGCATGAGTTCCAAGCATGAGTCCCAAACATGAGTCATGAGTTCCAAACATCTAGCTTTCTATTTCGATTCCGAATAAACGATTCAACCACGACACGAAGGAGGGACTACTGCAAACCGACTGCAAACCGACCAACAGAACACACTCGACTCGCACAAGAGCCGGCGGCAGAGTAAAATGACCACAGAGATCGCGAGGTCGCGCACGCCTTACGCGTAGGTGACGGTGCTGGTGGAGTACTGGCAGAGCGAGCCCGACGGACCGGCGCCCAGCTCCTTGGGCTCGCCCGACGTGGAGCCCTGCGACCACGCGCACACGTCGATCTTCTTGCCCTTGATCTTGACGTTCTCGATGGTGGCCTGGTCGCCCCAGTTCTTGTTCACCGTCACGAGGCTCTTCTTGCCGTTCACGGCGTACACGTTCTTGACGCTCACCTTGCGCGACTTGCCGCCGCACGTGCCGCACGAGCGGTAGAGCTTGCCGAAGTCCTCGGCGTAGAAGCCCTCGATGGTGACGGTGCCCAGGCCGTTGTGCTGCACCACCTTGTCCTCGGCCTTGCGTGCGCCGCCGCCGATCACCTTGGACACGCTGCTGGCCGACCCGCCCTTGATGCTCAGCGCGTCCTCGCACACGTCGTCCCACCACACGTTCTGGATTGTGCAGCCGCTCTGCTCGCAGTGGACGCCCTCCATTTGGTTCTTGCCGATGATCACGTTCTTGAGGGTGCCACCGGCCTCCACGAGGAACACGGTCGTGTCCTTGCCGCTCTCCTTCTGCTCGCCGCACTTGATGTCGGACCGCTCGTACGTCTTCATGCCGCCGTCAAAGACCTCGCCCTTCTTGACGGTGTACGGCTTGGAGTACGCGACGGTTCCCTTGCTGGAGGGCCACGAACCCGAGGGCATGGCGGCGGCCTCAGAGCGCATGGAGGCGGCATTGGCGACGGCCGAGGTGGCGACGAGCGCGACGGTGACGGCGGAGAAGGCGTTGACCATGGCTGGAGTGGTTGGTGGGGTAGTAGTTGGAGTAGTTGCTGCTGGTAGCTTGCTGCGGGGAGCGCGAATTGAACAATGAGAGTGGTGCGGGTCTGCGTTTTGGTTTGGGCTGTTGGCTGTTGCTGTTGGCTGTTGCTGTTGGCTGTTGCTGTTGGCCGTTGGGTCATGGCACTCCTGTTGCCGCATCAACTGAGCGAACAGTGTGGCGATGAAGAGGTCCCCAGCAGCAGCAGCAGGCGGCAGTGGCGTCGTCGTCACGGAAGCAGAGCAATCGACGAAGCGTGCCACTGCAACGGCAACAAGCGAGCAGCGCATCGATTGTCGTGGACGGACGCACATCCTGTCGTGGTGGTCGACGAGACTCGTCCGCGAAGCCAGATGCCGCAGAGGAGTTGACCACCGCCACCGCCACCGCTCCGCATGGTCGTCCGCAAAGGCTTGCCTTGATCGCCTTGCTTGCCTTACCCCACTGTGTTGGTTTCGATCGCCTGCTCTGTTCGTCCATACGACGCGTCGATCAATCGATCGAGGATCCGAGCGTGTGAGCGCTTTTTCGGGTCGGTCACCTGACAGGTTGCTGCTGTGTAAGATATCTCCCAGCACCTGTCAATCGGTGCTGTAGTGATCTGCACCAGGTGGCGACTACTCCAAGCCCACAAACTCGCGGACACAAACTCGGCGTCAAACACCAAAAAGACCAAACGAACGGCGTGGTGACCGCTCCGAGCGAATCTTCACAACTACCAACTCGGCGCTTCTCTCTGTCCGTCGTGCTGAGACGGCTGCATCTTTGCCCAGCTAGTATGGTCAAGTAATTGCTGTAAACTAGTATTGCTGAGCCACGACACGACGCCCTCTCGCCGTAGATCCATGTGCTTCAAGGGGAATAGGCCTTACCTGTTGCGACTCAGCGTGCCAGGCAGTTTGTGTCGAGCGTTGCGTCCCTGGAGGCAGCGATCGATTGATCCTCCTGGCGCTAGGATTTGTCGTGCTACACGATTCGTGTTTTGAGCGGCAGCAGAAATGGACTCCTCGACCGTCTGGCGCGCAGAGCAAGGTTGCACCCGACGCACGCGAGGAGCGTCGCCCGCTTTCTCTTTGGCGTCGATGCCTGCAACGGCCGATCGAGATCCACCACCACGGCGGCTACTTCAGCCATCGACCGCCTGCAGTCGCATCACACACCACACCGTGCTGGCTGGCCGACGGCAACACTCGCAAGATCGATCAGCCCTGGCCAATTAATTTGTTTGGCCTTAATCCCATGGATAGCTGCGGTGGTCGAGCAACTAAATGACGACCGAACGCATGGTTGAGATCGGCGATGACTACCGCAGTCACTACGCTGGCATGGCGGCGTGACTAGCAAAACAGCAGGACTGCGAGAAGGTGCGCCGCCGTCCGCCGCGATTTGCTGCTCGAAGAACTCGCACCTCTGTCAAGTCAAGTGGGCCCGACCTCAAATGCGTCCTGTCCTGCCGTTAATGCAGTGGACGAGGAAAGACCTTGGTTCAGGGGTGCAGACGTTTCTTGCATCAATCGCACTATAATACGCTAGCCACGACGCAAACGTATTGATTGATGCAAGAAACGTCTGTATTGATAATACCTTTGCGTCGTGGCTAGCGTGCTTTTGACCTAGTAGGCCGCATCAGCTGCTCGTTTGCCAGCATTTCGGTAGTCGACAGGACGCTACATGTACGTGAGCTCAAAGTAAAAGTACCAACGTTATTTAATAGATGAGAGCGTTTCCAAGCATGAGTTCCAAGCATGAGTCCCAAACATGAGTCATGAGTTCCAAACATCTAGCTTTCTATTTCGATTCCGAATAAACGATTCAACCACGACACGAAGGAGGGACTACTGCAAACCGACTGCAAACCGACCAACAGAACACACTCGACTCGCACAAGAGCCGGCGGCAGAGTAAAATGACCACAGAGATCGCGAGGTCGCGCACGCCTTACGCGTAGGTGACGGTGCTGGTGGAGTACTGGCAGAGCGAGCCCGACGGACCGGCGCCCAGCTCCTTGGGCTCGCCCGACGTGGAGCCCTGCGACCACGCGCACACGTCGATCTTCTTGCCCTTGATCTTGACGTTCTCGATGGTGGCCTGGTCGCCCCAGTTCTTGTTCACCGTCACGAGGCTCTTCTTGCCGTTCACGGCGTACACGTTCTTGACGCTCACCTTGCGCGACTTGCCGCCGCACGTGCCGCACGAGCGGTAGAGCTTGCCGAAGTCCTCGGCGTAGAAGCCCTCGATGGTGACGGTGCCCAGGCCGTTGTGCTGCACCACCTTGTCCTCGGCCTTGCGTGCGCCGCCGCCGATCACCTTGGACACGCTGCTGGCCGACCCGCCCTTGATGCTCAGCGCGTCCTCGCACACGTCGTCCCACCACACGTTCTGGATCGTGCAGCCGCTCTGCTCGCAGTGGACGCCCTCCATTTGGTTCTTGCCGATGATCACGTTCTTGAGGGTGCCACCGGCCTCCACGAGGAACACGGTCGTGTCCTTGCCGCTCTCCTTCTGCTCGCCGCACTTGATGTCGGACCGCTCGTACGTCTTCATGCCGCCGTCAAAGACCTCGCCCTTCTTGACGGTGTACGGCTTGGAGTACGCGACGGTTCCCTTGCTGGAGGGCCACGAACCCGAGGGCATGGCGGCGGCCTCAGAGCGCATGGAGGCGGCATTGGCGACGGCCGAGGTGGCGACGAGCGCGACGGTGACGGCGGAGAAGGCGTTGACCATGGCTGGAGTGGTTGGTGGGGTAGTAGTTGGAGTAGTTGCTGCTGGTAGCTTGCTGCGGGGAGCGCGAATTGAACAATGAGAGTGGTGCGGGTCTGCGTTTTGGTTTGGGCTGTTGCTGTTGGCTGTTGCTGTTGGCTGTTGCTGTTGGCTGTTGCTGTTGGCTGTTGCTGTTGGCCGTTGGGTCATGGCACTCCTGTTGCCGCATCAACTGAGCGAACAGTGTGGCGATGAAGAGGTCCCCAGCAGCAGCAGCAGGCGGCAGTGGCGTCGTCGTCACGGAAGCAGAGCAATCGACGAAGCGTGCCACTGCAACGGCAACAAGCGAGCAGCGCATCGATTGTCGTGGACGGACGCACATCCTGTCGTGGTGGTCGACGAGACTCGTCCGCGAAGCCAGATGCCGCAGAGGAGTTGACCACCGCCACCGCCACCGCTCCGCATGGTCGTCCGCAAAGGCTTGCCTTGATCGCCTTGCTTGCCTTACCCCACTGTGTTGGTTTCGATCGCCTGCTCTGTTCGTCCATACGACGCGTCGATCAATCGATCGAGGATCCGAGCGTGTGAGCGCTTTTTCGGGTCGGTCACCTGACAGGTTGCTGCTGTGTAAGATATCTCCCAGCACCTGTCAATCGGTGCTGTAGTGATCTGCACCAGGTGGCGACTACTCCAAGCCCACAAACTCGCGGACACAAACTCGGCGTCAAACACCAAAAAGACCAAACGAACGGCGTGGTGACCGCTCCGAGCGAATCTTCACAACTACCAACTCGGCGCTTCTCTCTGT
The DNA here is from genome assembly GCA_011947325.1 of Phytophthora macrochlamydospora. Lineage (NCBI taxonomy): Eukaryota > Oomycota > Peronosporomycetes > Peronosporales > Peronosporaceae > Phytophthora > Phytophthora macrochlamydospora. Next base: position 697,636 of record JAAVTH010000389.1, read on the forward strand.
CCGTCGTGCTGAGACGGCTGCATCTTTGCCCAGCTAGTATGGTCAAGTAATTGCTGTAAACTAGTATTGCTGAGCCACGACACGACGCCCTCTCGCCGTAGATCCATGTGCTTCAAGGGGAATAGGCCTTACCTGTTGCGACTCAGCGTGCCAGGCAGTTTGTGTCGAGCGTTGCGTCCCTGGAGGCAGCGATCGATTGATCCTCCTGGCGCTAGGATTTGTCGTGCTACACGATTCGTGTTTTGAGCGGCAGCAGAAATGGACTCCTCGACCGTCTGGCGCGCAGAGCAAGGTTGCACCCGACGCACGCGAGGAGCGTCGCCCGCTTTCTCTTTGGCGTCGATGCCTGCAACGGCCGATCGAGATCCACCACCACGGCGGCTACTTCAGCCATCGACCGCCTGCAGTCGCATCACACACCACACCGTGCTGGCTGGCCGACGGCAACACTCGCAAGATCGATCAGCCCTGGCCAATTAATTTGTTTGGCCTTAATCCCATGGATAGCTGCGGTGGTCGAGCGACTAAATGACGACCGAACGCATGGTTGAGATCGGCGATGACTACCGCAGTCACTACGCTGGCATGGCGGCGTGACTAGCAAAACAGCAGGACTGCGAGAAGGTGCGCCGCCGTCCGCCGCGATTTGCTGCTCGAAGAACTCGCACCTCTGTCAAGTCAAGTGGGCCCGACCTCAAATGCGTCCTGTCCTGCCGTTAATGCAGTGGACGAGGAAAGACCTTGGTTCAGGGGTGCAGACGTTTCTTGTATCAATCGCACTATAATACGCTAGCCACGACGCAAACGTATTGATTGATGCAAGAAACGTCTGTATTGATAATACCTTTGCGTCGTGGCTAGCGTGCTTTTGACCTAGTAGGCCGCATCAGCTGCTCGTTTGCCAGCATTTCGGTAGTCGACAGGACGCTACATGTACGTGAGCTCAAAGTAAAAGTACCAACGTTATTTAATAGATGAGAGCGTTTCCAAGCATGAGTTCCAAGCATGAGTCCCAAACATGAGTCATGAGTTCCAAACATCTAGCTTTCTATTTCGATTCCGAATAAACGATTCAACCACGACACGAAGGAGGGACTACTGCAAACCGACTGCAAACCGACCAACAGAACACACTCGACTCGCACAAGAGCCGGCGGCAGAGTAAAATGACCACAGAGATCGCGAGGTCGCGCACGCCTTACGCGTAGGTGACGGTGCTGGTGGAGTACTGGCAGAGCGAGCCCGACGGACCGGCGCCCAGCTCCTTGGGCTCGCCCGACGTGGAGCCCTGCGACCACGCGCACACGTCGATCTTCTTGCCCTTGATCTTGACGTTCTCGATGGTGGCCTGGTCGCCCCAGTTCTTGTTCACCGTCACGAGGCTCTTCTTGCCGTTCACGGCGTACACGTTCTTGACGCTCACCTTGCGCGACTTGCCGCCGCACGTGCCGCACGAGCGGTAGAGCTTGCCGAAGTCCTCGGCGTAGAAGCCCTCGATGGTGACGGTGCCCAGGCCGTTGTGCTGCACCACCTTGTCCTCGGCCTTGCGTGCGCCGCCGCCGATCACCTTGGACACGCTGCTGGCCGACCCGCCCTTGATGCTCAGCGCGTCCTCGCACACGTCGTCCCACCACACGTTCTGGATCGTGCAGCCGCTCTGCTCGCAGTGGACGCCCTCCATTTGGTTCTTGCCGATGATCACGTTCTTGAGGGTGCCACCGGCCTCCACGAGGAACACGGTCGTGTCCTTGCCGCTCTCCTTCTGCTCGCCGCACTTGATGTCGGACCGCTCGTACGTTTTCATGCCGCCGTCGAAGACCTCGCCCTTCTTGACGGTGTACGGCTTGGAGTACGCGACGGTTCCCTTGCTGGAGGGCCACGAACCCGAGGGCATGGCGGCGGCCTCAGAGCGCATGGAGGCGGCATTGGCGACGGCCGAGGTGGCGACGAGCGCGACGGCGACGGCGGAGAAGGCGTTGACCATGGCTGGAGTGGTTGGTGGGGTAGTAGTTGGAGTAGTTGCTGCTGGTAGCTTGCTGCGGGGAGCGCGAATTGAACAATGAGAGTGGTGCGGGTCTGCGTTTTGGTTTGGGCTGTTGCTGTTGGCTGTTGCTGTTGGCTGTTGCTGTTGGCTGTTGCTGTTGGCTGTTGCTGTTGGCCGTTGGGTCATGGCACTCCTGTTGCCGCATCAACTGAGCGAACAGTGTGGCGATGAAGAGGTCCCCAGCAGCAGCAGCAGGCGGCAGTGGCGTCGTCGTCACGGAAGCAGAGCAATCGACGAAGCGTGCCACTGCAACGGCAACAAGCGAGCAGCGCATCGATTGTCGTGGACGGACGCACATCCTGCCGTGGTGGTCGACGAGACTCGTCCGCGAAGCCAGATGCCGCAGAGGAGTTGACCACCGCCACCGCCACCGCTCCGCATGGTCGTCCGCAAAGGCTTGCCTTGATCGCCTTGCTTGCCTTACCCCACTGTGTTGGTTTCGATCGCCTGCTCTGTTCGTCCATACGACGCGTCGATCAATCGATCGAGGATCCGAGCGTGTGAGCGCTTTTTCGGGTCGGTCACCTGACAGGTTGCTGCTGTGTAAGATATCTCCCAGCACCTGTCAATCGGTGCTGTAGTGATCTGCACCAGGTGGCGACTACTCCAAGCCCACAAACTCGCGGACACAAACTCGGCGTCAAACACCAAAAGACCAAACGAACGGCGTGGTGACCGCTCCGAGCGAATCTTCACAACTACCAACTCGGCGCTTCTCTCTGTCCGTCGTGCTGAGACGGCTGCATCTTTGCCCAGCTAGTATGGTCAAGTAATTGCTGTAAACTAGTATTGCTGAGCCACGACACGACGCCCTCTCGCCGTAGATCCATGTGCTTCAAGGGGAATAGGCCTTACCTGTTGCGACTCAGCGTGCCAGGCAGTTTGTGTCGAGCGTTGCGTCCCTGGAGGCAGCGATCGATTGATCCTCCTGGCGCTAGGATTTGTCGTGCTACACGATTCGTGTTTTGAGCGGCAGCAGAAATGGACTCCTCGACCGTCTGGCGCGCAGAGCAAGGTTGCACCCGACGCACGCGAGGAGCGTCGCCCGCTTTCTCTTTGGCGTCGATGCCTGCAACGGCCGATCGAGATCCACCACCACGGCGGCTACTTCAGCCATCGACCGCCTGCAGTCGCATCACACACCACACCGTGCTGGCTGGCCGACGGCAACACTCGCAAGATCGATCAGCCCTGGCCAATTAATTTGTTTGGCCTTAATCCCATGGATAGCTGCGGTGGTCGAGCGACTAAATGACGACCGAACGCATGGTTGAGATCGGCGATGACTACCGCAGTCACTACGCTGGCATGGCGGCATGACTAGCAAAACAGCAGGACTGCGAGAAGGTGCGCCGCCGTCCGCCGCGATTTTGTTGACCTATACGCGCTCGCTTGTTGCCGTTGCAGTGGCACGCTTCGTCGATTGCTCTGCTTCCGTGACGACGACGCCACTGCCGCCTGCTGCTGCTGCTGGGGACCTCTTCATCGCCACACTGTTCGCTCAGTTGATGCGGCAACAGGGTGCCATGACCCAACGGCCAACAGCAACAGCCAACAGCAACAGCCAACAGCAACAGCCAACAGCAACAGCCAACAGCAACAGCCCAAACCAAAACGCAGACCCGCACCACTCTCATTGTTCAATTCGCGCTCCCCGCAGCAAGCTACCAGCAGCAACTACTCCAACTACTACCCCACCAACCACTCCAGCCATGGTCAACGCCTTCTCCGCCGTCGCCGTCGCGCTCGTCGCCACCTCGGCCGTCGCCAATGCCGCCTCCATGCGCTCTGAGGCCGCCGCCATGCCCTCGGGTTCGTGGCCCTCCAGCAAGGGAACCGTCGCGTACTCCAAGCCGTACACCGTCAAGAAGGGCGAGGTCTTCGACGGCGGCATGAAAACGTACGAGCGGTCCGACATCAAGTGCGGCGAGCAGAAGGAGAGCGGCAAGGACACGACCGTGTTCCTCGTGGAGGCCGGTGGCACCCTCAAGAACGTGATCATCGGCAAGAACCAAATGGAGGGCGTCCACTGCGAGCAGAGCGGCTGCACAATCCAGAACGTGTGGTGGGACGACGTGTGCGAGGACGCGCTGAGCATCAAGGGCGGGTCGGCCAGCAGCGTGTCCAAGGTGATCGGCGGCGGCGCACGCAAGGCCGAGGACAAGGTGGTGCAGCACAACGGCCTGGGCACCGTCACCATCGAGGGCTTCTACGCCGAGGACTTCGGCAAGCTCTACCGCTCGTGCGGCACGTGCGGCGGCAAGTCGCGCAAGGTGAGCGTCAAGAACGTGTACGCCGTGAACGGCAAGAAGAGCCTCGTGACGGTGAACAAGAACTGGGGCGACCAGGCCACCATCGAGAACGTCAAGATCAAGGGCAAGAAGATCGACGTGTGCGCGTGGTCGCAGGGCTCCACGTCGGGCGAGCCCAAGGAGCTGGGCGCCGGTCCGTCGGGCTCGCTCTGCCAGTACTCCACCAGCACCGTCACCTACGCGTAAGGCGTGCGCGACCTCGCGATCTCTGTGGTCATTTTACTCTGCCGCCGGCTCTTGTGCGAGTCGAGTGTGTTCTGTTGGTCGGTTTGCAGTCGGTTTGCAGTAGTCCCTCCTTCGTGTCGTGGTTGAATCGTTTATTCGGAATCGAAATAGAAAGCTAGATGTTTGGAACTCATGACTCATGTTTGGGACTCATGCTTGGAACTCATGCTTGGAAACGCTCTCATCTATTAAATAACGTTGGTACTTTTACTTTGAGCTCACGTACATGTAGCGTCCTGTCGACTACCGAAATGCTGGCAAACGAGCAGCTGATGCGGCCTACTAGGTCAAAAGCACGCTAGCCACGACGCAAAGGTATTATCAATACAGACGTTTCTTGCATCAATCAATACGTTTGCGTCGTGGCTAGCGTATTATAGTGCGATTGATGCAAGAAACGTCTGCACCCCTGAACCAAGGTCTTTCCTCGTCCACTGCATTAACGGCAGGACAGGACGCATTTGAGGTCGGGCCCACTTGACTTGACAGAGGTGCGAGTTCTTCGAGCAGCAAATCGCGGCGGACGGCGGCGCACCTTCTCGCAGTCCTGCTGTTTTGCTAGTCACGCCGCCATGCCAGCGTAGTGACTGCGGTAGTCATCGCCGATCTCAACCATGCGTTCGGTCGTCATTTAGTCGCTCGACCACCGCAGCTATCCATGGGATTAAGGCCAAACAAATTAATTGGCCAGGGCTGATCGATCTTGCGAGTGTTGCCGTCGGCCAGCCAGCACGGTGTGGTGTGTGATGCGACTGCAGGCGGTCGATGGCTGAAGTAGCCGCCGTGGTGGTGGATCTCGATCGGCCGTTGCAGGCATCGACGCCAAAGAGAAAGCGGGCGACGCTCCTCGCGTGCGTTGGGTGCAACCTTGCTCTGCGCGCCAGACGGTCGAGGAGTCCATTTCTGCTGCCGCTCAAAACACGAATCGTGTAGCACGACAAATCCTAGCGCCAGGAGGATCAATCGATCGCTGCCTCCAGGGACGCAACGCTCGACACAAACTGCCTGGCACGCTGAGTCGCAACAGGTAAGGCCTATTCCCTTGAAGCACATGGATCTACGGCGAGAGGGCGTCGTGTCGTGGCTCAGCAATACTAGTTTACAGCAATTACTTGACCATACTAGCTGGGCAAAGATGCAGCCGTCTCAGCACGACGGACAGAGAGAAGCGCCGAGTTGGTAGTTGTGAAGATTCGCTCGGAGCGGTCACCACGCCGTTCGTTTGGTCTTTTGGTGTTTGACGCCGAGTTTGTGTCCGCGAGTTTGTGGGCTTGGAGTAGTCGCCACCTGGTGCAGATCACTACAGCACCGATTGACAGGTGCTGGGAGATATCTTACACAGCAGCAACCTGTCAGGTGACCGACCCGAAAAAGCGCTCACACGCTCGGATCCTCGATCGATTGATCGACGCGTCGTACGGACGAACAGAGCAGGCGATCGAAACCAACACAGTGGGGTAAGGCAAGCAAGGCGATCAAGGCAAGCCTTTGCGGACGACCATGCGGAGCGGTGGCGGTGGCGGTGGTCAACTCCTCTGCGGCATCTGGCTTCGCGGACGAGTCTCGTCGACCACCACGACAGGATGTGCGTCCGTCCACGACAATCGATGCGCTGCTCGCTTGTTGCCGTTGCAGTGGCACGCTTCGTCGATTGCTCTGCTTCCGTGACGACGACGCCACTGCCGCCTGCTGCTGCTGCTGGGGACCTCTTCATCGCCACACTGTTCGCTCAGTTGATGCGGCAACAGGAGTGCCATGACCCAACGGCCAACAGCAACAGCCAACAGCAACAGCCAACAGCAACAGCCAACAGCAACAGCCAACAGCAACAGCCCAAACCAAAACGCAGACCCGCACCACTCTCATTGTTCAATTCGCGCTCCCCGCAGCAAGCTACCAGCAGCAACTACTCCAACTACTACCCCACCAACCACTCCAGCCATGGTCAACGCCTTCTCCGCCGTCGCCGTCGCGCTCGTCGCCACCTCGGCCGTCGCCAATGCCGCCTCCATGCGCTCTGAGGCCGCCGCCATGCCCTCGGGTTCGTGGCCCTCCAGCAAGGGAACCGTCGCGTACTCCAAGCCGTACACCGTCAAGAAGGGCGAGGTCTTCGACGGCGGCATGAAGACGTACGAGCGGTCCGACATCAAGTGCGGCGAGCAGAAGGAGAGCGGCAAGGACACGACCGTGTTCCTCGTGGAGGCCGGTGGCACCCTCAAGAACGTGATCATCGGCAAGAACCAAATGGAGGGCGTCCACTGCGAGCAGAGCGGCTGCACGATCCAGAACGTGTGGTGGGACGACGTGTGCGAGGACGCGCTGAGCATCAAGGGCGGGTCGGCCAGCAGCGTGTCCAAGGTGATCGGCGGCGGCGCACGCAAGGCCGAGGACAAGGTGGTGCAGCACAACGGCCTGGGCACCGTCACCATCGAGGGCTTCTACGCCGAGGATGTAACGGGGCGGTGCTTGTGGGGAATTTAACTCTGCTATTCAATCTGTGTGGCGCCCGACTTCGGGCGCCGTGAGCCAACAAAACTAAGAGCTAATCTAATTGGTCGCCGTGGCGCACGGCGACCGTGTGACGGTACCCCGTCACACCACCCCTACGTAAGGTTGAAGCTGCGATGATCCCAAACAGCTTGGTGAGCTCTTCACAATCGAAAGAGCCACCCGCGACAGCAGCAGTACGAACATGGACAGAGACACCGTGGACGCCGAGCTCGTGACGTACGAGGAGGTCCTGGAGCGTTGGGCCTTCACGGACTGCAGTGGCTTCGACAACGCCCTCAGTGACAGCGAAATGCGTGCGCTGTTTAGCCGCTGGCGCGCCACGCGAAGCAAACCCGACGCTGCGATCGGCAGCGTCACCGCGCAGTCGATGGATCGGTCCTGGACGGCGTTCGTCAACCGCTGGAACACGGAGGGGCCAGCGGCGTTCCAGCAGAAACTCCTGCAGCGCGAGGAGCAGCACTCGCGCTTCTCCGTGGGGGCCTTGGCGGTCCAGATTTGCGAGTTGTCATGGGATGCCGACCGCGACTGCTGCTTCGCTCATTATCGCATCGGATGTCCAAGTTGTCGCGGGTACAGCGTACCGCGACCAAGTGACGCTGTTTGGGAGCGCATCACAAGCGCCACACCCCTTTCCGAAGCCGAGCGCAAGCTGGTGGGGCTGTTCCAGCGAGCGCTGCACGAGGCTAGGCGCGGCGAGGAGTCGCGCCCCGTGGAAGGCCTGCCTCGTACGCCTCCACGCAGTCCGGAACGTCCGCTAGCAGCACCTCCCGCGGCTCCCAGCTGTCGTCCAGCGGTCCAATCCACCGGACCAGATACCGGCGGGAGCTCGGGATATCCCCGTCGCAGCGACGAGCGCTGCGACTACCGGTGGAGTCGTCGTGATCAAGGATGGCTTCCACAATGTGACGAAAGTTACCATCGCGATCAACAAGCGGAGCCGGGCCGTCGCGAAGGAACCGAGCGCGAGTGGGCGATGGCACGTCGTCTGGAGCGCCTGGAGAGCTGCGTGGAGCAGCTGGAGCGGGAGAATCGAGCGTTGCGGCAGATGTTGTGGGTGCCGCGTCACGCGGCACCGGATTATCGCTAGGGATCGACGCCGGGCGGTAGCGGCGCAGACGACCGACGTAAAACGTCGGGTGTAGTCGCAGGGCAGATGGTAGTTGTAGCCGATAAGCATCTCCAATGACCTTTAACACCTTGAATGGGCCAATGTACCGTGGCGCGAGCTTGTTTGCGCCCAGATTCGTCACAAGGGTTGGGGAAATCCCATTGGTAGATAATAGGACCTGGTCCCCAACGTGGAACCTTTCCACGTTTCGGCGTCCGCTGCGGTCCGCATTCTCCTTCTGGCGATCGACGGCAGCAGCGATCGCGTCGCGGACGTAGCGGACAATCGCCGCGCGCTGTTGCACGAACTCATGGACAGCCGCAGTGTCGCTCCGCTGCGGCGCCGCGTTGGGCGCAAAGTTTGACGGCGGAGGCCCAGTAGCCGAGACCGAATCAGGTGCAGTGCGAAGCTCAGCTGCGCGACGCGGACGCGGGTTGATCAGCGTCCGACTGGTCCAAGCAGCAACATCTCGTGGAGAAGCAGCCGACGCTCGCGCGGCGGCCCGTGTAAGAGGACCCTGGCTGGAGTCCCGCGTGGAAGACCTCGTGGTCACCGCGTTCACATTGGGGTTAGCGGTCAACTCGTGCGGCGCTGCGGAGGCGACACCAGTGGAAGTGGAGGTCGCAACGTCGTGGGTCCCTGACAGCTGAACTGGGAGGGGCGCTCCAGCCCAAGGAGCGCCGGAACGCGCGGGTGACGGCCAAAGTTGACGAAGAATGGCGTCAGGCCAGTTGACGCGTGCACGGCGTTATTGATGGCGAACTCCACCATCGGCAGGAAAGAGCTCCATGACGTGAATGACGTGGCGTAACTCCGCAGCACGTCTTCGACAACCCGGTTAACTCGTTCGGTCTGGCCATCGGTCTCAGGATGTGACGCGGTGGACATCGCCAACCGCGTCCCGACAAGTTTGAAGAGTTCCGTCCAGAAAGCTGCAGTAAAACGCGGGTCTCGATCGGATACAATTGAGGATGGAAGTCCATGGTGGCGATACACTGTGTCGAGAAACAGCGCCGCCGACTGAGACGCGGTGATCGATGAGGCAACGGGAGCAAGGTGGGCCATCTTGCTAAATCGGTCGACGAAAACAAGTATGCCTGTGCGGCCTTGAGCGTCTCGTGGCAGACCAAAAACGAAATCCATGCTGACCGATGTCCACGGACCCGTCGCGACTGGAAGAGGTCGAAGCGGGGCTCGCTTCGACGGCGAAGGCTTGACACGCTGGCACGCTTCACAGGAGCGGACCCACTTGCGTACCCACTTGTACATGTGTGGCCAGTAGAAGTCGCGCGATAGTGACGCGAATGTTTTCTCGCGTCCGAGGTGGCCGCCGCTAGGGTATCGTGAAACTCATGGATCAGTCGGGCTCTGAGGTCGTCGTCAAGCGGGACGACTATGCGTGGCGGGTCCGCGCGATCGACGCGGAAGGTCAGCAGATCCCCATCGAGACTGTAGCGGTCAACACGGGCGCGACTGCGAAGGGACAAGCGGCGCCGCGCCGCGTCTGATGGTTCTCTCAGGTACTTAATCAATTCGGAGCACGCTGCGTCCGACTCGTACGCGGCCGCGATCAGGTTGCGGAGCGGAGTGGACGCTGCGACTTCAACAGCAGCGATGTCATCAGCGGTGCACATTGCGCATTCGTCGTCATCCTCGTCGCCAATCGCATGGCGACCCGAGTGCACGTAATCTGGGCGACGCGAGAGTGCGTCGGCAAGGATGTTGGTCTTGCCCGGCTTGTAGTGAACGACGAAGTTGTACTCCGAGAAGAGCGACAGCCAACGCGCCATGCGCTGGGACAAGTGGGGACTCTTGGTCGCTGTCCGCAGCGACGCGTGATCCGTGTAGACCACGAAGGTCTGCTCGCCCAAGAGATACACGCGGAACTTGATGAGGGCGTATCGCATCGCCAACAGCTCCTTATCGTGGACTGGATAATTCCGCTCCGCAGGCTTCAGTTGACGCGACTGGTAGCTCACCACTCGTTCGCGACCAGTGTCGTCGAACTGCATCAAGGCGCAACCGATCGCGAAGTCGCTCGCGTCACACACCACGTGAAAAGACTTCGAGTGGTCCGGGAGCATTAGGACTGGCGCGGTGGATAAGCTTGTCTTCACCGCGTCGAAGGCTGCTTGGTGCTCGGGGCGCCACGACCACGTGGTGTCGGCTTTCAGGAGTTGCGACAGCGGCCGAACAGTCGAAGCGAAGTTCTTCGAGTAGTGGTGGAGATAAGTGGCGAGTCCGAGCCACTGCCGGAGCTGCTTCTGGTCCAGCGGGGTTGGCCAAGAGCAGATCGCCGCGATCTTCTCCGGGTCGGCTCGAACGCCGTCTTTGCCGACGTAGCTCCCGAGTACCGGGATCTCGGGAGCGCAGAAGATGCATTTCTTCAAGTTGGCGTACAGCTTGTTTTCCCGCATCACCTCGAACACCTTGCGGAGGTGTTGAAGGTGGATGTCGACGTCCGTCGTGCCGCTCTCGGCACGACTGTGAATGAAGATGTCGTCGAAGTAGCTGGGCGCGAAGTCTCGATACGGGCGAAGAAGATTGGACACCATGCGGTTGAATGTGGCAGGGGCGTTCTTGAGCCCCTGCGGCATCACGAGCCATTCCCACAACATTCCGCTGGGCGTGCTGACCGCGGTTAACGGCACGTCTTCTTCACGCATCAAGATTTGGTAGAAGCCATCCATCAGGTCGATAGCACTGTACACGGTGCTGCCAGACATAGTGTCGAGCACCATGTCCTTCCGTGAGATCGGCGTTTGTGCTGGGATGGTGGCGTCATTGAGCTTGTTGAAGGCGTGGACAATGCGCCAACCGCCCGTCGCCTTCTTCACACAGAACGTAGGACTGGAGTGTGGAGAGAGGCTTTCACGGACGTGGCCGGCTTGCCGGCGACCCTCGAAGAACGCATCAATTGCTTCGACTTGGTCGCGGGGAAGCGGCCATTGTCGCGTCACACAGTACTTCGATCCGGGAACGAGATCAATTTCGTGTCGAACACCACGATCGGGGGAGTTCAGCCGGAACCTTGTCGGGGAAGATGTCGATGAACTCGCGAACCAGCGGAGCAACTGGGTTACCAGCGGCTTCAAGTGCCGGTAACGACTGAGCCAAGTAGCGGGCTTCGCGGGCAGACTTAGGCTCAGCGCCTTGCGGGCGTTTCCGGGCATCGAAGGCTTGGTCGCCAGCGTCAATATCGACAGCCGTGATGGTCGCGGAGTTGTCCGCGACGATCATGCAAACCTGCTCGATCTCACCATGTTTCAAGTCGTGGAGGAAGTGTTTCCACGACAGACCAGGCAACTTGGTGATCTCGGGTGCGTCGCACGGAGGACGTGCGACCTCGACGTCGCGCGTGCGCGGGTTCGTCGCCGCGTCATCTCGCACCAGAACAGAGATAACCTCGGAGTCAGATGTGTCTGACTCGCTCGGAGGAGCGCGGGGACGCCGAGGCTGGCGGCGCCCACGGCGACGGACTGGCCGGGTGAACGCATCGGTAGCAGGCAGTGGGAGACCACGCTCGACCAAGTCTGCTGTATTCAGACGCCGGGACACGACATCGGCGTCAACTTCATCAGAGAGCTCCTGCTCGACCACATGCGGGAGTCCCTGCTCGACCGCGCGTGGGAGGCCACGCTCAACCACATCTTCTTGTTTATCGTCAACGGAGAGCCACTGCTCATCGGGACGTGGGAACCCATGCTCGACCACGTCAGACACGTCTTGAGGCACCTGCTCAAGACCGGCGCAGGATGCGTGCTCGCATGCCGCACACGAAGGGCCATCGCCCACTTCAGGTGCGGCATGGGTCATGGAGTCGGAGTCCATGACTGCAACATGCGGCCATCGGTTCGGCGTTCCGCGCAAGAACGCCAGGACTGCATTCACGTCGATGTCACGTGGGCGGACCGTGCCGGTCAGCCAGTTAATCTCAGGCTGGTGACGGGCGAGCCATGGGATGCCGAAGACGCAATCGAACGAGCCACTCAGCTCGATCACGAGGAACTCTTCGGAGCTTCGGAATCCGTCGAACTCGTACGTGAAGGTCGTAGAGCGCCGCGGCGTACGCCGTGGCTTGCCATCGGCGTATTTCACGATCATCTCCCCGGACCTTCGCGAAGGCTCAGGTCCGCCGGTAGCACCGACAAACTCTCGGCGCGAACGAAGTTGTTCGTCGCGCCCGAATCCAGCAGCGCGCGAAGCGGCCGCTTCGCACCATCAACGTGAACATTGAGGACAATCAGTCTCGTGTCGCTGCCGGAGGTGGTGGCAAATAGTTGTGCACGAAGCACGGAAGGGCTAGGAGGAGGCTCTGCCACCAGAGAGCCGTCGCTCCTTCCACGACCAGTAGGGCGCCCCGCGCCTACTGGTTGTCGCCATTTTTGACTCGGCGACGATACCGTCAGCGTCTTCGGCGACAACATGCGCCAAGACCGGAGCGGGAGCGCGGCACACAGCCGCGCGATGTCCAAGCTTGCGACAGCGGAAGCACCGCATGGGCCGAGTGCCTCGACTAGGGCCCGCCAGAGGCGGTCGGGTGGACGACGTTGGCGCCGGACCGGATCGTCGGCGCCCGTGGTAATCCTGAATGGCGTCAAGCTCCATGGGCTCAGGCTCCGTGACGGAAGGGGTAGCGAGGAGAACGCCTCGGAAGCGGACACGCTGTAATCTTCACGTAGTGCTGTCTCGAAGGCTTCTTCAAGGGACCCTGGCGTCTTCCTGGTCAGGTAGAAACGCTGGTAGCCAGCGTTCATACCAGAGATGAAGACATGGACTTGAGTCGCCATGTCCACCGGATTCGTCGTGATGCACGACACCAGGTGTCGTGCCCGCTGAATGTATTCGAGCATGGACAGCCGTCCCTGCTTGAGTGACAGAAAAGCCGAGCGTTGGACACGCTCGTCTTGAGGGGCTCGAAGGCCAGGCGGAGGTCTGCCTTGAGCGACTCCATCGTCGAGAAGCAGGAGGAGTCGGCGACAAGTTTGCCGAGCGCCCATTCCTTGGCCTTCCCCGTCAACTTGGACAATAGGAACCGGGTACGAGCAAACTCGGTAGACAACTGCCGAGCTTCGATCGCGATGTCGATCTCACAGAACCAGCGATTCAGCTGGAGGCGAGCGTCGCCGTCACCACTGTAGGTGGAGACATCGAGCTTCACGATGTCGTTCTTGTTCTTGGTCGGCGTGGGAGTCGTCGCACGCTGACGCAGGTCAGCGAGCTCACGCGCCATGAACTCATGAGCAGCCAGGCGTTGGGCAGTCTCCGTTCCAGCAGTCAGCAACGTCTTGATGACTCCTTCTCCGGAGACCGCAGCGAGGCGGTGTAGCGCCTCCCACTCAAACACGGATAAGTGGGGAAGCTGGCGTGCTCAAGGGCACCAGCCCCTTCGTTGAAATTGGAAGCGTCGTTCACGTTCATGGTCGTGTGGGCGGACTACAAAGTGCTACCAGTTGTAACGGGGCGGTGCTCGTGGGGAATTTAACTCTGCTATTCAATCTGTGTGGCGCCCGACTTCGGGCGCCGTGAGCCAACAAAACTAAGAGCTAATCTAATTGGTCGCCGTGCGCCACGGCGACCGTGTGACGGTACCCCGTCACAGAGGACTTCGGCAAGCTCTACCGCTCGTGCGGCACGTGCGGCGGCAAGTCGCTCAAGGTGAGCGTCAAGAACGTGTACGCCGTGAACGGCAAGAAGAGCCTCGTGACGGTGAACAAGAACTGGGGCGACCAGGCCACCATCGAGAACGTCAAGATCAAGGGCAAGAAGATCGACGTGTGCGCGTGGTCGCAGGGCTCCACGTCGGGCGAGCCCAAGGAGCTGGGCGCCGGTCCGTCGGGCTCGCTCTGCCAGTACTCCACCAGCACCGTCACCTACGCGTAAGGCGTGCGCGACCTCGCGATCTCTGTGGTCATTTTACTCTGCCGCCGGCTCTTGTGCGAGTCGAGTGTGTTCTGTTGGTCGGTTTGCAGTCGGTTTGCAGTAGTCCCTCCTTCGTGTCGTGGTTGAATCGTTTATTCGGAATCGAAATAGAAAGCTAGATGTTTGGAACTCATGACTCATGTTTGGGACTCATGCTTGGAACTCATGCTTGGAAACGCTCTCATCTATTAAATAACGTTGGTACTTTTACTTTGAGCTCACGTACATGTAGCGTCCTGTCGACTACCGAAATGCTGGCAAACGAGCAGCTGATGCGGCCTACTAGGTCAAAAGCACGCTAGCCACGACGCAAAGGTATTATCAATACAGACGTTTCTTGCATCAATCAATACGTTTGCGTCGTGGCTAGCGTATTATAGTGCGATTGATACAAGAAACGTCTGCACCCCTGAACCAAGGTCTTTCCTCGTCCACTGCATTAACGGCAGGACAGGACGCATTTGAGGTCGGGCCCACTTGACTTGACAGAGGTGCGAGTTCTTCGAGCAGCAAATCGCGGCGGACGGCGGCGCACCTTCTCGCAGTCCTGCTGTTTTGCTAGTCACGCCGCCATGCCAGCGTAGTGACTGCGGTAGTCATCGCCGATCTCAACCATGCGTTCGGTCGTCATTTAGTCGCTCGACCACCGCAGCTATCCATGGGATTAAGGCCAAACAAATTAATTGGCCAGGGCTGATCGATCTTGCGAGTGTTGCCGTCGGCCAGCCAGCACGGTGTGGTGTGTGATGCGACTGCAGGCGGTCGATGGCTGAAGTAGCCGCCGTGGTGGTGGATCTCGATCGGCCGTTGCAGGCATCGACGCCAAAGAGAAAGCGGGCGACGCTCCTCGCGTGCGTCGGGTGCAACCTTGCTCTGCGCGCCAGACGGTCGAGGAGTCCATTTCTGCTGCCGCTCAAAACACGAATCGTGTAGCACGACAAATCCTAGCGCCAGGAGGGTCCGGTTAAGCGAGGAAATCCACCCAGCCAACGGATCACGCGAGTAAGGCGGGGTGTTTAACGAGGCTGCACACCGCAGAGAATCACTGCGACTAAGGGAGCGGTGTCCTTGACAGACGACCAACTACGAAGCATTTGACTTGAAGAGGTTCGATTTAGACTACAGCCACCCCACTCATCTATCTCCTTTCGCGACCACCACCAAACAGCTAGCCCCACAGCGGCAGTATGGAGTGAGTGCCACAAAACCACCGATCGCACTTGTAAAAGGACTCGCGGTCGAACCGCTTTTGGCACTCGCGCTCGTCTGGCAGTGCCTTGGACGGACACGGGCTCGTGAGATGCAGCGACGGCGGGTTCTGGTACATCGTTTCCCTCCATCATAAACAGATCCAGCGCCTTGACGCGGTTGGTCACCAGGTGGAGTTCCCGCACAAGCTCCATGCCGGCCAGACGGATCCGGTCGATCTCCTGCCAGTTGCTCGGGTCGGAGACCCACCATACGACCGGCTCCGGGTCTCGCCGATCAAAGCCCACATAATGTTCGCCCTCCTTCATCCCCAGCGCAGCTAGCAGCGGCCCCACATCGCGGTTTACAACAAGCAGCGCCCCAGTGGACGGGATCTCGAAGATCTTGGCGATAACGTACTGGAAAATCAGCGTTGTCGTAATGCCCGCGCGGTACGAGCGCAGGTAGGACGCGTAGATGGTCGACTGGTTGTCTGCCACGTAGTAGCCAGAATGTTGATACACGTCCATGATGTCTCGGTGGTCTTGTTGGTAGAGCCCCAGCCAGTGACGCAGAGGGTACCAGTTGGAGCCGAGCTTGCCGGACAGAATGATCTTGTTGATCGGGTACTCGTTGAACGACGCGTTCACAAAGTCTGGGCCCGACGAGTGCGGCAGCCAAACCGTCAGAGGTAAGTCTCGCTCACTCACAGAGCTGGTAACCGCCGCAAAGTACTCGTCCATGAAGTACGTGTAGGTGCCTACCAGCACATCTACCTTGGTGAAAATCTCGTCCCTCAGCGCGATGGGGTCAAACTGGTCGTAATAGTGGAGATCGTCATTCCAGACGGCAATTATCGTCCCGAGAGCTCGCAGCTCGTGGAAGTACAGGCTGTACTCTTGCAGCAGCGCCATGGGATAGTAGAACGAGTTGAGGCAGAAGAGCATGACGCTGGGGGCCTTCTTCTTGTCCATCTTGTAGATGGTCTTCATGGGGTTCTCGGCCGTGTCCAGATCTTCCCACCCGTGCTCGGCCTTAAGCTCTTGGAACAGCGACAGGAACGATCGGAGCACGTATCCTTTCCAGTGGGAAGTGCACCCGACCAGCAGCTTCCTGCCGTTCGTGTGCTTCCTCCTCTCGGCAACCCAGGCCTTGACCTCTCGAGGGTTGAGAGCCGACGCCGGGAAGAGCTTCCCCGGGGCTGCCTGTGGCCTGTTTCAGCGCCTGCATGTCCACGTCCATCTCGTGGTAGAAGCCCAGCTGCCCGTTGTGGCCCCGCTGCGGCACGAAGTAGCCGTTGAAGCGCAGTCTGCCCACCACCTCCAGCGTCAGCAGCGCCGACCCGACCAGCAGCAAAGTGTAGCCACCACCAGCAGCACCACGCATTTGCGCACGTTGCTGGGGCTCGAAGCCAGGCGGGAGGACGAGGCCGCGCGCCGCAGCCAGTCCCCGAGCCCCTTGTCGCACGAGTGCTGCTGGCGCCGCCGCTTGCTCTGCTTGTCGTTGTCGTCGTCGTCGTCCTGCGTCATGGGCAGCAGCATCTTGCTGCTCCCGTTGCTGCCCAGCCGCACCTCCAGCATCTCCTCCAGCTCCAGCTCCCCGTCCGACGTGCGCGAGCCGGCACTGCCCACGCGCTCGCGCATCCCTTCTTGTTGGAAAATGGGTACTGATGACCCATTTTGTTTCAAATGCAGCTGACGCGCGAGCTGGCACAGCAGATCGCGGCCGACTACCCGGCGCTGCAGAGTCTCAACCTGGGCGGCAATGCGCTGCGGGACGTCTGCCACTTGCAGCACCTGCCCCGCTCTCTGACGCAGCTGAACTTGGGCGGCAACCAGCTCGTGTCGTTGCCGTGGGAGCTGCCCCAGTGGCTGCCCAAGCTGCAGCTCCTGACGCTGCGGGGCAACGCGCTCGAGTCTCTACGGCCACTGCAGCTCTGCGGGCAGCTGCAGACACTGGATGTGGGCGAGAATCGCGTGCAGTTGGTCAGCGAGTTGCGGTTTCTGCAGGGCTCGGAGCAGCTGCGGCATTTGGCGCTGGATGGGAACCCGATCGCGGCCAGCGCCAAGTACAGACGGGAGGTTCTGGCAATGCTGCCGCAATTACAGACGCTAGACGGCGTGGAGGTGACGGCGGCCGAGAAACTCTACGCGAAGCTGCAGCTAAAGACGCAGGCGACGGGGCACAAGACACCCACGACGTCACCGACGAGGCTGTTGACGCCCGAGAGTGTCAAGAGAGCGAGTAGACAGGAGGAGAAGGAGGTATCAAGGGTGGAGCTGCTCAGTAGTGCAGATGGAGAGAGCGACACGAAGAGCGTTGGCAGTGAACCGGAGAGGAGAGCGGCGTGGGGAATCGAATCGCGTGGGTTACGAGTTGCTGAGAGTGAACTCGACAGGGTGGAACAAGTGCAGGACGAGGATTTTCACAGGTCCAGGCTATCACCACCCCGGAATGCAGTTGCAGGCAGACCTCCAACTGCAGAAGTGGAAACGTTTTCGCCGCCAAAAGGATTCGCCGTCGAAATGACGATGTTTGGATGCGGCAGTCCGAGACCGATGAAAAAGAGACTTCGAGATGCCACAGCGGCCGGATCGCCAAACTAACGATTATGAAAGTAGAAGAATACAGGCTGGCGTTGGAGATCAGCGGATTCGGTCCGAAACGAATGACATGCAAGACTCGATGATGACTCGACGGCAGGATCACCAAACTATCAGTGACGAAAGGTGGAGGCGATCCAAAGCCGACGATAAACAGGATTGGAGAAGATGGTCAGAAGTTGGCAATAGGCAAAATAGAAGACGGCGGTCAGAGATGGATGAGGAGCAAGCGTTCGAGAACTTGCAAGACGTTGATGCAAAACAAATGCCGGATCGTCAATACAATAGTGCCGAGACTTGGAGGAGACAGTACGAGATTGGTCGCAGGAAAAGCGTTTTGAAAACGCATCAATCGGCTCATCAAGACAACAGCGACACTGTTGGGAAGAGTCGATCTGACGGGCAAGATATTGTGCAACCGGTTTTCAATAAGATACAGCAAATTCCAGCTGCAGATCTTTCGCGCGAAACGTTGTTGCAGAGTCGAGTGGAGGCACTGGAGGCTATAATGGCGGTGCAAGATAAAACAATGAGGCATTCGTTGGTCCAGTTTGGGAAGCAGCACGCAAACGCACCCTTACCTGCAGGAACAGCCAATATTGTGCTGCCCGGAGAAGCGGCAGCCAACGTGTACACCCACTTGCTAGCCGCATGGCGGGAAAAATGCATCTCGCTCATGGTACAGGCACGATCAGATGAACTTGTACTCGAGGCTTCCAAGCATGAATGCCGACAACAACAAGCCCAGGCACGTGAAGCTCGAATTCGTTGCCAAGAGCAGCAAGAGATGTGGCGCCAGCGTGTCGTTGATGTGGAAGCTCAGCGTGATCTGGAGGTTGTGGCTGCACGGGAGGCTCAGGATGAACGCGCACAGGCAAACACAAAAGCTGTGCAGGCGGTGCGAAGGTTGGCGCTGGAACGTGAAAGGGTTCAGCACTTGGGGAGATCGTGGCAAAGTTCACGGGTGGTCTGGTTCGAGACAAGGTGGAACAGCTTCGCAACGGAGCGTCAAGGCTGGAGGCAATCGAGCGGCGCCTGGTGTTTGCTAAAGAACGCGTGGAATTGGCTGCTACTCTTGTGACGCACCGAGAAGCACGGCTAAGGAATAGCGAGGCTGCACTTGAGGCGGAGCGTCGAGTTTGGGCCAATCGACTGGAACAGCAGCACAACTCCAAACTACTAGAGCAAAGTACGAACAATGAAAGCAAGAATGGCGCTGCCAAAGTATCCTCTACTTCCGGTGGGAAGATGCTGAGACCAGCGACAGAGACTGCGCTTCGGTCGCTCTTTCATCGTTTAGATGCTTATGGCATGGGGATGGTGCGCTCTCAAACACTTGTTCAAGCATTGCGTCGTGGTGACCCGGAGGTACTTCGTGCTGTCGGCGGTCCCAAGAAACTCGCGAAGTTGGTGGCTCACGTCGAGGCTGCAATCCGCAAACTATCAGGCGCAGGTGGCGGAATGGACACGCTCACTTGGGGTGAGTTCTTGTTGATCTTTATCCCAGAGAGCTCAGTGTCTCTGTTACGTTTCTTGGAAGAGGATGGCAGTACTGGGAATGGTGCTGAGTCAACGTTTGGTTATCCAGACCGGAGTTGTGAGCTTTGTACTGCTATCGGAAACGAGGACTTGCCAACCTGGCCATTTGATGGCCCAACTGATGACCCAACAAACCAGATAACAGCCGCACCGGCGCCAGCACCCAAAGAACGTCGGAAGCTCCAAGCCTTGAGCCATGCAGAATTTGTGCAACAGATTGAAGCATTGCTCGCTGACCGAAGCAACCTCCAGCGCCTCGTATTACGAGATGCACATGATCTGCGTACCCGAGTGCGGAGTGTTCGTCGCGAATGGGAGCTGAAAGCTCGAGAACTCGCGTACCAAAAGGACGTGCTTCAGCGTGAGTTGGACGATCGCACAGAAGAGCTACACCAATTGCAAGTCAAGTGTAGCAGTGCAGAAGCAGCGCAGGACGAAGCTCTGGCTGAGGTCAGCAAAATGCGCGAAGAGCTTTTGACCCAGCAGAATGAGTTCGCGCAGCGCTGCCACAAGTTGGAGACGGAGAATTCCGATCGCTTGCGGCACGAGCATGAGGTGTGGCAGACAGAGCTGCAAGACGCTCGTCTGGCACACACTCTGCTGCAAGCGGACCACAGCAAGCAGCAGGTTCGTATCCGGCAGCTCGAGCGAGACCTAGCGCGGCAAAAGAGGCTCTACTCGCTCACGAAACGGAACGCGTGGCGAGTCTCGAAGAAAAAGTGCGTCGACGTGATGCGGAGTTAGCCAAATTGCGTCGCGAGCGCAACACAATTTTGAACTCGCTGCGCGACCAAGAGCGCAAGCTGGCGGTGATGCCGCCGCCAGCAGAACCCGTTGTTGCTTCATCCATCGCTACCCAAACGATGCCAACGGAGCAGAAGACATCGTCAACGCAGACAACTGCAACTGAGCCGGAGGACAGCGGCCGAATGAGCATCCTCGAAATCTCGACAGACAAACGGCTCCGCAAAGACGATGAGGGCGACCCGTTAGACCGAAGGGATTCAAAGCCTCGCCACTCCAGAGCTGTGAATGGCTTGTCGCCCGAGGAAGTCAACTTGCGCCTGCAGAAGTTGCAATCTCTCACCGAGAATTTATTGGCAGACTAAAGAGGGCTAAGTACTTGTGATATGGACCGTATGAATACATTGTGCTGCGATTTGGACGTTAGACGACGTAGTTTTTGCCCGCAACCATCTTGGTCTTTGGGTCTTTCTTCGTCGGCCGTCGTAATGGCAATGACGGCGCTGAAGGTGGTGCTAATACGCTGGCCTTGCCCTGCTGGCTCTTCGCCCACGAGTAGAACATGACGCCGCTGACGACGATGAGCGTCGCCACACCGCGCTTGGTATCGAAGCACTGGGACTCCTGCTGGCTGCAATAGAGCAGCGAGCTGATGACAAACACGCACACGGCGCGCAAGCTCTGCATGATGCCAGTGGTAACGGCGCCACTGGAGTCCAGCATTACAAAGTACGTGAGACCGTGTGCCAACTGGGACAGCGTGTACGCCACCAGGGCCATCAAAATGTGGTTCGTATTGCCGTTGGCCTCAGCGATCGGCTTGGTCACGAGTGCGTCCCATTCGGGCAGCACCACGACGCTCTGGTAAACAGCAATGATGGCGACACAAGCTGCGCCGATTTTGAGACACAGTTCCTTGGGGTGGGGCCTCTCGGCCAACTTGAGCGTGTACTCTCCTGCGACGTAGTTGCCGCCGTAGAACGCCGCCCCAACGAGCGTGTGGAAGCACCCCATCAACACGATCGAGTGATCTCGCCCGCTTCCCGACTCTCCGAGGGCACTGAAGGCCAGTCCGAACGTCACGAGAGCAATACCGAACCACTCCTCCTTGGACACCACCTTCTTTAGAATGAACCTGGACATCAGAGCCGACCAGCAGATGACGGACGAGTACACGACTTGATACAGCCCACTACCAGCCATGGCCAGTCCCACATTGGAGAAGATGCAACCGGCAAAGTCCAACACCACCGACACGATGACACAGAGCTGCACTGTGGACAGCGAGAAGGACACCGAGGAAGGGGTCACCTTGAGGCCCAAAATGGGCTTCGTGGTGTCGTCACCGCTGTCTTCTTCTTCCTGCTGCTGCTGCTGCTGTTGGTCCTCCTTCTGGTTATCCACTTCTGTGGTCGCTCTCCTGGTGAGCTCCATCTCAGCGTCCGAGTCCACCGACACTCGCTTGGAGTTCCTGCTCCAGTTGTCGTCCTGGTTGGGGGTGAGTTCGGGCTCCACGTGGTCCTCGGGGTTCTCTGGCGCGTCCTGCTGCTTCGGTTGATCCTGTTGCATCAGAGCCGCAGGTTTGGAGGCGGCAGTGGCCCCCATAACGGGCAGCAGCCCCACCAGCATCATGCCCAGGTAGTTGCACAGCGGCAGCAGCATGGCCTTCTGCGAGCCGGCGCCCTGATAGAAAACGAACTGCGCCACGCAGGTGGAGAAGACGCCTGTGAACAGGAACACGAACTGCACCAGCAGCTTGTGCATCGAGGCGCCCGCAGACGCCGGCGAGCTCTTGGTCACCGTCGGCAGCTCCATGCTAATCGGAGACTGAAGAAGCGAAAATGTGACGTGTCCAACGCGCGCTGATTGGACGAGCCACACAAACGATCAGACGAAAAAGGCAACAAGTCAGTGAGCCCAGTCTTATCCTTTTGATAAGCTATCCACGGCGTCGTCGGTATAGTTAGCACGCGGTTCAACTGCAGCAATTGTGGCGCAGGATCGCTGCTGAGCAAGTCCCAGCACACGAGCGCATCTTGCCGGTCCCGAAGGATATTTTTGTTTGTTTGTATTTTGCTGAAGTTTATGACAGCTTCTAGCTCCCAAGACTTGCCAAGGCCTAGGCCGAGTAGCCCGCGTACGTGGGGTAGACGGCGTAGTCCCACTCGACGCTGGTCTGCAGCAGGTCGTAATCGAAGCCGTCGTCGCCGCCGCTGACGTACAGGAACTTGGTCACGGGCACGGTGGCGTGGTAGCTGAAGGTGGTGCCGCCGGGCACGAACAGCACGTCGCCCTGGATCAGCAGAGCCGTCTCGTTAGCGACCTCGACAGAGAGCTGACCTTCCTCGACCTGGAACGCCAGCGGCTGCTTGGGCGTGATGGTGTTGACCGTCTCGTTGCTGGCCTTGGCCGACATGGTGAGGGTGCCGATGGTGAAGTTGCCGTCGCTCTGAGGACCCTTCTGCACGGGCGCCAGCAGCTTGTAGCCGTTCTCGTAGTTGAGGTACTTTTGCACAAAGTTCTTGGCCACGAAGAAGGGCGTGTTGGCGTCGTCTGCGAGGACGTTGGCGCCGTTGTGCCAGTTGCCGCTTCCAGCGCTGCCGTTGACCGTATCCGACCGCGTCTCCCACGCCAATTGGGCGTAGACGTCGTACTCCTCCAGCGACGAGATGGTGTCGGCGTCCGTACCGGCAGACGAGTTGGCGTGCGACGGCGCGAAGTTGGCGTACGTGCTCGAATTGAAGTACGAGTCGCGCAGCGCCACAAAGAGCTTTTCAAAGCCCCCAGGCTGGATCACACCCGTCATCTGCGTGTCCGGGTCGAGCACTTGAAATGTGTGGTACGTGTTGTGCGGCACGGCTCCGTAGTCGCCCTGGGTGAGCACGCGGGTCTGCTGCTCCGACGTGGAGTTGTACGTCTGGGCCCAGAGCTGGAAGCGTCCGCGCGTGCAGTAGAAGTTCTCGTAATGGGTCTTGTGGATGTGGGGCAGTACGCCGAAGCTCGTGGACTCGGGTGCGCTGGTTTGCAGCAGCGTGAAGGCACCGCCCGACGACGGACCGGTGACGGAGAAGCGATAGACTTGGTCACCGATTTTCACCGCCTCGCCCATGTTTTTGGGCAGAACGTACGCGTGAAGGTCGTCGGGAGCGGTGTCCACGACTAGCGAGGCGGAGCTGAGAGCAGCCGCACTGACGGACAAGCTAATGAGGAAGGCGACGGTCTTCATGAAAAGAGACGAGCGCTTGCTGCAAGACTGAAGACGTGTTTCGACGAGTTCCAAATGGAAAATGGAGTCTAGTGAGCTGTGTAAATGCGGCAACTAAAGTGCGCGACCAAGGAGCGTTTGCGTTGTTGGGCTTTGTCGCTGGACCGCCTTGAAAGCTGGATTGGACACGTATCTTGATCAGGAAACTGGGCCTGGTGAATGGCGCTAGTCGTCGACCTACTTGCGTGTACTAGTACTATCCGAATCTGCGCTGTAAAATGGACATGGTGTTGATGCTTGTTTTCCGAGTGGAAATGTTTTGCGTGGCGCTAAGAGCCCCTGAGCCGGTTGCCTTTGTCCAGATGATCAAACAGGACGGCAATGATGATGTTCGTGACTTCTTACTCAGGCGGCCGTGATGGCTGGCTCTGCATTAAGGCTATCGCAACGACAACCAGCTAGCGTTTGCCACCCGCGTCCTGTTTAACGGATTTTGCTTTCCAGGTTGAAGCGACCGCCGCGCGCGACTAGCTTAGTGTATGCACTGCACCATCTTGGTCCGCTTTGCACGCTTATCTCATGCCAGCACGCCCCCAAGCAGACGATGTTTATGCTTTAGTCCCCGTTAAACGTTGACCAGCTGGCTAGGAATCCACGCTACTGATCGTATTAACGCTCCGCACACTTTTCTCGTCGGCGGCCGAAGTTATTTCCTAGCGCAAGACTTCCCCATTTGCGGATGGTTACGAGCACCAACCAAAGCTTTTTCTCGATGCTGGCACATATATATCTTCACCCAACTAACATTATTAACGCAGGCAGCCCAGCCTGCAATATTGCTTCGACTCCACGCTAGCTCGTCGCGTACGCGTAGCATAGATACAGGAACACGAGCGTGAAGATCATGCCGCCGATGACGATCCAGAAGTCCACGGTGTCGCGTCTCTCAATGACCCGCAGAAGAGAACTCGATAGCCCCAACCGGTTTGCAATGTCTAGGAGCTTGGTGCGCACATTCTGCAAAACCCCATTACAACATCATATCAGCTCTCCTCCTCTGCAACATTAAGAACATCTCGACCCACCTTCATCCGGTTGCGCTGCTCCCTAAATCTCCGAGGATTGACTGCGACAGACTCGTCAAGTCGGACACCATTTGCGACGACCGCTGGAGCGACTCGCTCTCTTGCACCGCGTACATGGTGCCGTTGCTACTGTCGAAGCCCTGCCGCAAAGGAATGAATATTCAAACTCAACACTTCATCACAGAGCGTCTTACTCCGTTGCGTCGACTCATAAGCGACTCCCTCTCCCTGGCCTCCACTGCTCGGCGGTTGACGCTGTAGATGTGCTGCTCCAGAGTGCTGCCCAGCGCGTGGGTCTCGTTCCGCAGCTGCTGCAGTTTCCTAAATGACCAAAAGTCAATCGATCTATCCCTCCAAGCAGGAGTCAGGAGACCTGTACTGTACTGCCTTACTTGGTCCACGTGTCCCGCTCCGCCGGCTTGGTGCTCGTCTGCACGAGCGAGTCCAATTGCCACAGCAGCTGCTCCAGCAGACTCAGATTGCCTCGCGCCTCCGTCTGCAGCTCCGCGTCCGTCTTGCCACCCGTGCGCCCCGAGTCCAGGTAGCTCATCTGCATCTTGAGCTCGAACTGCAGCTTGCGTGCCTGCGGGTACAGCGAGTCCAGCGACTGCCGCGCGAGGGGCTGCATCGTGCCGTGTGTTTGTCTGTTTGTGTGCGAAACTGCGTAGTAGTCTATTTATTGCGGAATGGCCACCATTTATTACGGATTCTTGTTGAAGTGCTGTCCCCGCAGCAGCACCAAGGCCAAGTCGTCTACCAGTACATTATTATTCACTGCAGTGCACAACATGAAAGCACCCACACGTCGTCTTCAAAATGCCAAGCTGAACATTTCACCTGGCCAGTCTGCCTACAGTCACAGCACAGCTTTATATCTCACTTGCGCACCGCACCACACCACGCAGCAGCAACACCTTGCTGTCGTATCGATACTAGCTGCGCGTCATGATGGCCTTGCAGAGCAGCACAACGCTCGTGGTCACCCACCCGCTCAGATTCCCAGTCAGCAGCCCCATGGATGAGACGGTCACGTAGTCCGAGACGGACACGATCTCTCGCTTGGACTTGATTTGCGGCTTGGAGCTCTGCTTCTTCTGTCCTGGCTGGTAGCAATAGTACATGCCTGCAACGCCCAGGAAGGCCACCTCCCAACCGAACATGGCGCGCAGGGACAGCGTGCTGCCGTAGGTCCTCACGCTGGAGCCGATGAAGCCCGTCGAGAACGACAGCAACAGTGGCGCCAACTGGGCGAACGTCTCCTAGTCGGGGCTTGAGAGAAGGCCCGTAGTGGTCGTAGAGCCGCCGCTTCTCCGGGTCCGACAGCACCTCGTAGGCTGAATGGCAAGTAGCACGGTTCAGTCTTCAGCTCTGAGCGGGGGCTTGAAGAACTGCAGTGAGTTTTAACCTTCTGTGATGGCTTGGAACTGCTCCGGCTCGGCGTTCGGGTTCTTGTCTGGGTGGTACTTGAGCGCCATGCTCCGATAGGCTTTGACAATGACCGAGGGACTACAAAATGAGAGACAAAAAGGTTAACTACGAGGGCGATACGAAGCGTTGGGAGGAGCGAATTGGACGGCGAGGTGGGGAAGTACCTTGCGTCCACGTCGACGTCCAGCACCGAGTAGTAGCAGGGCTCCTGCATGTCGTAGATGGCCGTCATGCTGCTGCTGACGCCGGAACTCGCTGGTCAAAGCGATGGAGAAGTGCGTTGCAAAAATAGGAGTCGGAAATAAGAGGATGAATGGCTACACCGGTTAATTCGAAAGGGTTAAATATGAAGCAAGCGGAAACCACGCTCACCACCAAGTGCTGTGCTTTCGATGGCGATGAAGATGCTGCTACGGAGTCTGCTGAGCGGACTGTAACAGCCTGCTGACCAATGGCTTCCTTTGCTACTGCACGACTGGTGCAGATGCCGCATTGAAAGCCCTCAGGACTCAATTCTAGTGTTCTACTTGTACGTGGCAGATTTTGCTTGCCAGCAGCCCGAGTCTTCGCACCATGGTAGATTTTCACAGTCGACTTCAGTTGAGCCCGCACACGCTGCCTGGTAGGGCAGAAGCCCTGCACAAGACTTCTGTCGCCAACGTATTTGCATTGCTGGAGCCAATACTGCAGCACGTTGAAGTCGCAAGGCAGCATTCGTAGTGTGGGTGACCGCCAAAAGGACAGGCATCGAGCATGCGACTGCGAGCAAACGAGTGCTTCGTCTTGAGCTTCCTGCTTGGTTGGTTTTGAAACCCCTCCGTCTCGATTGAGCACACCCGAGCGAGCCGCCGACAAGCAGACGATAGTCATCGATCCCTCGACGAGTCCCCTGGAGGGAAGCGCGTCGCCACATGGCCAGCATGGCCGAGCCCGTAGGAGATGAGCCTCCTCCGGACCCGTTCGACGCACAGACCAGCGGTCGGGAGCCGTTCCCGCCCTTCGAGGCGGCGCTGGCGGCGGCGGATGCCGAGGGCGATGGCGAGTCGTCGGCGCTGAACTGGAGCATCGACACACTGGCAGAGCTCAAGCCGGCGCAGTTCTCGCCGTTGGCGGAGCAGAAGCAGGAGACAGAGGTGGGCACTCCCCACGGAGCCAGCGGCTTCTTCGACGATGAGCAGCAGTACTCGGTGCTGCGGACACCCGTCAGCGCTCGAGCCCCGGTGGCAGTCAAGAGGTCGCTGCTGACACCGTCACCGTCGCCATCGAATCCGATGGAGCTGCATCGTCGCTGTCGAGAGACGATTGCTCGCTGCGAGGCAAGACTGAGGGAGCGGCAACGCAAGATGGACAGTCTGCAGGCCGCCCTGCCGCCTCGGACGCCGAAGCGGTCGGCCAGAGATCAGAGTCAGTGGTCGTGGTCGTCGCCGCCGCTGCGCTCGGCAAAGAGAAACAAGTCCAGTGCGTTCACACCGATCAGCGAGAGGAAGTCCATGCCATCAAAACCCCGATGTGGTCGGCGTCTCCAGTTGCAGTGGTGAAGAAAGACAAGAAGAAGACTGCAACGCCGTCTCCATTCAACACACCAAAGGACTTTACCAGGCTGCGGACCAAGCAGCGGCTTTCTTTCGGTCTCTCGCCCATCATGTTTTCATCCCTGAGCAAATGCAAAAGCAACACAGCGAGCTACTTTTTGAGAGCGAGGAGGAAGAGAAGCAGGACAAGCCGCAAGGCCCTCAGCCAAGCAAGCGCGACGACGAGACTCTGCCGTCGGCCACGCCCGTCAAGTTGGACAAGGAAAATGACGACCAGCAGCAACTGCAAGACGTCTCCGCATCCTCGCACACGGCTTCAAGCTCGGCTTCGATGCTCACGCCTGATAAATCTGCGGCTCCGTCGAGGTCTTCGATCCCGAGTCGACAGAAGGCCTTTATGGCGGCCATCGAGGCGGAAGCGTCCACGAACCGGCGATCGTCTGGTGGTAGTTCGAGCAGCAGCACGCGAGCAGCAGCATCTGCCGTGCCGATCTCGTCGCTTTACCAAGAAGCCAAGCAGCTCGGGATCTCGGATCCCAAGGCACAATGGGAGTTCGTCCAACTACTCAAAGCCAACCACAAGCAGAAAACAAAGCGATGACAGGGCTTCTCATATTAGTCAAAACATTCATAGTCTGTAAAGTAACGAAGCAATAACTTAGTCTCCGCCAGAGCCTTCACACGGCCCTCGTTCGCCTGCGGACGATCATCTCCCTCCAGCCTAGCCGGCCTTGGGGCTGTTGGTGTGGCTGCGTCGCGACACCAGACGCCGCTGCACGGAGAAGTCTCCGATCCAGTAGCCATCGGACCGCAGCGCGTCCTCCAACATCTCCGAGCTGGAGCGACTCGCGGCCATGTACGCGTCCGGCTTGGACGTGAACGTCGCGCGTCGCGAGCGCTCCTTGTGTTTGTCGCCGCCGACGCCCGTCTCGGCGCGTCGTCTGGGCACTCTCCTCTTCCTCTCTTCTTTGCTGACTCGGTAGCCTCTGGACGTTGCGGCCCTGGGGCGGTCACTCATGGAGGCGCGAGTCGTTCGGTCGGTCGCAGCGGACGAGCTCCTCGGTCTGGTGGCCAGTCTCCGCTGCAGCTCCCCGTCGGTCGTGTTGCTGCGTGACCTCACATCGCAGAGGCTCTGGCTGTATCCTGAGCTGGTAGATGAGCGCTTGGCGCTGGCCTCACTGTCGTCCTCCGACTCGGTCTCGGACGGAGGGGCCGACACAGTCTTCTTGAGGTCATCGGTTATTGTGCTGTGGCGCTGCTGCACCGGAGCCACGGGCGCCACCACGGGCAGCTCTGTCTGTTCCTGTTCCTGCTCCTCCTCTGGCTGCGTCAGCTCTGGTTGCTTTGGCGGCACCACCGTCGGCACGTGCGAGCACGAGTAGAAGCCCTTGGCGTAGCGCTGGCGTCGCGAGTCCACGAACCAGACAGTAGCCGCCACCAGGCACAACGCCAGCGTGTAGCGCGGCGTCACCAGCTGCACGAGCAGCAGCAGTAGCCGAGCGATCGCGGCGAGCAGCAGCAGAAGCAGCGCCCCCGCGGCCACCCCGGCCGCGCACATGAGCCGCAGCCCCATGGACGATTTCTTGCTTGGTCTTCTTCTCGAGTGCGCGAACACCGAACTCGAGTGTGTGCACCTCCTTGCAAAAGCGAAAGTGTGACCGCGTGACTGCTTTTTTCAAGCTTGGTCTTTGTATGGGGGCGCAGATGGGACAGCGTGGATACTCGAAACTGAACTTGACTTGGTTGCAGTAGTTTGGCGAGGGCTTACCACAGAAACAGCCTGCGCATGCCGCTGGGATTCGGGCCATGGAGCGTGACAAGCTGCCAGGACGCTACAGACAGCGGCGCGGGTGTTTGTGCGGCGCCCCCATCGCGGTGAGAAGGTCACGAGACTCGGCATTACCATCGTCGAGGCTATCGCCGCAGAGGCCGGGACAGGACGTGGGTGACATTTGCGGCGCGGCGATAAGGTGGCGGTGCGTCGGTCGAGACATTTTGCCAACAATTTGCAGCAATTTTGGCTCACGAGCGCTGCGAGGCTCCATGCAAATGGCACGTCAACTTGACGCTCAACTGGGCGGACAGGAAAGGAGCCGAAAGGGAAACCGCGGCTGCGATTGACTTTCTCTGCAGGGAGCAGAGACCGACAAGGCGGACACCGCCGCAAGAAAGACCTGGAGCCGAGTCCCAGGGCTCGCCTTCGAGGAACTTGGCGCATTACGCGCGTTGCTCACACGAAACCCCAAGTGCTGCCAGCGTGGAAGTCGCTTGAGCCAGCGGGACATGCGATGTGCGTGTTGCTGTTAGACGGACAACACGAAACGCTGACAGCAAAAACCACGCCAACTGACGCGACTTGCAAGGCAACTAAGTTACTTGCCGTGATGATCCCGAGCGTATCGACGAAGCGGCGGCAGTCGGCTCGACAAGAAGAAGAAAAAGTTGTTGTTGCCGACATCTTGTGCATCGACCTTGATGGTCTTGCAGCTCTGCGACGCCGACATACTGATCCCAAGCGAAAATGATGGGCGCCATGTGGAAATCCAATGCCTCGACCACGACGAACATCTAAAGTCACCGGCAAAAAAGTATCTTGAAGCGATGTAGACCATGAACACGGGTGTTCTCGGCGCCGGCTCTCGGCGGTGTTCCCAAAGCACTACAACAGTCCATGGAGTGTTCGTGTCGAGCATGACAGCTGCCGTTCCATCCTTCGCAGTGATAGTATGGTGCGCTGGATCTGCAAACAGCATGGATGGAAGCTGTCCTGGAATCACGCTACGCTCGTCCACCGCGACAGAGTGCTATCGAAATCGATCTCATCTCGAGTTGTGTCCATTGGAATATTGGGCAGGAAGAAACCTTGAGCGAGTGTTTGCCAAGAAGGGGAAACTTCAATGCGGTCTGAAATCAGTAACAACTCGCTCTTAATCTGAAACGGGCGAGCCATACTCAACGCCAGTGTCTCCCATCTGACAACGACCAAAATTGCCAGCAGTTTTCTTCACAACAGGAACAAGCCGCCGCCGCTATGAGCTTCGCGGACTTCGCCGGCGGCGCTGTGCCCGCCTCGGTGTCCCGCGCCCACTCGGGCCCCGCCGCCGCCACTCTGTCCATGCCGTCGTCAGCCGCTCGCCAGGCCGTGGAGACCGCCACGCTCAAGCTGGAGCAGTTCCAGCGCCAGGTACTGGCCGTCAAGCGCGCGTCCACCGCCTCGGGCGCCGTGGACGAGGACCTGCACGACCGCATCCGCTTCGCGTGCCTGCTGCAGGAAGAGATCGCCAAGGCGCTGCAGCGCGTGCCGGCGGACGCCGCCAACTCGCTCATTAAGCGGAAGCTCTGCAAGGACTTCGAGGCCATCTCAAACCAGCTGGAGACGGCCGTGCTGCGGGTCTCGGCCAGGGAGCAGGAGGCCCAGCAGGCGCTCGTGGCCCAGCAGCAGGACGGCCGCATCGTAGCCGAGCACCAGGGCCAAGTCTTCGAGTTCGCCGAGCTGGAGAACGAGATCGCCCACAACGAGGCGCTCATTGAAGAGCGCGAGCAGGACATCAACAAGATCCACCAGAGCGTCGCGCAGGTGAATGAAATCTTCAGAGACCTGGCCGCCATCGTGCAGGACCAGCAGGGAGCCATCGACGACATTGAGACCCACGTGCACGAGAGCATGCAGCAGACGCAGCAGGGATTGGAGCAGGTCAAACAGGCCTCGGACGCGCAGAGCTACTGCGTCATCCAATAGAGCTCGAGACGTAGCAGTAGACAGGAAGATTGGGAAGGAACGCAAAGGCAGGGGATGCCAAGTAAGATACAAGGAAAGCAAGATGCGTGTTTTGATCCCGTCTTCACTCTAGGAGCGCTTCTTGCGAGCTAGGAAGCGAGCTCTTGCTGCGGCGACGGCGTCGGCAGTCACAGGAGCAGCTTTGGCCTCAACATTACTGGAAGGGACGCTTGCTGTCGGCTGCTGTGCCTTCTCTTTCTGCTCAAGCTTCTTTTCCTCAACTGGCGACTTGCGTCCACAGAGCGCGTAGAGCTGGGCAGCTGAGACGTCAATCTTGTTTTTGCTGTAGCGCTCCAGCCAGCAGTGGTGTACTGCCAATGCCCCCGCATGAACGGCTTGCTTGTGACAACGAGCTCCTGGTACACGCAAAACTCTGGTGGAGCCACATACTGCATCACTGAGAGTGGGTGGAATTGCACGAGCTGAGCTGCGTTGCCGTCGTCGTGGTACATGAGGCGGTAGACCGTCTCCATCGTGCATCGTCGCGCCGCATTCATGAAAAACCCAGCGCAGAGCGCTTGGCGAAGGCGGTCTTCCAGCGGAGCGTCCTTGTTGGCATTCCTAGACAAGGTCTCCTCGAACGCATCCAGGTCGCGCCGTGATAGCGACTCGATAATATCGCGGAGTTGCTTCACGATGGACCCGGCCATTGTGAAAGATCGCAGTCGAAGGTGCCGGTCGTCACACCAGTGCTCCAGCTCTCGACGACGACCCTGCACGTTGCGAGACGCCGACTCAAAGGCGTTGAACAGCATCAGATACGTCAGCTGATCTCCATATTCGTTTAAAAGACCGTCTTCCTTCAATGTCAGCATTCGCTTCTCCCAATCCGGCTCATCGTCACTTTTGTCCTCTCCATCGCGATAGCTCCGCTTGTGATTTCGGTGAACCTCAACAAAAACGTTCTCCACAGAAAGCATAGCAACCACCTCTGTCATCTCGCGACTGCATTTCAACAGCAGCGATTCCACTAGAGCACGAGAGAGTTTAGGTTCCAAAGGAAAGGCAGCCATGAGTTTGCCTAGTGGCGTCGCCTCTCCAGTCCCTGCGTCCAAAGCACCAAGCTCGAATAGTTGTTTAAGCGCATCCAAGAGCGAATCTTTGTCAGGTGGGTCGAGGTACGGGAATCCTATCACATCTCGGACGCCGAGCAGCTTAAGGTACAGCACGATATTCGCCAAGTTGGTCCGCTGGATCTCCGGCACAGTCTCCTGCGCCATTTCCTCGTATGAAACTTTGTTGTACAGACGATAACACTTGCCGGGAGCTGTTCGGCCTGCTCGACCTGCACGTTGCTGAGCCGATACTTTAGAGATTGGCACAACCACAAGTGACTCCATTTGCTTCTCTGGATTGTACACTTTTGCTTGGTGAACCCGCAGTCCACGACGTACCGAACACCATCAATGGTAAGGGACGTCTCAGCAATATTGGTAGCAACGATCACCTTCCGCACACGACTTATGGACACTGCATTGAAGATTTCACGTTGTCGACGCCCCTGCAATGCACCATACAACGGCAAGACTCGCAGCTCCATCGAATCTCGGTCCTCTTTCCGCAGGTCCTTTTGCTGCTCTCGATGAAAGTTTCGAATCTGCGCGCATGCATCTTCAATTTCTCTCTGGCCAGTCAGAAACACTAGAATGTGACCAGGTTCCTCGCTGTTGTGCACTTGCAAGGCCGTCTCAACAGCAGCCTTAACATACGTGGATATCGGCCCTCGATGCCCCATGATCTGGTGCTGCTTCGAGTGAAAGATGTCCACGGGGTGCACACGTCCCGGAATGCTCACAACGGGGCATGGCTTAATCGCATGCTTGCTCTTCTTACCCTTCTTGGTCTTCTTCTCATAGGGTTGCCCAAAGAACTGCGCGAACCGCTCAAAGTCGAGTGTCGCCGACGTGATCAGCAGCCTGAACTCCGGCCGCGCTGCGACCACTTTTTCAGCAGACCAAACAGCAGGTCTGTGTGAATACTGCGTTCATGAGCTTCGTCCAGCATCACGACGCTGTAGTTCGTCAGCAGTGGGTCCTTCAGACACTCCCTCACCAACACGCCGTCAGTCAGGAATTTGAGTCTCGTGTTGTCTCCACACCTCGTCTCGAAACGGATCGAGTAGCCCACCAGTCCGTCTCCACCCACACTCGTCCCCATCTCCTCAGCGACGCGTTGCGCCACTGACACGGTCGCCACTCTTCGTGGCTGAGTAATAGCGACGCATTTCGCCTCCCGTACTCCTGTATACTCCCCACAGTCGTGCAGAAACTGCGGGATCTGCGTGGTCTTTCCGGACCCTGTTTCTCCTACACAGACCACCACTTGGTGCTGCTTGAGGGCCTCTAGAAGTTCTTCTCGGTGCGCTGCAGCAGGGAGTGCTGCTCGTTGGATCGATATTGCGTTAGGATGACCCCTGAAGCTTCGGACCTCGACCGGGAACGACGACGATGCCGAGGCGGCGAAGCAGAAGCTCTTGATGAGTGGTGTGGGCGGCGACGGGAGCGCGATCTCGAGCAAGAGCGTCGCCGCTTGCGGTCATCGTAGCTCCCCATTGCTAAACTGATTTATGGCCAATCGCTCGCAGCAATTTCAACTTCAACTTAACCCATACATTTTCCAAGGTAACTACTACTACATTAGATTAGCGTCCACACTGGTCTTCAAGGACATTCTCGTCGTGTTCACAGTTTATTTTTGTTATTGCGAGACTTGACCCGTTGATCGTTTACATGGGGTCACCAAAGATCCGCCAAGGCGGCAGCGTGTATTGCCCTTGCGTGCTTCGTGGAAGGCGCAACGCTAAGACCGTGGTCCGGCACTTTACCCCGAAGCCATCGCCGCCTGCTGCCTGATTAGTAGAGCATGGCGTCCTTAATGTCCTTGGGGTTCACCTTGGGCTTGAGCTCGTCGTCCGGGCGCATTCGGAATCCCGGGCCCGGCGTCTTCTCCCACTTGAGTGCAGGCTTGCCCTCCGGGCCTTCGCACGACAGCTGGCCGTTCATCGGCAGACTGCCCCATTTGTTCATCGGAGGCGGAAGATCCTTTTTGCAGGCGTCCAGCAGCTCACGCGTTGTCTCGGGTGTCAAGTTTTCCTGGTATAACACGCGATCAAGTTGGTTAGCGCACTGTCACTTGTATTAGGACGTTTGCTGATCGTCACACTCACGTAAAAATCATCGTTAATCTGCACCATGGGGGCGTTGGAGCATGCGCCCAGGCACTCCACCTCTCGCAGTGTGAACATGCCATCCTCCGTCGTCTCTGCAAACAAAAGTCACCACCGGAACGTCAGCATCCTCTCTCTCTCACACCAAGAAAATCTGCGCTGCACGCACCCCTTCCTTAATACCGAGGTGGGCTTCAATGGTCTTCTTGATCTCCTCCGAGCCGCAGATCATGCAGGGCGTGGTGCCGCAGAGCTGGATGAAGTACTTGCCCACCTTCTCACGGTTGAACATGGTGTAGAACGTGGCCACCTCGTATACCTGGATGGGCTTGGCGTCCACAATGCGCGCCACCTTGTTCATGGCCGCCAACGGCAGCCAGCCGCCGTGTTGGCGTTGCGCCAGGTCCAGCAGCGGGATAATGGCCGACGTCTTGTAGTTCTCCGGGTAGCGGTCCAGGATCGCGTGCACTCGCTCGTAGTTCTCGGGCGTAAAGTCGAAAGGCGTGTCGGCATTGTTGTCCTCCGTGTCGCGGTGCTGCAATCGCCAGGAGACGCGCAGTACATTAGCACGATAAAAACCGCCAACGAAGGACGACTCTAAATCTTGGCTGCATCATTACCTGCACGAAGCTGCTGCGGGCGGCGCTCGACGAGTGGAAAGCAGACACAGAGGAGGCGCCGACCTGACGAGCGCGGAGCTGCGTGGCGCCGGCGCGGAGAGCACGCACACTGCGAGAGAGCATGGCCACAGAGCGAGACGTGTCGGAGCTTTTGAGGTCCACAATCGAGGCCCCCAGCCGCACGTAAAAAGTCGTCGGGAGGTGACCACCAAAACGCGTAATTACGTACCAAGAGTTTTTACGCGCAAAAGCCTGCGAACCGCACACTTCAGCGAGCCGCCCTCCATTTCCTCGGACACGTCGCTTGTTCTACCGCCGCTGAGAATGGTGCGTCCGCTGCGTAAGGAAGGAGTCCAAGAGAGAGAGAGAGAGAGAGAGGTGCTGACAGCAGCGTAATGGCGTGTTTTGTGTCCAGTCTGACGAAGAGCCCGTGTGCGTGATGCCCGCGATCCGCGAGGCGTGCGAGCCCAAGTGCACGCAGGCGTTCTCGGCCTACCAGGCCTGCCTGGACCGCGTCAAGGCCAAGGGCGTCGGCGCCTGCGACGGCCAGTACTT
The DNA here is from genome assembly GCA_011947325.1 of Phytophthora macrochlamydospora. Taxonomy (NCBI): domain Eukaryota; phylum Oomycota; class Peronosporomycetes; order Peronosporales; family Peronosporaceae; genus Phytophthora; species Phytophthora macrochlamydospora. The sequence continues at coordinate 733,201 of JAAVTH010000389.1, forward strand.
TGACTACCTGCACTGCATCGACAAATGCGTCAGTGGCTGTCGCTGTCTTTGTAGTATTGCCTGCTTCGGACGGCCTGCTCTGACACATCTCGCTGTTTTTGTTTTTTGTTTTGCAGTCGGTCCCTCAGATCATGAAGCACCTCAAGTAAAGCATGTTCGGCTAGTCTGCACGCGACCTGCAGCGGTCTGTCTTTGGGCGGTGGCTTGGTTCGGCCAAGGGTAGAGTGAAGCGAAGCTTTGGGCGTCTATTATACCAGGACTGGGAAGGCCGGCTACATCCACGCTAGGTTACAGAAAAAATAACATGTATTGGTGGGTTGGCAGTGCAGACGCTGGTCATGTCTTCTTTGCTCTTGCATCGCCGTCGTCCGAGGGTAACAGTGTAGCAGTTCCTACAGGCATGATCGCCCTCTGTGTCAGAAGAGTGACATTCCCTCCCGAAAGAGTGGCATTTCACTTGCGATTTGATTCGCTAAAAATATCCATTTCTGACCAATCCGCGCGCACATGGTCCTTTGCACTTGCTTTTGTATACCGCGCAGAAGTTGGTGGCAGCCAGCGCTTGGGCTTCCTGCTGCAGTTCCCCTGCTGGTCGCAGTCAATTTGGAGAAAAGAACGGAGGAATCATGACTGTGAAGCGCCGCAACCACGGACGTAACAAGAAGGGCCGCGGCCACGTCAAGCGCGTGCACTGCGTGTCCACGGCCAAGCTCATCCCCAAGGACAAGGCCATCAAGCGCTTCGTCGTGCGGTACGTCCAGCAGCAGCCAGCAATCCCCGCATCAATAACCTTCGCTGCAGTGACTCATTGGCTATTTGACGGTTTGGATATTATAGCAACATTGTGGACCAGTCGGCCATCCGTGACCTGAAGGAGGCGTCCGTGTACGAGTCGTACGCTCTGCCCAAGATCTACATCAAGAACTACTACTGCGTCGAGGCCGCCATCCACCAGCGCATCGTGCGTGGCCGCTCGGTCGAGGCCCGCAAGAGCCGTGCCCCGCCCCCGCGTCGCTTCGCTCCCAAGCGCTCGTAGGCGGTTGCTATAGTCACCGCAACCAGCGCGGCTGCCTTGGTCGTAGCCGAGTGATGCTCTGTTGGGGACTGGGAGCTTTGCCAGCTGATTTCCGCGGGGTGATCCGACTCTGTTGATGCAAGAGACGTCGGAAAAGACTGGGGAGGCCTGGCGAGCGACCTCCTACGCCCATAATATACGAGGCTTCTTTCTCCACTGTGGCGGCGTCAGCATTTGTGCAAAACGAGGGGATTTGTTGGTGTGTGTCGCGACGCAGGGAATTGGCAGGTTACAAGCAGGAGCCGCAGCACCAGAAACGAAGTTGCAAGTTCGAGGGACTCGCATCACTTTTGAGTCGTCTTCGACAAGCACAGATAAGATACAAGTTCCAGGACTACTACACGTTAACAGATAGTCGATGAAGCTATCTGTGTGCCTGCATGTTGTCCATCGTCGTGTGAGTAGTGTTCGTGGTGATCGCAGTGATTGATGGCAAAACACTTTCCAACGTCAACGTTGTAGTCAGCACAGACGAAAGCCTTCCACTGAAGGTCACAAGTGTCACGGGGATATTCGTCTCTTACAGTCCCTTGGACAAAGGATCGTTTTACTTGATGAAGGTGGAGTTGGAACGAAGCAATCTACGTTGGCTGTAGCAGACACATCTCGGAACGTGAATCGCTGGATCACCTTCAGGATTACATTCTCCATTGCAGCTTTCACCGTCCCTGCTGCAAATGCAATCTCCTCATTGACTCAAGAGTGACTCGCTTGCCAACCTCCATGCGATCTACGTAACACACCGGATCAAGCTCGTTAAATCGATTCCTCCAAGGCGCGGTCTCGAAATCTTTCATGTGGGGTTCCCAGCAGTCTTGCTCGCTTGCCAGTGCCGCTAACTAGCGGCGCTAAGCATTGCTGCCGCTGCAATGGCTTGACCGAGCTCGTGGCGTGGGGATTTGTTGGCTTTCGTCTACACGCGGATGCTCTCGGCTCTTCTGTCTTAGCGTGCCATCCCGAACGGCAGCAACGGCAACGTCTTGTCCACCTTAAAAATATCAACACGGATTGAAAGACCGCAAGATCGTGTGAAACGAGGGCACTAACGAACAGCGCCGACGGCCTTGACTGCAGCCCAATGCACCGCAGCCAGCGCTTTCCTCCTCGCGCCGAGCCCTGCGACGGGATTGAGACATACACCTTCGAGTCAGTGTGCAACGCTTCAAGCTCGAGAGTCGGAGAATGGCTACCTTTCGGCTAAGACCGCACCGATAACGAAGATAAGTATGGAATGGGCGTCAGACGAAGGGCAATCGTCTCCATCCTCGTGAGAAGCTTCCAGCACCGCTCCCAACAAAATGGCTACTTTTTCAGTACGCCTTACGAGGCGGTCGCTCTCCTGCCGAAATGGCCATTTTGGTGGCCACTTCGCAAGGTCGGCGCTCTCCGCTCTGCGTGCTAGTTGCTCGCTTTGGCGTCTGCATTGACCTGGGTAAAGTAAAGTCAAGTCGACCTGCCATCACGGGAGCAGCCGTTTTTGGCTGGCCGCGCGAGGAGCTGCATACTCAGTCCAAGTCATTTTGCCTCACTTGGATTCAGTATAGTATAGTCCTGATATGGCCGAGGGAATCTCCACATCGCAACGGGAGCGCTGGTGAACTCTTGGCATTCTACGCTGGTTGTGCGTGCGTACTAGTCGTGCCGATGTCGCAGCAGGCCAAGGACATCTACTCGGGCATCAAGAAGATCTTCCCGGGGAGACGCAGCAGTGGCAGCTTCTCGTTCACGGGGCGTCTGAGCGCCGCCGGGCTGGACGCCGAGCTGTCGGCCGACGTGCAGGCCGCCGCCCGCGAGAAGTCGTCCAAGAAGAAGGAGGGCCGCCACTCGAGCTTCTCCTTCTCCGGATGGAAGGACAAGCACCGCGCATCCAGCGAGCCGGCGGCCCCCGTGGTCATGTCGCTGCCATACGGGGCCACAGCCGCCACCCCAAAGGCCCGCAAGAGCTCGGAGGAAGAGAGCGGCCTGCGCAACTCGCTGACCAAGAGCCTTAACAGCGCCTTCCACACGGCGCCCGGCAGAGGAAGCCTTTTCAGCAGCAAGAACAAAGTCACAAGCAACCACAGGAGCAGTCGCCACAGCCAGCAGCAGGCCACTGGCTCCGCAAACAGTCGCGCCGGTCGCAGCAGTCGCCACTCTAGCAGCAGCAACGCCAGCGGCAACTCGACGCCCCACTCGGCGTTCAGTACCAACTCTTTCGATCTGCCCTCGCAGCCGCCCACGCTCGGGACCAGAAGCGTCAGCGTCGGAGGAGACGTCCCCTGCATGGGGAATCGCGTGCTCCGCAACAGCGGCGTGCATGGCAACATGGGGCTGCAGATGAGTGCAGGAAGTACGCTGAGTGGCATAGTTCCCCGCAGTCCGGAGCAGGACGGAGGACCAAAGTGCGCTCTGCGAGTCAAAGCATCGCCTCGTCCAGTTCAATGCACCGGCCCAATTCCAGCATGTTCCCCTCGAGCAGCGGCCCTGGTCGGGGAGTCTGCAGCAGTACCCGCAGCCACGACCGGCGGACTACAACAACGCGCAAAGCGACCTCAATCCGCTGTTTTCCCCGGATAATCTCAAGAGCGGCAAGAAGGCCAAGGTCAAGAAGGAACGCGGCATGTCGCTCTCCTTCTCGTCCAAGGCCAAGAAGAAAGAGAGGGAGGAGGCAGCTGCCGCCGAGATGGCCAAACTCATGGCCAAGAAGAAGAACGACCCGGCTGTGGTAAAGCCGCATGCGTCCACGTGGGACTCGGACAGCGACGACGATTATGAAGACACCAAGCGCCCCACGCGGGGCTTGGACCGGCGGTCGCAGAGCATGGACTTTATGGAGCAGGCGCCGGAACACCTGATCTCGAAAATCTGGCGGAAACTGCCGATCCAGGCGCGTCTTATCGGCGGTCGGGGCAATGTTGACTTGGACCTGCAAAAGGACCGGGCCAGTTTCTCACGCAGCTCGGAGGCGAGGAAGTTTGCGCAGGCTGCTGAAAAGGCGAGGGCAGTTGAGCTGCAGCGTCGCTCGAGTTCAGGCCGCAAGGTTCCTAGCCCCGTTCCAGCCGAGGAGGTGCTGGCGCCGGGCATTGCAAAGCGCACTCGCTTCAGTCTCAAGCTGACGATTGTGCCGGCCGACCCGAACAATGGAGCCCCGGCGCTTATGCCACGCTGGAGAGCTACGACGACGTGCTGGTGCGCGTGTGCCGGTTTGCGAGCCACGACCAGCGGCCAACCAGCACCAAGGTGCAGGAGTTCCTCGAACGCTCCATGGCGTTCCTTCACGGCACGCGCACCAAGCACGGCAACGTGGTCAACATCTCGAACGAGGAGATCCGCATGTGGCGGCGTCTGGCTCTGCATGAGTGGGCTCTGGAGGAGGTGACCACCGCCAAGGCGGCCGCGGCTCTGGGCGTCAAGGGCAAGGACGTCGAGGCGCCGTCGTCGCGCACCAGCTCGTCCGTGACGGAGGGCACCGATAGCGATAGTGACAGCCAGCAGACGCGAGGCGTGACTCGGAGGCTGCGGGCGCTGAGCGAGAGTGTGGCGGAGGAAGAGCCCGAGGAGGAAGACGACGAGGAGCTGGAAGTGCCGTCCCACTCGAAGTTCGACACGCTGTGCGGCGTCGTGAACTGCTGCGTGAACTTTGGCGAGCGGTTATTCACGCCCAGCGAGATCGGCGACTTGGTGCGTCTCGAGTTCATCGTGGAGGAGGACGGATGGATCTAAGAAGTACTTGGAAGTAGTATGTAGTAAGTGCTCGAGCGACATTTTTTATTGGCAAGGACAAGTAGTGAAGGCAGAAGCACGATGATGAACATAATGAAACAACAGCTTGCAACCGAAGACCAGTCCGACGAAGTGAAAGAAATGTTGCCTTACTTTACTCAGAAACTGCTCTCGATCAACTGGGCGCCACGCAGGACGCGACGACGATAACCAATAAAATGTTGCTGCTCTCCTGTCTTCCATTTGGCCAGGACGCGCACTCTTGCTCTCTTCCGAGCTCTAAATCTTGACATTACACAGCGCTACGATGTCGCGCTTCCGGAACTGGAACTGGCCGCAGTACACACACGAGTTGATGATGTCGACCAAGAGGTCCAGGTCTTTGGACGACGAAATTGGCGGCGGGTCCAGCCACGACACGGGCTTGACCTTCCGCTTGTCCTGCCGCTTCTTGTACGCGCTCTTCTCAATGTCCTCCTCCGGCTCGGGCTGTGTCTGTTGCTGTAATTCCGTCTCGTTATTGCGGTCACCGTGTCGACTCCTTCGGTGTTTGTGGATCCACCCAGACACTGCTGTGCGCAACTTGGCCTTGCCCCTGCCCGACCGCGTGCTGTCCTGGCTGCGGCTTGTCGCGTTGGATGCGATCGAGTCCACGCTGCTGTTGCTGTCCTGGTGCCGCAGCCTCACGTTGGCACCGACATTGGCCAGCACCGAGTTGTGCCAGCTCGCGTCCACGTTGAGACTTGTGGCCGAGTCGACCGACTCGAACTTGGGTCGGGTCGGGACTGCGCAGTGGGTCTGCTTATACTCCTCCTCCTCGCTCTCCCAGTCAAAGTGCGCGAGTCGGCGCCACCGCTTGACGTCGTTGCCCGAGAAGCGCTTGTCCTCTCGGAAGCCCGGCAGCCACGGGGTCTCTCCTGCTCGGTAGCCCAAGTACACCGCCGATCTGTACAGGAACTCGGCGATCATGAGCGGCACGGACCGCTCCAAGGGCGGCTCCGGGTCGTAGTACTCCTCGCTGGACATGCTGGCCGTCGGGTCGTCCCCCAGTCCTCGGGGTCGTGCAAAAACGACTGCGTATGGAACAGCCCCGCCACGTTGAACACGAGCTCGTCGTAGCTCTCGACGGTAGGCGCCGGCACCTCGTCGGGCGCGTACATGTTCTTGAAGGTCACTTTCCGCCGCCAGCGCGTCTTACCGATGGAGATTTTGATCGGGGCCGATTGCGGACGCGCTAGCGAGAAGCCTCGACGTCTGGCGGCGGTAGCGTCGCCGGGTGGCTCATTCTCTGGAGCGGGGGCAGTCCCGGCGCGCTTTTCCCCTCGGTCGGTCCGCGGGGGCGGCGTCTGGAAGCTGCTGACGGTGCAGTTGGGCAGCGAAGACTTGCGCTGCAGCGGCGGCTGGTCGTACCAGGACAACATGGCGGTCGAGTGCTCGTCCGGCAGCACGGGGCGGTCATCCATCGGCATGGTGCGCTAGTTGTGTTGGGAGCGGTGTGGTGCCGGCCCCAAGACAGCCACGGGGCGGAAATGTCAAGTCGACGGACGACAGAGAGCAGCAGACAGCAGGAAAGCGACTCGGGAGCTGCTCGAGCGTCTGCCGCGTCCGGCTTCTGCAGCCGAGTGAGGAAGGTACATTGTGCCACATATCCGCCAGATGGCGCCTAAGCTTCTGTCAGCCAAAGCTGTGGCCGCCAAGCGATAGGAATGTCGTGGTGCCAGCAACCTGCGTAGTCTACGCTGCTCGACGCACACGACAAGCAGAACACCACGCCACTGTGGCTTCCGGCAGCCGGAACCCGATCGCCTTTCACTCGGGACAAATTGGGGCGAGCTGCCGATCGCGACCAGAAGATCCGGCAGCAGCGTGCAAAGGCAGACTCGACGGCCGAGTCGCACCGAAAGTGCGCACAGGTCAACGGAGGCAGCGACCACTTGAAGGCCTTCAGCCAAACTGCTTCAGGTGCATCTTGACGTTTTCAATCGCCTTGTGCATGTAGACGAATTTCATCCGGAATTTCATCAGGACGGAGCTTCAACGAATATGGCAATGAATGTGTCATGACAGTCTTCAAGAGCTGCATGCCTCGTGATATCCTCGTTATACTTTACAATTTCTCCTAACTAATGACTGCACTGCACTGCACTGCACTGCACTGCACTGGCACATTCACACCACCAGGTCGGACAGCGTGAGGTCGCTGCGTGTGGAGGTGGCCGACATGAGTCGCTGGTTGAATGGCAGCAGGATCGGCTGCGGATTGCGACCGGCCTGCTCCAGATCACCATCCTCCGCTGTGCTGGAGGACGTTCCGGACGTATCGGTGCCGGTCGAGTCGCCACGTTGGCGAGCCATGTCCCGTCGAGCAGCCTTGGCGCTGGCAGCGTTCTCGCGCAACGCAGCCGCAGCCTGCAGGACGGGGCTGAGACGCTGCACGGACTCGAACATGGCGTTCTTGGTGGGCTGGTTGCGGCGCTGGCGGTGGTAGTACTCCTTGGGGATGGCGATGATCTCGCGCAGCTTGGACTCGAAGCGCCGCTGGTAGCGGACCGGGTCGATAGCGGACAGCCCTCGCCATCCTTCTGCTGGACATCCACTTTCCAGAACCTCTCCATCTTCTTCTGCAGCGTCCACGTCTGGAGGATGTCGATAATGCCCACATAATAGTAGCCAGGACCGAACACTCGCTTGCTCTTCCGCATCGAGCGCTTTGGTCGAGGCTCTCCGCCTGTCGACGGGTAACGGGACTGGCCCAGAGGGTCCTCAGTCGGCTTGAACAGCGAATGCACGCTTGGTGCGACGCTCATGCCGAGTTTGGCCGGACTCTTTGCTTCATTCTCCATGGGGCGATGGGTGTGCTGGTTCGCCGATGGTCCGCTGCTGGAGCTAGTGGCCGAGTCCCACCCAGAGGAAGCCGCAGAGATGAAGCTGTCGTTGCTCAAACTGTGCGTGCTACTGCTAGTGTCTGGGGCCGTGTTGGCAGCTGTACGCTCACTCCGAACGGAGCTTTCCACTGGTCTCGAGGGCTGATCCACAGCGAACTCAATGTCCATGACCCCAAGCAGCAGACTGTAGTCCATGATACCGAGGTCACAGAGGAACAGCGAGTCGTCGCGTAGTTGCTCGTACAGCTCCACTCCCTCGTCAGTGCCAATGCGCATTCGAGTGCGCAGATCGTTATCCTTCAGCACCACGTTCGGCTCGTGCAGACCCACGACGTTAGGACATTGTAGCGAGCTCTTCTTGGCCCCGTACTTGAACATCATGGAGCAATGGCGACATTTGACCTTCGCCCCACGACGCGGACGCTTGTAACTTCGATTCACCCAGGACCCCTTGATATCGAATCGATGGTGGATCTGGACGCCCTCCTCCATCACGTCGAACAGGTTCTCCATGACGATAAAGTAGAAACGCTTGTCGTACATGGTGATCTTGAAGCAACCGTAAAACTTGGTGATGAGCGAGCTCGGATTCAGAGTCAAGTACTCCACGTACTTCTCAGCGATCTCGCACAGAAACCGCGCTTCCTCCTCCGCCATCGACTTGACAATGTACTTCTTATCGCCGCTGAAGAACATGAACGCGCCGCTTGCGCCTTCGCTGATATTGGGCTTTGTGCTCGTCTGGAATGACCGCATGAAGTCCACTGCCTTAATCCCATAAGCCTGACGCAGCTCGGCAAAGGCCTGGGGCTTGTATGGCGTGAACTTAATGGATGCCGTCGTGGTCCCGGGCGCAGGAATTGGCGACTGGGGAGCTGAAGTCACAGCCGTCGATGCAGAGGACGGATTCTTTTGACGATCGCGATTCGGCGGAGGCTGATGCTGCGATCGCTGGTCTTGCGGAATGTCAAAGCTAAAGGCATCTCGGTCGTTCTTCCTCGCATCGGCGCTACTGTTCCGCTTCAGCCCAGCGTTGATAGCCTCCTGAATCGTGCTGAGCACTCGGTTCTTGCGTCCGGCCAAACTGCCGAAGCTGCCCGAGCCAACAGCGCCTGTTGCTGTGGTGGCAGCCTCGCCAAGATCTCGGATTGGCTCTTCGTCGTCACTAACCCCCAGCACTAGCTCTTGGGTAGGTGACCGATCGCGCATGCGAATTAGATCATCTTCGGCAATCTGCACGGAGCGTGTCATGCCTTCAATCGTAAAGTAAATGAGTTCTTCTTGCAGCGCCGTGTTGAGTTGTGCACTAAATTTCTTGTCTGCCGAGTCCGACGAAAACTTCAGCCAATTGTCTCGCATCAATCCAGGCGGGTTAATCATGAACCACACAAAGTAGTCAACAGCTCCACGAGCCGACAGAGAAAACGTGAAGGCACGGAAGATACGACTGGGCGCGAATTGGCCCGTCGAGTCGTACATGGTGCGTGTCTGGAAGGACAAGGCATACCAAATGAACACAATGGTCCAATAAATCGTGTAGCTCGTGATCGACAGCGCGCCGTTGCGAAGCATCTCTGCGAGTCTGCAGCGTATCGCGGAGACCAGAACGAAGGCGCTTGACACCGAAGATCAGCACGGCCACACCCGACACATAAAAACAATCATCCACATGTAGAAGAGCATCCAGCTGCCGCGGTTGAGGTGGAAGAAGTCGCGCTCGGTAGGGTCCGAGGAAGTTTTCCTCTTTGTCCAGCAGTAGTTACCATCGGCGATGCCGTGAATCCCAGGCACGAATGCTGCAAAGATGCCCGTTATAAACCCAACACTGTACACTAACGTCTTGAATGTTCTCCGGTTGGCCTTGACGCTCATGAACGGGTTGGTGAGAGACCAGTAGAGATCCACGATCTGCGCAAAGTACCAGCAGTCGCTCGATAAATACAGAAACTGCGTCACGCCCGACAAGTACGAGCATGAGGCTTCGTCGTTCACTCGGTACACGCCCATGTCCTGCAGCAGTGGATCCAATAGAAACCGCAGTGATAGTAAAATGTCCACGACACTCTTGTAGTAAATCAGCGTCTTCGGATGCGCTTGGTAGCTCTGCACGCCATGGTACGTCACAAAGATGGTGACGCACAGAATGAGCGTGACCAGCGACCCAAATACGAGCCCCACGTCGATCGTATAGCCCTTCAAGTTGTCCACCGTCTCGGTGAGAATGGCGTTGATCATCACGAGCGCCACGCCGAAGCCCAGCACCGCGTAGCCTTCCTTGGACCAGTTGCTAAAGTCCACCTCTGGCTTGAGGATCTGCCCTAAGTTCTCGTCCAGACCTCCGGACTCGTCGATCACGTCCAGGTCGAACTCCTGATTGGGAGACAGCTCCAGTGGGTCGTTCATTTGCGTGCCTCGTCCGATGACGCCAAAGAAGCTCTCGCGAAGCCCGCCAACGTTGGAGGACACTCGGGAGAGCATCGAGTCCCGCATGGCGAAAGAGCTTCTGTTGGACGTCTTGCTGTTGGTGGGCGTCCTCCGGAAGCGCAGACTCACGCCAGAGTCCCCCAGACCGGATCTGGCCGAGTCGTTGGAAGAAGCTCCGGACTGCGCCGAGCTGACGCGGTCCCTGCGGCCTCTGCCGCTTGTTGTGTCAATTGCTGTGCACTCGATGGACACTCGTCGACTCAGTTTGCTCTTCTGCGGACTGCCCGAGAGCTTGAGCGCCGACTTGAGCGGCGACTTGGCGTCCGCCGAAGCTGGCGACGCGTCTGTCGTGTCGATGGCGGCCACCGACGGCGTGATGACCGAGTGCATGGGGAGGCCACCGACGACGGCGCCACGGAGAAGGCGGACGTGTTGGTGGCGACGTCCGACTCGTCCGCGGAGCTCGCCGAGCCGTCCGCCTGCATGCCGCTAGTCCTGGGTTGTTGAGGAGTGAGACGGAGTGTTCAAAGAGGTGGATTTTGGACTTGGGTACACTTTTGGCAACGAATCAGATAAATAGGTGTGGATATCCGCGGGGAAGAAAGCGTCTCAACACGAGACGCGCTCGGTTGGCACGGCATGTATTCACGACAGTATACCGCAGAGAAGAGCGTTGGCGCTGGCCAAGAGAAGCAGAAATCGCGGCGCGGCGCAATCTATCGGTGGAGACATTGCGCAGGTTGCTTATCAGTTGGCCTATTTCGTATCGTACTTAGTCGCACACTTTTACGGACGGGATTTTACGACGGGCTAGACGCGTAATTACGTAGTCAGTCGAATTGGCTGGCTGGCAGCCTCATCGCCCTGTTTGGCTCGCTGCGTCAGTCCGAATAACTTCCTTCCAAAATGGTGCGTATGGGCGCCGTCTTCCGGGGCGAATGCAGGCAACAAGCAGGCCGCAATCAGGAGTAAACGACGCAGCAGCGTGATCCTCGTCGTCTTGCGCCTGCATCCAGCTACTTTTCACCTGAAAATTCGCCCCGGAAGCCCACGAAAACCTCGACCATGGCGACAGCTCTCTAATCGTTTATTTTATTTCTCTATCGGACGTGCAGCCGTCGCACAAGACCTTCCGCACCAAGCGCATCCTCGCCAAGAAGGCCAAGCAGAACCGCCCCATCCCGCAGTGGATCCGTCTGCGCACGGACAACACCATCAAGTACAACGCCAAGCGTCGCCACTGGCGCCGCACCAAGCTCGGCCTGTAAGCGGCTGGCTCTTGGGTTGGCTGGACTAGGAACACGGACGAGTTTCTCCCCATGGGCTTGCAGACTGCTGCTACGTATTCAGAGACTGCAGCTTTTGTGCGCGAGTTCGTGCTGACAACCTCTGGGCTGGCGTGGTGGGGACTGTGAAAGGGACCCAGACACAGACAGTAGCAGCGGATAACCAGAACGAATTCTCTTGAGAAGGACTCGACTCGACTCGACTACTCGACAGGAAACGTCTTTGGGCTCTGTTAACAGGTTGCAGGTGTATTTGGATCGGTTGCAGACTCCTCTCAGCTCTGCAGGACTAGTCATCGTCGGCATTCTTGGTCTCGCCGTCGTCCTCGGCGTAGTCAGGCTCGTAGCGCTGCAGTCGGTTGCGCAGGTCCCGCAGCTGGTCGTTCTTGGTGCTGACCATGCGCTTCATGGCCTGGAACTGCGGCGTCTGGGCGACGTGCTGTCGACCATCCTCCACCTGCTTCTCTAGCTCCTCCACGTGCTCGTTGGCCTGCTCGAGCTTTCGCTGCAGCTTACGCAGTTCCTTGGCGTGCGCGGCTTCCAGAGCTTCCTGCTCCTGCCTTGAAGTGGCTTTGGCTGCTCTGATCTCGTCCTCGTGCTGCTCCTGCTCGCGTTGCAGCTGCTTCTCCAGTTTCGCCTGCGCCTCAGCCTGCTCCTGGACCTTGGAATTGTTCCGTGGGAGGGCGGCAATCGCTGCTGCGCCACGCGAGTCTCCGTTCGTCCACTCGGACACACTGAGCTGCTCCACTTTCTCCAGCAGCTCCTTGTCCTCGACCAAAGCGATGTCCAGGTCCAATGCCAGGTCCTGCTTCCATGCGTGGCAGTGAGTCAACACTGCAATCTTAGTCGACTACGGTATGCAAAACGCACGCTGTCTTCGGCCTCGATGAAGATCTGCCGCAGCAACAGTGCCATCATGTTGATGGTGTCCTGTAGTTCGCTGCGGATATTGGCCTACAAGGACCAAGGAACGTCAAAAGAGGTCTCTTTGAGAGAGATTAAGAGTCCTCCTACCTTGACGGCAAAACAGAGCGACGTGATGGCCTCCTGGATGTCCTTTTGGTTGTAGACTTCCTCGGACGACAAGCGATCCGACCGAGTGTCCTCGAAATCGGCTTCGACATTCTCCAGATGCGACTTGAGGCGCGATCGGAAGAACTTGAGGAACTTGCTCAGCTACGACAAGGCCAAGAGCGTCACGTATCAACAGCGTCAACACAGCACATTGCAGGCGTACCTCCTCCTGGTGGTGCTCGCTCACTCGCCCGGGCATGGCAAAAATCGACTCGAAGGTGCTGCTGCTGCCTCGAGCGGACGCGTCGGTTTTGAAGCAAAGATCTTTTATTGTTTTAAGCCGAAGACGACACCGTGGACGAGCTGAAGGACTAGCTGCAGCCCGGATTGATCACTTTGCAGCGCGATTCCAAGTAGTGCAAGGTGGACTGAGGAATCATGAAGTAAGCTGAAGTTGCCATAATCCACCAACTTCTTCATCGAGACCAGTTCGACCGACGCTCTTGCTGCTGCTGGAGAGCGGCATATAGCTTCTCGCACTGGCGCATGAAGTCGTGCTCTGAAACAGCTCGGTGCTGCTGTGTGCAGTGGATCTGTCGAGCCGCCCAAGTCGGCCGGACTCCCTTGCAGTCCGAGCTCGAGGGACCACAGCTTTCTTCTCCCAGAGCAGCAGCCCTTCGTTATTGTTGTGTTCTTCGCCTTGCGTCGACGCGCGGTCGTTGTCGTCGCGATGGGTCTCGGAAGAATCTGCTGCAGCAGAAACCAAGGCTGTCACCGGTGGTAGATGGCGCCGACTCTGCGCCACTTGACGTTGTTGACGACGACGAGCTTTGCGTTTGGCACCTTCTCGAGCAAGTTGCTGGCGATACACGCGCTGATCTTCGAGTCGCTGGTCTTCACTGGCATCGGCTAGTAACCGTGCACGGCGCTCGGCCTCACGGTCAATGTATTCTTGCAAACAGTCATGCAGTTGAGCTTCTTCCTTGTCGGGTGTGGGTGTGGGTGTCTCTGGGGTTTCAAGCTCGTCGGAGAGCTCAGGGAACTACGAGAGCAATGCCGGCGGATTAGTAGTGGAGTTTGCTCTCGTTTTGGTCGAGGGCACCATACCTTGATCCAGCTGAATGTGGCGGGTGGACGAATCACGACTGCCCCTTGTCCAGAAGCAGCTTCACTAGAGCTGCGTTCTTGTTCTGGTAGGCACACATGAGTGGAGAAACACCAACCTGTCGATGGGAAGGACGTTGTTAGCGTACAACGAGAGACTCGGACAGAACTTGCACCTTGCAATTGATGTTGACATCAGCAACGTGTTGAACAAGCCACGTCGCCACAAGAAGCAAATTGTGTTCACAAGCCACGTACAGAGGCGTCTGGCCCAGCTGCAGAAAGCCTTTAGCTCTGCCATTTCGTACAACATACAGCGCTGTTCCTCTTACCAGGTTGGGCTGGTTCACTCGCGCCCCAAAGTGCAGCAGCACCTCTAGTGTCTTCACGTGGCCAGGGCGATCCTTGTTGCCCAGAAAGCCTCTGAGCATTGGCGAAGCTTAGAACCAACCAAGTGCTATCGTTAGTGAAGATGTAGTGGTAGACTCACCTGGCGGCGCAGATCATGGGCGAGTCTCCGCGTTCATCTTCGTCGGCTCCCAAAGCCCCTTCCAATCGGCGAGCGTTGGGGTCCATGCCCTTCCGCATCATCGCACGCACAGCCTTGTGCCGTCCCTGGGCTGCTAGGACATGGAGGTTGTCGTAGCCCAGCTCTCGGTCCAAGAAGCCGTACTGGATGTCGGCAAACGGCCACATGCAGATGCTCGCACGAGCTCCCATGACGCGCGAAATGGACTTTGAACTCGATTTAGCCCAAGGTGATCAAGGTGATCAAGGTGATCAAGGTGATCGAGATTGATAAATACTTATGACAGAAGCCCTCCCCTCCAAGGGCCCCCGCCCTCATCGTGCCTTGCACACGACACTCAGTATACATACTACTGCCGCCTGCTGCTCTCCTATTACTCGCTGGTTTGGATGCTGCTTGGTGCTGTCTTGAGCACAGGCGAGGATGGCAACTCGCTTGATGACATTGAGCTGCCATCTTGTCACTGGTCATCTCACGGCATCGTGCGCCGCAGCTTGTTGCGAAACTCCTTCTTGAGCGCCGACAGCACGTGGATGTCGTCGTGCAGGTCGGCGATCATGTGGTCTGGCGCCTGGTTGTCCTTGCGCAAAGTCGCCAGCAGCACCTTCTTGTTGTGCAGCGACTCGAAAATCACCTCGAAATTCTGCAGCAACAGCCCGAAGTACTTTTGCTCGGCGAGGGCGGCGCGCATCGACACGTCTCCCGAGCTGTTGCTTGCGTTCGAGTTGGCCGCGTTGCTGCTGCCTTCCTCGCCCGTCGTCTCCGAGTTCTCCGTGCTGTTCTCTTCTGGCGAGTGCCCGCGTGAGTCTCCACCTGAGGCATTGTCTCTACTATTCCCACTGCCGGACGTCGCTGCCCCATCGACGCCTGCAGGGCCGTTAGCGGCACGATACGCAGCGATAACACGCGGGTTGTTGTATGCCGCACCGTTGCCCACCACGGGACCGGATCGCTTGTAGCGCTTGTGGCTGCGTAGCATCGGCGACCCTGAGCCAACGAGCGGACCAGGCTGCTGCTGCTGCTGGGCCTGCTGTCGCTCGTGGACGATGGACTCGGACGCCACGCTTGTGCACTTTTCGTCGATGTACTCATTGGACTTGATCAAATGCAGTAGATCCGGTCGGGCGTGCAGTCGCTGGTGCAGGTAGTACACGTCTGGTCGGCCGTCACAGAAGTTGATGTACTCTCGGTCGTCCACTCCTGCAGAAAAGAAAGTAACAAACAACATTCGGTTAGTACGAACTGCTAGTTGCTCACAGGCTCGCTTCTAAGGTGCTCTGACATCTCATCGTTGGAGCCTCTGCTCTTAGGTGACCACTCTTCAGGCGATCAACCAAGAGAGCATCAGCTCCCAGCAGGCAGAAGCGAAACGCATGTATGCTCACTCTTGTTCATACCAGCAGTGGTAAACTCGAAGCAGGTCTTTGTGTACGCAAACGAAAGCTCCTTCCAGATCTCCCAGAGCTGCATGCTGCTCCACTTGAAATTGCGCGAGTTGGTGGCGCTTCCCCGTACTCACCGGGCCACCTTCGTTGTTTCCAGTCGATCCAGGCGGATACTGGCGATTCAGCAGCGCAATGTACATTTCGCGAACATCCACCCAGAACTGCCAGCGAGAAAGCTCAGCCGCCAGTCGGTCCACAAAGTCGGGCGAGAGCACCACGTCCACCAGGCGGATCACGTCTTCCGACGTCACGGGCACCTCCTTGAACTGAGACTCGCCCTTGGACTCCTCGTCCAGGTAGTAGCCTCTGTTGTTGCTCGACACGTTCTGGCCCCCGCTGTCTCCCCGCTTGATGGTGGCGACGGGCTTTGGCTGCCATAGTTGCCGTAGTTTCGTGGACGTGAAGCGTAATGCGTTTGCTGCACTGGACGCTGCTCATAGCGAGAGCGATACTGCAGATCTGGACGCCCGCCAGTCGAGTTGCCGCTGACACTGGAATGGCGAGCCTCCAACCTTCGCGGCTGCGGCTGTTGCTGCGGCGGGGAGCTCGGTGGTTGGGACGCCACTGAATTGCCGTCTCCCCAACGTCTGCGGTCTCTTTCTGGCGCTGGTTACGGTAGTAGCGGTACAGCGCCTCCACCATCACGTGCTTCTTGACATTCTTAAGCCCGCGCAGCTTCAGGTGCGAACACTTTTGCGGAGCTGCTTGGACGTCCACGTCTCGTAGCGCGTGCTGTCTCGCGGGTGGCGCGCCTCGCCCGACGGCTCGTACTGCATTGGGTCCTCGTTCGGTGGCGTGCCGTAGATTTGTTGCATCGGCGTCTGGCGAGCGGTGCTGGTCCCAGCGCTGGAGCCCTTGGTGCTGCTTGCACTGCGCGCAAGACCGCTCGCATTCTGACTGACTGGCTGCTGTTGCGGCAGCCTCATGGCCGTCGGATGGGCCCCCTGCGGGGATCGGCCGTAGCCGTCATTTACCTGTTGCTGTTGCTGCTGCAAGTGTCGTTTAGCGCCCCGCGAGCCCAGACTGGCGGCCGTCATAGCTGTAGCGGCTGTACTCTGGCTCTGCGCCCAGGCGTCCCCGGCCATGGCCGGCGAGGACACGGGCGATCGCTGCTGGCCGTAGGACGACGGCCCCGACGCCAGCCGACCGCCCTCTGCGTAGTATTGCGGCTGCATCTGCATGGGAGACGCATCTCCGCTGTACCCCGCGAGGCTCTGGCTCGCGTACAGCCTGCTGGCAGTAGGTGTCGGGAGGTTCTGCTGCTGTGGACTCTGACTCTGGGTCGCGGCTGCACTGGTTGTACTCTGCTGAACGCTCTGCCCTGCTGCCGAGATTGGCGGTCGTAACACCGCTGGAAGACGACCGAGAGGGCTGCTCCCGTCGCTGCTGGAGCTCTGCTTGGCCGCGGATCCTGTGGCTCGGATCGCCCTCGGGCTGTCGCCCGACCTGCCGTTGGCGGCTGCAGTCGGAGCGGACGTCGTGGTGGTGGTTGTGGAAGCCGACGCGGTGGTGGAGACGGCGGCGTCGCTGGCCGCCGTCGAGGTCTTTGGCGCCTCGCGTGCGAAGCTGCTCATTGGCGGCTGCTTGGCTCTCCTCTCCTTCTTGCTCGCCAGTTTGGCTCTCTGTGTATGTGCGACTCCTCCCTCGCTGCTACGTAAAGCACACACGACAGGGCATTAGCTCTTCTAGACAGCTACCTGTGTCACTATCTGCTGCGGCGTGTGATGGCGCCGCGAGGCACCGGGCTCATGTTCCCCACCACCTCAATCTAGACCACTTACGGCTCGTGAAGCGCTCGCCTGTGTTCTGTGTGTGGCTGCTTTTTGCTGTGGTCGCGAGAAGAATTCCGGCCGCCTCCCGCCCCTACCCCTACTGCGGTCGCAGTTTTAGTGTCTACCACGACCACGACCATCCGCGCTGTACGGCCCCGACAGCGCTCATGAGGCCTGCCTTCGCGGTGATATAGTCCTTGCGAGACCTGCTGTGTGGCCTGCCATCGAGAAAGCGAGCGGAGAGCGCCTCATTTCTAGGGTAGCGCGGCAAAAGCACTCGTCCGCGTGTCTAACCGACCAGGTCGGATCCTACAAATATATGGTACCGGTATTATGGTACAATCCCGGTGGCGTGGTCGTCGCCGTACCGGTACGTCGGTTCTATACCGGTATAGTACCCAGATACCGGTACCAGCGGGGCAGGCGAACTGGATGCCTATGTCATCGCATCCTAGCAACTTGTTCAAAACGCAAAAGCCTGGTCAGATCGGAACGTGTCGGTGGACAAGCGAGTCGTCTCTATACTGGGCGGGGAGAGGGTGAAGCAGATACGTCGGGACTGGGACACATGGGACACTCGCCAAGGCGGCAAGGAGTGGCAGCAGTCGGAAGGCGTTGTGTTGCAGCTTCCCCAGCTAAGACTTTTGGAACGTGTGATTAGAGCGGTCATGCCGGCTGATGGGATTCGCGTAGACTGGTTGAGGAAGGTGTTAGAGCTTGGAATTGAATCGCTGCATGCAAGACGCACCAAATTAACACCCTGGCACGCGTTTACGGAAGATGATGTTGATCGTTTTAGAGCTCACTGTGCAACGTGGATATTGGAGGATGGATTTCCGTGCGCTCATCGACTCTCGCGCCAGTACTTCACTGAGCCCAAGTTGATTTGGATGATCGTGCACTCTCGCTATGTGGACAACACAACCCGAATCAATGCAGGCACCCGCACAATTAAGTTACTCTCGTTTCATCCAGTACGTACGGTACTACTTCCCTGGTGTTCGTTTGAAGCGAACTGCGGAGGATGTCTGTGACTGCTGCGTTCGTCTAGATATGTTGTTGCTGTAGCCGGATACTTCTGAGGAAGAACGTGAGGCGGTGCTGCTGGAGAAGAACACTCACCTGGATGAAGCGATTGCTCAACGCAGGTTTGTGTCCAACTTTGTCAGAGAGTACACAGCTTTGCATGCGCCTCAGCAGGTTTTACCTAGCGAAGTAATCCCTGACACGACAGACAACGTTCGTGATGATGACGAAAATGATAGTGGTGATGATGAACTTCCGACTACTGAACAAGTATACTGTCGTGTACAAATTCAAGCAGAAGATTATGGCGGTAGTATTTCGATGCCCTATTTTGATCTTTGTCGGCCTTCAGCAGACTGTTTCAACAGCAATTTGATTATACAGAACTTTGTGATTGCAGACATCTTGAGTGGATAGAATATGGTATGCTTTTACGATGGACGTGGACAGGGGAAAATGCAGACGCACTTTGTAGCCTGTGGCTTCTACACCATCTATCTACAGCACAAAGAGATGCAGGCGGCCGAGGAATACCAGCTCCTGAGGTCTGCCTCAGTGTTCTGGACAGTTGTGTGGGGCAAAATAAATCGAAGGCCGTCCTGGTGTTTTTCGCGCTGTTGTCGGTCATTTTCCCTTACAAAAGGTAGTTCTGTGCTTTTTACTTCCTGGCCACTCGTACGATGTTGCCGACAGGGTTGTGGCTTGGTGTCGTCGTGCAATGCGCGGGGAAAACTTTTACACTCACAAGGAGCTTGTAGAGAAAATCAACACGGTCAAGAGTGTGAACGGCAGATTTTAGATCACAATGACCCCCATCGCCCGTTTTTCGTCGGATGGAGTTCGCTTCTCGAGAAATATTTTACTCCGCCGCCATCAGGCTACACTTCCAACTATTTGTTTAAGATCGACAGTGGGCTTTGTACCGTTCGCAACACTGTCAACACAGCGGACAATGACACAATCACATTTGCGATGGCAGATCCCGGTAACGTCGAGCCCACCAAAAGAACTGTTGAAGGAACTATTTGGCACAAATGTCGGGAGTATATGGGAAGCCTCACTCTCTGGTATCCAGCTTCCACGACACCCCGCAAAGGAACCCACTGCGAAGAAGATTAAGCCCTTGTCAGCGAAGTACTTTTCCATTCCGAAGGAGCATCTGACCTACTATCCCAACGTCCCTGAAGCGATCGTCAACGTAGTTACACCTGATAGCGCTTCGAAAACCAATGCTACATCAAACAGCTCGACAAAGCGGAAACCTGGTCGCCCCAAGAAGAAGGCCGGCCTAAAATCAAACCAGTCATCTATCTTGCAATTCTATGGCAAGAAGTAGCCGCTTTGAGACAGGATAAAGTGCATTTACTTAGCTAGAAAATACATTTTCAAGGCATCTATTGATTTGATACCGGTAGTCGATGAGAGCACCGGGGTCCAGGAGGGACCCCGGGGTCCCGCCATCCGTTTCATTTCTCGGATTGGAAGAAGGTAAAAAAAACGCCCAAAGCGGCCAACACGAATAGAGAAAGTGCTCACAAAGGACTACCAGGAGCATCATAATAGTAACAAAAATGTTGCAATCTGTGCGTTGTACGAGCAGTCGTCCCTCGACCACTAAGTTTCGTGGGATCTTTCATTGCGCAAAGCGCAGTGTTAGGCGCTGAAGGCAGAACATCTAGAGAATGAAGAGTGGACTGAGTGAGACGAGGTGGTGAACCTTTCTCGCCCAAATGTATAGCGGCCCTGTTTATATATACCCAGATCAGAAACCCCAGTCCTAAGATCTAGGTCCGGGATTCCCAATCCGGGGTGGCGTGTGCAACCCCTCTTGGCAAGATTTACCTCGAAGCGCTGTCCACGCGGCCTGGGGTAGAAGTAATGACCGAGTTCCAAACAGCTCCTTCTTCCAGGACTAGACTTCCAGAATTCAGGACCAGGATCTTGGGTCCAGGATCAAGAAGCCCACGCAATCTCCACACGTCCGTACATCAGCAATAAAACCACAACCAGAGTTCAGAAGGGATTGAATCACGTTCGCATTCTGCGGGGATACCACGAACTATCACAAATTGTTAGTCTTCAGGACCTTGAGTTCTTCTGCAACTGCAGCCATCTACTTGTCTGTGCCAGGTGATGAGTTTGCTTATTTATGACTTCATAGTCGTCGCCACGGCGTTGCCACTTGGGAGACACAGGTAAGATGGAAGAAAATACACCAGTGGTCGCACTATTCGTGAACAGTCTCACCAATGCTCAACGCTCGATCTGGTAGCAGAAGTGGGTCATCTCATCGCGCCCATGCCGATATTCAACCACAGGTCCAATGAGGCGATCGAAAGACGCAGGAAGCATGGGAGAGTCAAGGTCACCCGATAGGCCACTGCAATATGCAACAATAGCACCATGTTCAGGGCGAAAAGGAGGCAGGAGGTCATGACGGGAGGGGGCAGCAGGTGGAAGTTTTACTATTGCAAGCCGCTTTTCTCTTGTTCTTGTTAGTTAAGTTTCATTAGTTCAGGTGGTGGGTTAACCGGGTCTCCATCTACTTTCACTGGATCGGCAGAATGTGCCCGAACGGTCGGCGCCTCGGGAACATCATCATCATCGCGTACCGCTGTGACACCACAATTGTTGTTAGCGGTCGGAACCACACGATAGACACCCATATCGTCATGTGCATTCAAACGAAGTGTAGCGGATTATCACCTTCTTCTTCTCCACATTCCAGGCATGGTAGACTTTCGAGTCCTCAACATACCTCACGAAAGCACACTAATAAACCTTCGAATCAAATTTCTTTCGCTTAGACTTGTCGATGTGAGCGTGCCAAACCCACAAAGGTAAATCAAATCCTGCATCTTCCCTAGCATATCTCGTATGGCGGCGAGTCTGGATGAGCCATATTCGACAGCCTGTTGTGTTGTATCGATAGCTTCACCCCGCTTGGTTCGCGACAACCTTGTACTGCTTCATAAACCTGGTACGATCCTGTGATTTATTCTTTCCGATATCCCAGCGCAGTCGTCTGATGCACAATCCCGTGTCCCGGCAAAACTGGCGAAGCGATTAGTGATGTACTCGCCCCCGTTGTCCGTCCATATGTACATGATCGGTCGGCCAAGCGCCATTGCTCATCGTTAAATTGTGCAGCTGGGGCTTCAGCTCGGTTATGTGGACTGCATAGCACAAAGAACCATTCCAAGACCCCCTTGCGTTACACGCCGACGATGCATCACCGAGGCAACGCCGTTCACTACAAAATTCTGTCGAAGCTCACTAACAACTCTTACCGCAACTTGGTTTGGTAAGTTTTCTTTCAGTTCTGACTTTAGACTGTCGATTTCTTTGTGGAGACTGACTACCTCTCTGCGTAGCTCATTTACCTGCTTCGCTACAGCAAGGTGAGCTGGAATTCCAGTCGCCTTCATGCTACAGACAGAAAACGCTCCAATCTCAAGAACTGTTGCTCCACGTAGCTTATCAATCAGCGAGTTGGCAGAAAATACTTGTGCAGTAAATATTGGGTGCGAAGCGTTAAGTGTACGACGAAGGTAACTTTCGTGATGAACGATGGACGCCAACACAAGAAAAAGCTGCTTGAACACCTTCGGATAGTTGCTGTAGCCGCTGACAATTTGATTCCAGTACTCTATCGTCATTTGCGATACCAACTCAAGCGAAAAATGGGGAGGTAAGACGCAAAAGCTCTCAGAGTCAAATGGTAATCCTGCTATCATTCTACCGCACAATTGGTCATCTCCCTCGCCAAAGTGAATGTACCGGTCTTTCAACTTTCCGAGACTTTGGCCGATTTGGAGATAAACTGATACAGGAGTTGGTCCATTTACTTGTCCTAGTGCATACGAGCTGCTGCCTTTTCGGAGGTTGTGAGTGCCGATGTCTTCTGGTATACAGCTCAATACACAATTCCTCTTCACTTAGCGCCTTAATGACGCGTCGTAAAAGTCTGCTAAATCGATCTTTGTTGTCGGTGCCAAGAAATAACTGCTGTTTACCACCAATTCCACGTTCAGGGTAAGCAAAAGATGAACAGCAAGAGCAAGCACAGGGCACTGAGACGGTTGGAAAGGGTTTGCGTACACATGCTTTCCAAACTTGTCTGCCCCGGTCTGGTCACCTTTATGCCCATGTTTCTCCACAATTAAGCAATCCTCAGACCACTCAATGCGCTGCAACATTATGGTATCAACTGAATCAGCTCTGCTCATCAAATTCCACATCAATATGGAAAACCTCCATCCAAATAGCACAGTCGACCAAGCTTGGGCTTTTTCATTGGTTCAAGTGTCATCAACTTCAGAGCAAGAAGATTAAAGCCAGATGCTTTGAGTTCACGCTTTCCTTCGTTAAATCTTCATTAAGCCACGCTTCTTGAGGTTGTTGATAACTTTTTCATAACCTTCGAGAATATGACGAAGCTCTGTATCAATACTAGACTCCAGTTTAGAAAGCTGCGCACGATAAACGCCAACTAGAGCGCTGCTGTACCCCCAATGCACGAGGCCGACAGAGGCGTATTAGATGAGCCACTAGCATCTACACCGTCGCGGTCACAGACGTGAGCAGGGCTACAGATATGTAAAAAAAAACGAGAACCGCTGGCTTGGGGAGGGGTATGCGCATCTTCTTGGTGTCACAGTCAATAGTTTCGGGATAGTGAGATGCCAGCCACGTTGTCGTCGTGTTTACCTTCGACAGATACGTCCTCTTGGTGCTTGTTTTTGTCCTCTTTGCCTGGAGAGACTGTGCCACAGCGGCTGAGTCTTCGGCATCTCTCTTTCTCCACGACCCATTGATCCCTGGCGTGGATGAAGGTCGCAATGCAGTGTGATAACTTCGCTATCACAAATGCCATGAATCTGGTGTGTTAAGTTCGCACTATAGTGAACATAAGTCTATTTCGTTAGATTCGCACTAGATTTCAGGCAGCTATGATGCTTTATTATCACACTCGCCTGTCACGAGATCACAGTAATATCACAAATCCGGCAGACGTTTTGATTTTCCTTCTTTAAGCACTGGACCAACATTGGCTGGCTACTGTTATTACGATTCTCCTTAGCTTTTCCTCGTCGACGATAATGCATGGCGCTGCGTTTGGTTTTTGGTATCTTTTTCTGCACGAGTAGTTTGGATGTTTTTCGCAAAATGGAGAGCTTTCGTGAAACGATTCGCATTTGGGGTTCGTTGACGCAAAATGAGGAGCAGCTCTACCGACACTGCTAGCTCGCGATAGACTACAAGTGCTGCTGGTTGTCACTTCTTACTTCGACGGACAGCTCCTATTGTGGCCTGACTGACCTCAATTGGTGCATGTACACGTCACCTTCATCTTTGCCACGAGAGTTGTATAGTAGCTCTGTAGGCTTCTGTTGAAGTGCAAGTCTGTGCTCTGGCAGTAGGAGCGACGCCAGAGTTCGTACCAGACCGTTGTATGAGAGGCGGCGCGAGACGAGCAGGATCCGCGACCAGGAATGTGGGAGGAGGTAGGAGGTTTCGCCAAGCCGCTAAGCAAAATCTAATGGGTCTTCGTTTTTCGTTGTTGTGAGCAAGTCATCTCGAGTAGCGAGTGCATATCACAACAGGGTTCTGAGCCCAAGTGCGGACATCCTCCTAGTGAGCCTCGGGAACTGCTACAGATGGCGGCCCCGCTCAAGTACAACAACGACGGCGTGCCCAAGAACTGGGATGGTAAAGACTGGTACACCTACAAATGGGCCATGGAAGCAGTCTTCAATGTGAAGGGACTGATGGAAGTTGCAAGCGGCCAGATAAAACGAGCCACACTTACGACTTCGCACGGGACGGATGACTTCGACAAGAAGCAACTGCAGATCCGGCGCATGGTAGGAACGTCTGTACCGGCAGATATTCTGCAGCAGATAAGGGATCAGGCGACTGGAACGGAAATATGGGCTGCATTGGTGGATCTGTTCGAGAACAAGACCAATGAAACAGTGAAAGTTCACACGACTCGTCGCTTGGTTAATGAGCTGTGGAGCATGAAGCTGGCATCGGGAGGCGATGCAAATCTTCACCTGTGCAAAATGTTTAATATCCGAACGGAGTTGAAGACATTGAAGTACGATGTCTCGGATATCGACATGGTGGAGATGCTGCTGGAGAGTCTTCCACAGCAACATGAGTTCGAGAGCTTGAAGACCACAGTCCGCTACAGTGCTGACTCTAGCAAGTTCACGCCCACTAAGTTGAGAGAGATGATTCGGTCGGCGTCTGCACGTCAAGCTGAATTTTATCGTGGCCGGAATAGTGGAGGACAGCGTGGAGGGCAGAAGAGCAGTGGAAATACTGGGAACAAAGGCGGAGACAAGGGCAAATCGGAGGACCAGCCAAACTCTGGATCTGGATCAAAGAGGGTACGAAAGTGCTTCATTTGCAAGAGCACGGAGCACTTAAAGGTCGATTGTCCTGAGAAAGGAAAGAAACAAAGCGACGCTGATGCGAACGAAGGTGAGCAAAAGCGGAAGGCGCGTGGGTATGTTACGATTCATCAGACTAGTCCGGGATCACCAAATCCGCAATCTGGAGACGAGGAGGAGGAGGTTGGAGTCGTAACTGGAGCTGTTGAGCAGTTGGAGATCGTGGAAAGAGAACACGAAGAAGCTCCAGATCAGTTTGAGACAGCGGAGTATGACACGAGCGGCGGCTGGTGGTACTTCGATACTGCAGCAAACTCACATGTAACTGGTAATCCATCGTACTTCGTGGCATTTACGGAGGACACGAGTAACTCGCAAAGTATTCATGGAGTTGCTGCAGATATGGCAACCCGAGTGGTTGGAGTAGGAAGCGTTGAATTGGTGACGGATGTGAATGGAGTTCAATCAGTATTGGTGCTAGATGACGTTCTGTACGTACCTGGAGCTGAATATGGACTTCTTTCGCCAGGAAGAGCTGTCGAGCAAGGTTTTGACTTTGAACATGATGGCGACACACACAACTTCAACATTCTGGACGAAGGTGTTATAGTAGCTATAGCTCGACAAGTAGAAGCAACATGGGGTTTTACGTCACGCACCCTTCAAATGGAGGAAGACTTGGACCGCAAAATCGTCATCTGTGTAATTTCACGGCAGTCGAGGGCATTGCACCGCTGGCAGTGTGGCATCAACGGTTGGCGCACACGTGTCCACAGTACTTGAAGACGATGGTTGACAAAGGGCTTGTGCGAGGGATGATGCTTACGCAGCGGAAGTCAGACGCTTGTGATGCGTGCCACCTGGCAAAGCAAAAGAGAAAGCCGCGTTGGAAGAAATTGGATCGCGGGCTCAAGCGTCCAAACCAAGTAGTGTATGCCGACCTCCTGATACCAAGCAAAGGGAACGGAACACGGTACGAAGCAGTGTTAGTCATCATGGATGGATACTCTCGGTATGTTACTACTCACATGCTGACAACCAAGTCAAGCGAAGTGGTGAACAAACACCTAAAGGGATATATCCTATGGGCGGAGAGGCAAGTCGGACGAAACCTCGGTGCCGAAGCACAACGAACGCACAAAGTAGGCCAAGTACTGACAGATAAGGGCGGGGAATTCGTGAACACTGATATTGACGGCTGGTATGCAGCGCGTGGCATTGGGCACGTCAAGGTGGGTCCGAAAAGCTCGCAACTGAACCTCTGTGAGCGTACACATCAGTCGCTAGTTGGAATGACAAAGGCGATGATGATCCAAGCTGGATTCCCACGTAGTTTGTGGCCTGAGGCAATGAGAAATGCTGTCTACGTTAAGAATCGGGTTTACAATATGGGGACTCAGGGCATTCCGCACGAGATGATGTTTGGAGTGAAGCCAGATATTCACCACATCAGGACTTTCGGAGCGTTGGCATATGTGCACATTCCACCGACTCCAGGTCGTCGTAAGTATCACGAAAACGCCAGAGTTGGTTTTGTTCTCGGTTATGCAGAGGACGTCGTCGGATGCAAGGTCTTCTTTCCAGCTGAGAGAACCGTGAAGTTTGTTCCTGACCTGCGTGTGGATGAAGACATTCTGTACCGGGATAGGCATGGCAGTCATGGAGAGCATGAAGAAGATCTCGAGTCATTGCATTTTGAGCAGCATCCGGAAATCCCAATCATCGAATCAGTGAATGATGAGTCCATGGAGCTCGAGGGAGGCGAAGAACTGACAGATGATGTGGAAGCCGAGACAAATTGGACGGAAAATGTAGATCGTGGGGATGATAAACGGCAGTTGACCAAATCGACATGCTACGTTCAAGAGTTTGATGATGCCGTTAGTGCAGATTATGAAGTAACGCAGCCAGGGATAGAAGCAGTCTCTTGTTGCAGCAATGCTACACGTGCTGGCAGTGATGTTGATGACTCCGCTGATGGCGTGGATAGCGCAATCGCGGCGGCTTTAACAGAGTTGCAAGATAAACCAAGCACCAGTGGGAACATGCAGAGTGGTGGATCAAATGTAACTGAGTGCGATGGAAGCGAGTCGGTCACGGTGTTGTGTGGTTCGGAAGTCGACGAGTCGGAAGGAACTGAAGCGGACGTCCAACAACCTGCACGGAGTATTGCGGAGAGCGATGATGTTTCAGTTAGTAGTGGTCTTGCTTCACAAGATGACAGTGAACAACCGGTACCTGAAGACGAACAAACTAAACACGACGTGGTTGATGCTAGTGCGGTGTTGCGTCAGAAGGAAACTGGGAAGCGTACTCACCGAGATGAAACACCGTCGGAAGAGGCGAGAGTGGAGCGCAGTGCGAACAAGCTGGGGCCAAAAAGGAAGAGAGCTGGCTTGCGAGAAGCACGTGAACGCCACCGACCGAACTATCTGGATGATTACGTCGTGAATGCGGTGCAGAAGACTTCACGTGTCCTTGATAAAAATGGTGCTCCCATACAGACAAACCAAGTGAAGATCCCGAGAAACCACCGTGAAGCAATGCGATCTAAGTATGCAGACTTCTGGCGGCTAGCTGAGCTGGAAGAAATGGCAGCTCTGAAGGCGAAAGGTGTCATTGAGGAGATCTCAAGTGAAGAAGTGCCAGAAGATGCCAAGCCAATCCGGACTGGATGGGTGTATGCGTTGAAGTCGGACTTCCAAGGGTATGTGGTACGGTTCAAGGCTCGAACTGTGGCTTTTGGAAACCATCAGCGATCGGGGATCGACTTCATCGAAACCTTTTCACCGGTGGCACGTATGTCGTCCTTTAGGATGCTGGTGGCGCTTGCGGTGATATTGCACCTCACTTTGTTTGGTGGAGACGTGAACACAGCGTATCTCAATGCCTGGTTAGGCATACGCCAGTACTTGAAGTCCATTGACGGATTCCCATGTGAAATTGATGGGCACATGTACATTGTGGTGAAGGCGCTGTACGGGTTACGGCAATCTGGCAGGGAATGGAACTGCGAACTGAATAAATGGATGTTGGACCGCGGGTATCACAGATCCCTTACTGAGCCATGCCTGTACTACAAATTTGATGGGGATATTATCATGCTCGTGCTCATCTATGTTGACGATATTGTTGTCGCCACAAACGATGTTCAATCGAAATGCAAACTGTTTGAAGACATCGACCAGGCGTACGGAATCAAGGACCAAGGAGACTTGACACAATTCTTGGGGATCGAAGTCAAGCAGTCAAGCAATAGCATCAAGATTAGCCAAAGCAAGTACGCGAGAGAAATCTTGGAAACGCTGGGATTTGAGAGAGCACACGCAGTGGAAATCCCATGGAGACTAACATGAGAATGGTTCCGCTTGAGGAGAATGAGGAAGTGGACACCAGTTTCCCATACCGCCAAGCAGTGGGCATGTTAATGTATCTAGCAACGGGAACGAGACCGGATCTGGCGTTTGCCGTTGGGCAGCTGAGTCGGTTCGTAGCAAGACCGTCGGCGAAACACGTGGGAGCTCTCAAACGAGTGATTCGGTACCTGGCGGGCAGCCTTGACTGCGGTATCTGCTACACATGTCCTGAAGAAGGAGTGAACTGCATCGAGCTAAAAGGCTACTGCGACAGCGATTGGGCAAATGATCCAGAAACCCGTAAGAGCACCACGGGGTTCGTCTTTACGCTAGCAGGTGGGGCCATTTCGTGGATGTCTCGACGTCAAACGATCGTGGCACTATCGACGGCAGAAGCGGAGTATGTAGCGTCGTGTGAAGCTACGATGGAAGCAGTGGCTGAAAGCAACATTTTGCAAGAGATTATACAGAGACTGGAAGTGAAGCTTCAACTGGGAATTGATAATCAGGCTGCGTTGGTGATGGCAACAAATCCTAGCTACAGTCGACGCACCAGACATATCGAGTTGCGGTGGCATTTTGTCCGAGCTCAAGTGGAAAAAGGAGTGATCGATCTGCAAAAGGTGAATGGCAGTGAGAATCCAGCCGACACTTTCACCAAGCCACTGGATAAGAAGCGCCTGTGCTATTTGCTGGCACTAGTGGGCGTTGGCGCCTAAGGTTTCGAAGCTTTGCTTCGAGGGAGGCGTGTTGAAGTGCAAGTCTGTGCTCTGGCAGTAGGAGCGACGCCAGAGTTCGTACCAGACCGTTGTATGAGAGGCGGCGCGAGACGAGCAGGATCCGCGACCAGGAATGTGGGAGGAGGTAGGAGGTTTCGCCAAGCCGCTAAGCAAAATCTAATGGGTCTTCGTTTTTCGTTGTTGTGAGCAAGTCATCTCGAGTAGCGAGTGCATATCACAACAGCTTCTCCTACCTTGACATCATCACAGCTTAAAGTGCTCGACGATCACGTTTCCACTAATCTGCGGGACACTAGCAACTTAGGAGCCTATGAGTTCGAAGCTGAGAAGCCGGTAGTGTTGAGCGGCTAATGCACATGTTGTGCACAAGGTTTGCGCGGCTGATGAAGGAACCTCGCTGCGGTTCCCGCCTTGATCGCAAAACAACCTCAAAACGGGACTGCTCATTGCTGTCACACTGTAGTAGGCTGCGGCTCACTGCCGCGCCCAGTTGCTCAAGCTTCGCTTGTCGTCTTCTTGGACTGCCCAGATGGGCAGGTAAGACGCGATGATGGGGAACAAGTTTGTGGTACGGGAGGCCTCGAGGAGACTCTCGTCCGCAGTTTGGGATTTTACCCGCAAGAGACAAAGCAGCTATCATTGTATATGTTGGTGCTTTAGGAGTTCCAGCTCCCACGTTGGTGCTCAGTGCGCCTTGGAATCCTCGACCTACACACACTATACTTGAGCATCGCCCGATTGGCGACGTCCATCTTGATCGGTTTTCCTTGTCTTGGGAAGTTCATGCCCGTGCAATAGTTTCCCCAATCGTCACTTCAGGTGGCGACCGAGACGAGTTTGGTGAAGGTGCTGAGAGGGAAACGTCAGTGAAGGGCTCACCACGGAGCTCGTAGTTGCTTGTCCGATCCTGCTGTGAGGATGTGACGCTAACAATTTCGCGGGCAGTCAGCAGAGCTGCTCCTCATTTTGCGTCAACGAACCCCAAATGCGAATCGTTTCACGAAAGCTCTCTATTTTGCGAAAACCCCGCATTCGTTCCGGTTTATCGATTGCCACCTCGTACTCGATCTCCGACGCAAATCAACGTCTTTCTTCTTCTCGATCTCCACGCAATCATGGATCGCAAACTTGGCGTAGTCATTCATTTTCGTTGCTTCGTTGTCTACTTTACGGACGGAGATCATTCGGGATCGGATCTTAGGAACGATCGGAACCGATGCGTTAATCCCGTTATAATAGGTTTGCACACTTGCGTCACGCCAAACGTTTGTGACAACATGGCTTTCTCGTTACCAACAGCTCTCACTTCCCGATTTCCGCGCTCCTGGCACAACAGCTTCCTTTCCCTCCGTTGGAGCCTTGGTACACCATGCAGCTCTTAAGGACCGCCATCGGACTCGCCAACATCGGAATTTTCATACTGGCAGCTCCCTCCACGGCGCAACAAGCTGGTACTCAAGTACCGGAAGAGCACCCTCACTACCGTCGCAGGTCTGCACGACGGCAGCCAATGTGCTCGAACAAGCAAAAGTGGCCAAGTGTGTGACGGAAAACTCGTCCGTGGTCATCGACGTGAACCGGCGCAGAATCACCGCGGTTGGTTCAGGCGAGCTCTGCTACGATGGGGGCAAATGGAATTCGGCGGCGTGCTCGACACCCGAGGAATGCGGCAAGGTGTGTGCGCTCCAAGGCGCGCTGTACAGGACCAACCACAGCATCATTACCACCGGCGACGAACTGACCCTGAACCTGAAAACACGCGTTTGGAATGGCTCGCGTGTGTACATGCTGGATGACTCGGGAAAGAAGTACAAGCAGTTCCAGCTGCTCAACCAAGAGTTCACCTTCGATGTGGATATGTCGACGCTGCCATGCGGGTCCAACGGAGCGCTGTATTTCGTCAAGATGGACGCTGACGGAGGATCCTCCCGCTTCCCAGCAAACACCGCTGGAGCGGCGTACGGCACGGGGTACTGCGATGCCCAGTGCCAACACGGCGTTCGTTTCATCAACGGCGAGAGCAATCCGGACAACATGTACGGCTCCTGCTGCGCCGAGATGGACATTTGGGAGGCCAACAGCATGTCCACAGCCTACACAACACACCCGTGCTCAGTCGATGGCCAGCAGAGATGCCTGGATGCCAAAGACTGCGGATCCACAAAAGAAACGCACTTTTCAGGTTGGTGCGATATGGACGGCTGCGATTTCAATCCATTCCGCATGGGAGCTCAATCGTTTTACGGCCCCGGCAAGAAGTACGACATCGACACGACTCGTCCGTTCTCGGTCATCACACAGTTTGTGACGGACGACAACACTGACACGGGTGAGCTGGTGGAGATCCGGCGTCTATACAAGCAAGACGACCGAGTGGTGGACAACGCGAAAAGCACGTGGAAGCCACTCAATGGTACGAACTCCATCAGCGACAAGATGTGCAACGCGACCAAGAGCTTCTTTGAGGAACACCCGTACGTCATGGGCGGACTCGCGCAACTCGGCAAGGACATGGTCGGCGGCATGACGCTGGTGATGAGTGTTTGGGCAGACAGCGGCTCCAACATGACGTGGCTGGACAGCTACTCGAAAGGCGACGACTTGACCAAGCCTGGTAAGTTGCGCGGCAGGTGCCCGAATCCTGGTGGCAGTCCGGACGACATCTTTGCCGAGAGTCCCAATGCAGCTGTCAAGTTCATGAACATTCGCTCGGGCGACTTCGGGGCGACGTATTAGAGTCGATCACGAAGTTCCTGTCTGGATAGCAATGCTTGCAGGATAACAGCATCACATGGCAATTACAATCACCACCATCGTTGTCGGTTCGCCACCTTCTTCTGTTCTCCAGGCCATCGATGTCGTTGGTTGCATTCAGCAGCTGCTTCGCGTTGACTTAACTGGTAGGACACCGTTCTCACCATGCTCCGCACGATGATCAGAGTCCATAGTTGCTGTTCGAGTCGCCCCCACAATACACTGTCGCGGCCCAACTAACAGTACACTAAAGCAAAGTACTACAGCATGGGAAAACAAACATTGGTCAGAAACCATGTTGCCATTCAAATTGGTCACGTTGCAGAGAAAAAGAACAAGCGTGAGTGAACACACTTGGCCAAGAAAGAAAGTTATGCATGTGGCTTTACCATAAGAGACCACGGGGCCACAAATGAGCCCTCAGCCTTTCACGAACGGGTGCGCGAGCGCATCCCTAACGGAAATGCGCTTGGCCGGGTCCAGCGTGAACATCCGGTCCAGGAGACTTCTGAGCTCCAGAACTTGCTTCCGATCGTCTGACGCACTTTTCGCAGTCATGAGACTACCGGCGAGGTCGGTTTTGGTCTTGATCGTATCGAGCAGACGCAAGATTGGTTTACCTACAACAAGCACACATCCCAAACAACACAAAAGTGCATGGTTAGCAATATACTCATACTAATGCGGTAGTCGCATTATTTACCAGTGACGCGGTCGCTCTCTCGGCTGCAGAACTTGAGGTCTTCTGTGAAATGCGGCTCCATTTCGAACTGGTCAATGTAAGCCTGGCGGTGCTTTTTGATGAGTTTGTTGGGGATCTTCCCTTGAGCTCCATGAAGAGCTTCAGCATTTCGTTGTTGGTGCTGCCTGGAAACATAACTTTCCCCGTGAACATTTCATACAAACAGCAACCGACAGACCACATATCTACCGCTTTATCGTAGGC
Organism: Phytophthora macrochlamydospora; assembly: GCA_011947325.1. Taxonomy (NCBI): domain Eukaryota; phylum Oomycota; class Peronosporomycetes; order Peronosporales; family Peronosporaceae; genus Phytophthora; species Phytophthora macrochlamydospora. Next base: position 765,660 of record JAAVTH010000389.1, read on the forward strand.
AAGACCCAGCACGATCTCTGGCGCCCGGTAAAAACGGCTAACCAGGTACGGGGTCGGGTCCTGGTTCCCGGCCTCAGCTTTAAACGCCGAGCCAAAGTCACACAGTTTGACGGTCGTTTGCTTCTCGTCCAGAAGGATGTTGTCCGGTTTAATGTCTGCAGAGTATGCATACGTCAGCTATCAAAACAATTAACCCACATTTAATACCCAAAACACTTACCAGCGTGAATCACTTTGGAGGACTCCAAGTGGTTGAGCGCAATCAGCAGATGCTTACTGAAGACGCGCACAGCTTGGATGGAAATGCCACCTTTGCCACCGAACTTCTTCATGGCCTCGCGGACGTTCATCTGCATGGGCTCGAACACCATCGCGACGTGGTTTCGGTGTTGAAACGAGTCCAGCAGTCTGATGCAGTGTTTCTTGTCGCGAGGATCACGCTCGCCAAGCTCTTTCAGGAGCTTCAATTCGGTCTGTGCAGCATCGCGCATGACGTCGTTGTTGCGGATGAGCTTGACGGCGACGACGCTCAGGCTCCCGCCACCTGCCGTTTTCAACGGAGTTAGACACTGGCAGCGTAACACTGTGGAGAAAACTCCCTTGCCGACATTTCCGAGTACGCGGTACTTCCCGTCAAGCACTTCCCCAATCGTAGTGGAGTAGTATCCGTCAGCGTCGTCGCAATTGGACTGCAGCGACACTTCGCTCACTGTGATGGCAGCAACACCGGCGCTGCCGTCCATGGCGTCGTCGTGGTCGTCTAGTGCTGCCATCGAGAACATGTCGAACTCGTCAGCAGCAGCAGGGGCTGGCTCGCTCTTCTTCGCCAGTTCTGGGGCCTCTTGTCTCTTAGGCGACTCCACCACCTCTTGCTCTTGCTCCATCACTGTCTCCTCTTCACTACCAGCTTCCTCCTTTCGGGTCTCCTCCTCTTTAGTGGTTTCTTCAGTCTCAGTGTTTTTCACCTCCTTTTGCTTAATCCCCGCGATGGTGCTCCTCGCCTCGGCCAGTGCCTTTAGAATGTCCTGCTTGATGGAACTCACATCCAGCGCCTTCTTCTTGGGCGTCTTCTCCTTCTCCACAGCCTCCTTCTCACTCTCCACTTCTGCCTTCACTTTTACTGCAACTTTGTGCATCTCGGACGTCAACTGGGCACCCTTCGCCGCCTCCATAGCGACGTCTTCCTGCTCTGTCCTGGTCTCGCTCTGCTTGGACTCCTGCGAGCTCTCCGTCTCCGTCTTCACCTGCTCCACCGTTTCCTCCTCCTTCTTGACGTCTGAGTGGGAGCGTTCTCGCTTCTCCTCACGTCTGCGGCGCTTGTGGCGCTCTCTGGAGCGAGAGCGAGACCGGTGGCGATGGCTGTGGCGGCGCGAGCGTTTGGACCGCTCCCGACTGCGACTACGACTGCGACTGGGGCTCCTTCTTCTGGACGAGTGTCGACGCGACCTGTGTGAGCGCGAGGCCGAGCGGGAGCGCTCACGTCGCGAGCGGTGGCGGTCTTCCGACCGCGGCCCAGTCGCCATCTTCCTGCTGTGAAAATTATTGGCGAAGCTAAATATTTCGGTCGTAAAATTTAGCTGCGCAACGTAAAACTTGTGGAGACATCAGTGTCCACATGGCATGACCAACAACGCGCCTCCAGGCGAGGCGAACAACCATTATTTGCCAGCAAATGCATTGGTTCAGTACTGCGAATAGCATGAGCGGCTTGGCCATTTCTTCAAACTATATCGTTATCAATTGTTGCTGCCAGCGCTAGCCCTGCCATGGTGCGCGTCTTCACAGTCATCGCCGTCTCAAGTGTGGCCATTGTCCCTTCACGGCGTTGCCAGCGTGTTGGTGGTGGTGGTGGGGGGTCTATATAATCGACTGTCTCCGGGATGCGGGCGTCGAACTCGGATAGCCTAGCGCCGACCAACCGTCAACAACGCATCGACCGTGGCTGCGATGAGTTCGCATAAAGGTTGTGTACGAGGCGGCTCGCCGCTCAACGAGGCGATACCCATGCTTCGCAGCCCCTATGGTGTTTTGCAAGATTGTTTGGACAGCAAGCTGGCAGTCTTGGCTCGCAGCTCCTGGCGTAGCGTACTAAGACGACAACACGGTTGGTGAACAGCCGACCAAGGATGTACGCCCTGCTGGATGGAGGTATTAGTGCTGGTGTTCCGCAGCAATGCTGTCGCCCCTGCCATTGATGCCATCAGCGACGTCGATCGAGTCCTGTGTGGCACCAAACCGCCCGGTGTTTGAAACCCGCAGCTTCAATGCGCTCCAATTTCTCGGAGTGCTGTACTCAATGGGCCACGAGCGCGTGCTGGAGCTGACCCAGCTTTCAAGCGAGTCGGCTCGTTGGTCAAGTTGGGACTCAACGTCGACTCAAAGGGCAGGGCAAGGAGCAATCGAGCAGGCCACGTTGCAGACGCCTCTGGCGAGCCATCTGATGAGCGCAGGCCTCCCATCCGAGGCGACGGTGCTTGATTAGGCCAAAGGGGCCCGCAAACGGCGGTGTATGACGCGGCTGGGCTGGGGGTCTGAGCAGAGCAGACGACGGCGAAAGGCTCACGGCACGGAAAGCACGTAAACACAAGGGACGAAAGGCAAGGGCGACATGCAATGCTGCTGAGCTGACGTGGCAAGTTGTCTTCCCTGAAACCAAGCAGATACACAAGCAGATACACACTTGCTCACGTCGAGGGACGTTTCGCTTTTCAGCGACCGTTTTATGCATCGACTCCGTAAATGTTAGGCCACGAATTATCCGTCGAGGCAGCGTTTTAGGCCTGATTATTCCTGATTCGAGGATTTATCGGTCACACACACGGAGTGATCCTCGCCGACACGCGCGACATTATACCTCGCGCTACGCGTCATCTCAGCCCGTCTCAAGTCGAAATGGCCCCCTTGGTCAAGCACTGGTGCTCTGTGACCGTATTCCGTCAGTCCTAGCTTGACACCTACCGCTTCGGTACCGCTCCGCTATCGCTGTAGCTTACTGTCTGTCGGTGTCTTCTGTCGATGCCTTCTATGTAAGTACGGCTAGACATGCATGTATAGTCGCTATTTCCCCTCACAAAGCAGTGTTCGCATCCGATATCGCTCACTTCTCGCGAAGGCAACGAGTTGCTTTCACGCAGGCCACGAAAACAGTATTCCTGTTTAAAGGTAAAATGGATACTGAGGAAGCCATCTTTCCTTACAAAATTTCATACAAAGGCACCGCGCGCAACAACACAATTGCTGCGCTCCGCTTTAGTCGATTTCGCGGCCAGCGTGGTTGCTCTTGCGCACGACACGACCTCTGTGTGCTCGCTGCTCCAACTCGCGCCGCATTCGTGTACATCGCATCGGAACGGGAGCGTGTGATTACCGCCTTGCGAGCCCTGGATTTAGCACTCCCAGCTAATTCCGAATGATTATCCCAAAGTGTCGAACGGATAGAGAGCGAGTTGCTGTCGGAATCAACCTGGTCTTGCCACAATCGAAAACGCCGAGCGCTTGCTCCAGCCGCCGGCGTCGTATCTCCCCAGCTGAATGAACGGCCCCCAGACCGTGCCTGAAGGAGCGCTGACCATGACGCCGCGCGGCGACGGCACGTCCTTCGTGGACGGACTGACCACGCCGCCGTCGTCCCACGAGAAGAGCAGCTCGGTGCACTTCGCCGAAGACGCGTCCTTCCTGTCCAGCCCGCGCGACGCCGGACTGTCGACGCCCAAGACGCCCGAGGAGGAAGGAGACGACCAAGGCATCCTCCGCGGCTTCTCGCTGCCAGGCCTCGGCCGCAGAGAGCGCAACCAGCAGCACCAGCAGTATGTCCATCGCCAGCTGCAGCTGCCGGCGATGTCGCCGCACACGCGCAGCGCTGGCAAAGGCCGCAACGCCCGAGCCCCTCCCAGACGCAGTCGGACCTACGTCAAGCAGCTCTCGAGGGAGTCGGCCAGGGAGCTGGCCAAGACGGCGTTGTCCATGCGGTCCACGTCCATCGGGGACTTCACCTTTGAGAACCCGCGCGATGTCGTGGGCAGCGCGCTGCGAGAAAGCATCCGCCGTGTGACGGCCTACTCGAGGAGAGACGCGCCGCTGGACACGGAGCTCAGTGCGGCCGTGCGCGTGAACCGCCAAGTGCGCAAGTGCGAGCTGCGCTTGGACCCAGAGACCATCACGTGGTCGAGGGGCAAGAAGCTGCTCGGACAGCTCTCGACCGACGACGTCGTCGGCGCAGAGCTCGTGGCCAAGAAGAAGGCCAATACATTCCGCGTGCACTACTTCAAAAAGGGCCGCGGGGCCGGCGCCAAGGCGCTGCTGCGCACGCCCAAGTTCGTCGACTTTCACTGCCTCGAGACCGACGTCGTGGACAGCTGGGTCGGTGCCATCCAGGAGCTCGTGCGCTGGCAGGCGCGCGCGCCGCCCATCGTCGAGAAGCGGCTGTTGAAGGTGGTCGTGAACCCGCACTCTGGGAAACGACAGGCGCGTCGTATCTGGGAGACCAAAGTCAAGCCGTTCCTTGACCTGGGCAACTTCGAGTACGTCGTGGAGGAGACGACCCACGCAGGCCATGGCGCCGAGATGGGCCAGAGCTACTCGGCCGACGACGGCTTTGAAGCGCTCGTGTTCATTGGAGGCGACGGCACGCTCTGCGAGTTCATGAACGGCCTGCTGGCCAGACCCGAGCACGAGTGGCGCGAGATCGTGGCGTCCACGCCGATCTCGCTCATCTCGGCCGGCACGCAGAACGCGTTCGGCACCGGGGCTGGCATCCCCACGGTGAACGCGGCTCTGTACTGTATCCTCAAGCGTAAAATGCGTCCGCTGGACGTGGTCACGGCCGTGTCTGCTGCCCAGCCGGACGTCGTGCACTACAGCTACTGCGGCCTCGGTTGGGGAGTTGCTGGCGATATCGCTGCAGAGTCCGAGCGATACCGTTGGATGGGTACGCTGCGGTACGCTTTCCTCAAGGTGAAGCGCACGGTGATTTTGCCCAAGAAGCACACGGGCAGAGTTCGCTACGTGTTGACAGAGCCACAGCCGCCACTGATCCGATACGACGACTACCCGGATGCCGGCGCTCTGGACCAGTTCGAAGTGGAGGAAGGTAGCGTGTATGACACCGACCGCCTCAGTACCCACCGCAAGTCGTGGGAGGCATCGCCGGCAGCATTTCCAGCCCGGCAAGCCACAAGCGATACCCCGAGTTTGTGTGGAAGGAAGACAGCAGCAGCTACGTGGTGGTGGGCGTCGTCAACATCACACCTGACGGAGCCTACTCGCACCCGTCGGACGGCAACCTGGACCTGATCATCACTCGCAAGGGCAGTCTGCTGGGCACAGCCAAGCTCTTCGGGCTCTACCTGATGGGCAAGGAGCTGCAGAGTCCGCTCATTTCCTACTTGAAGATCAAGGCCGTGGAGATCGAGCCTGACCAACCCGAGGACTGCATGAACATCGACGGCGAGGTGCTGTCGGGCGGTCCGTGGCGCATGGAGGTGGTGCCCAGTCTCTTCAAGGTGCTGTCCGAAAAGTAGACGACGCACGCTCTAGTTTTCCCAGGAAGCTCTGCGCATGAAGCAACCCCACCTGCATATTGTAACTAATTCCCTCCACACCACCAACGTCGTCTTGCATTGCCATCTCCGTTGCCATCAAAAAGCTCGGCTTTATATACGAAAAATACTATTTGGGCGCTTCCCTGTTATTGGCCTCCCTCTGCTTTACTTGTCGTCGTCCTGGTCGCCCGTGAAGGAGCTCGAGAACTTGACGATCGCGCGGCCGATGGCGCCGATCCACTCGTCCTTCTGCTTCTCGTTCTCCGCGTACATGTAGAAGGTCGAGTCGGGCGTGGCCACCTCGAAGCAGAAGCGCTTGTTGGTCTTTTCCTCCGCCGACTTGACCGTCAGGCAGTCGGCCAGGTCGATGAGGCCGTGGGCTGGCTCGCCCTGGGCCGTGCAGAAGTAGAGCTTGTTGCCCTTGAGCACGAAGTAGCGCTTGCGCCACTCCTTCAGCCACACGCTGCGCTTGGTCAGCGGGCCTTCGAAGTCCGGGTCCGACAGGTCGCAGTGCGAGTAGTCGCCCTCCATGAGCAGCGGCCAAGAAGAACGCTGCTGCTTGCTGGCGCTTCCGGAGAAGAAACGTTTAGAAACAGGGGTTCACTTGGCGATTGTATTGGAAGAATGTAAACTCTCAGTATTAGCTAATTCGTAGGCAGTTTTAAAACGGCGGAAATGAGTGTACGGGATGATTGTTAGTTTTGTGGGAAGCAGTATTTTGCCCATCAAGTTGAAGTGGACGTCTGGCCATTGGTCCTGGCTCTGCTGGTCGAGAGGATTCACCCTCGCTGGTCGTCTCGAGAGCTGCGCCACCGCACCAAAGCCTGGTGTCGTCAATGACCGAGTACTGCAGCGTGTGTCGCCGCTGGCAGCACGTGCTTTCGGTGGACGACTGCACCAAGCGACTTGCTTGCAGTGTTTGCAGTGTTTGTTGCCCTCGTTGGCATCCGCGACAGGATGCGTTCAAGGATACCTGTATGGCGGCGCTGCAGCGGCTTGGATCCATGTATCCGCGCCTGTCGCAGCGAGCGGTTCTGCCGGATCACCATGTCCTCTGCATTGGTCTCCTTTCCGTCACCGCGAGACAGCGACGAGCGCTCCGACCAAGACGACCTGCCCGACGATGATACGTGCTGCATCGCCGTCGCGTCATGGCGGTCGTCACGCCCCCCGCGATACCCACCAAAGTGCCGCCGATGAATCCGAGCTCGCCTGCAGCTGTTGATCGTGTATCCTGCGCGGGGTCTGTCCACGGTGCAATATGTCGCCCGCCGACATACACATTTCCTTGTCGGACGCCCTTCCAACGACACAGCTGCGTGCCCCTCGTTGCAGCTCCAGCGTGACCGCTGGAAGCGCCTGCAGCCCCAGGAAAGGAGACGCGCTGCAACATCTCTCGCGCCGACTTATTGTCAGCTCATGGATCCTTGCCCGAGCGTCGCAGGGCCCTCTGCCCAAGCTGCCCGTGGGTGCGACTTGCTCGAGATCGCGGACATTGCCGCTTGCCATTCTGCAATTTGCCTTGCATCGCGCACTTCTCCATAGCCCTCCTAGCAAGAACCGAGCCCGATGTCGACACTGTCCGCCGCCCGAGTGGGCATTCGCGCTCTCCAGGCGTTGTTCGCGTTCCTGGCGCTGATTTTCACGTGGGGCGGCTACGTCAAGACCGACGGCCGCCAGCTCACCGGTCTGTCCCCGACGTTCAGCGAGATCATGAACTACACGGCCTTCATCACGGGGCTCTACTACGTGCTGCCCTTGAAGGTGTTGAAGCTGTCGGCGACGGCCCCGACTGTGAACGCCCAGCGACTGGTTGACGGTGTGCTGGTGATCGTGCTGCTGCTGAGCGGCATTCTGCTCTGGGCCTCGTCGGGCGTGTCGTCGTGCTCCGACAAGAATGACGAGTACGAGGCCTACGCTGGCATTCAGCTCTTTCGGTGCGGCAACCTGACCATGGCGGTCATCTTCACCTTCATCACGTTCGCGCTGTATCTGGTGACGCTCATCTGGAGCTTCATGCGCGACTCGGCCAACACTGACCAGGACGAGGCCATCGCGGCTGGTTACACGTCGGCCCAGACGCCCGGCGCGTCCCGTGCGGATGCCTACGCTGCTGTGGACTCGCGCCACCCTGCTTTCGCCGTTGCCCGCCGCCTCGTTCGCCTCGTGCAGTTCGTGCTCTCGCTCATCATCTTCATCAGTCTGGTGGCCGGCTTCAAGCACTACTACACCGGTCGCTTCATGACCCCCGTGGCGCTGTTCCTCATCCTCATCTCGTGGAGCTGCATCCTGTACACGCTCTTCCACTTGGTGGTCGTGGATATCCTCAAGAAGTCGCGTCGTCCCAGTGCCGGTGTCGAGCGCTTCCTCGACCTGCTGCTGGCGGTTCTGCTCTTGCTGTTTGCCATCCTGCTGGCTGCGTCGCACCAAGTGTCCGACTGCGACTCCATCAACGCAACGTACGAGGCTGACACGGGCTCGCTCGGCGGTTCCAACATCCTCCGCTGCGGCAGCCTCACGCGCTCCTACGTTCTGTCATTCATCAACTGCGTCTTCTTCCTCATTACGCTCGTGATCAGCTTCTGCGGCAACAACGACGCTGGATCGGCCCCGAGCCACGTCGATGTCGAGCCTAGCCAGCAGGTGTAAGCCAGCAAAAACAACCGATTAGCGGTCGAGGATCGCTACAACTTCAACAAAAATACCAACAAAATCTTGTCAGCTCACAGGTTTGTAGTGCATGCTTGTTGCTGCCTTGGCTTATGTCCACTCACTCTGGCGTCGTGGTTGTTGCCAGCGTCATCTAGGGTCGGTTTAAAGCTGCACTGCTTGGACCGAAACAACACAAGAAGATGAACAAGCGAGGAAAGGATGGTCAAACCTTCATTATTGCGTGCAACAAACCTAGGGACGACACGCGCTACTCAATCCCAACAAGTGCAGATCACAAGGCGCCTGACGCTTCGAGTTATCTGCACTGCACGTTTACACCTGCTGGCCAGCGTCCGATCCCGCCTGGGTGGCATCGCCAGAGTGGTTGCTCTCCAGGTCGCGCTCGCTCGAGGACGAACGGTACGCGAAGCTCAAAGCGAACGTGAACAAGTAGAGCGCCACAGCGACGAAGGTGAAGATGTAGCCCGTGTTCATGCTGCCGCAGCGGAAGAGCGTCGAGCCGTGGTATGTCGAGAACGCCGTGTTGGTGGCTGAGCAGTCTGACACTTGGTCTGACTTGGCGAACAGGATGCCCGCAATCAACAGAGCCACCGCCACGAGGATGTCCATGAAGCGCTCCACAGTGAGCGTCGGGTGACGAGACAGCTTGAACGTCTCCACGGCAGCAACGTGCCACAGCGAGTACAGCACGGCGCTGTAGGCCATGAGGATGGCGTACGTGGCCTTGGGCTCAATGTACTGGCCGGTGTAGTAGTGCTTGTAGCCGAGCACGATGCACACCAGAGCGACCACCGAGCACGCGAACTGCAGCGTGCGGCCACTGCAGCGGATGATCTTGAGACCCGGGTGCTGCAAGTCCAGGTCAGCCGTAGCAGAGGCACTCGACGGGGTCTTCTTTCCGGGGGTGGCTGCAACCGCGTAGCCGTTGGCGTCGTTGTCGGCCAGAGCGTCCTGCAGGTTCTCGCCGTTGACGGTCTTCCACGTGTCCTGCACGAAGCTCCACACCAGCGTCACCAGGAACAGCGCGCAGGTTACGAAGGTCAGCACAATGGCCACCGACATGTCGCCGCAGCGGAAGAGCGCGGAGCCGTGGTAGGTCTCGAACATGGTGTTGTAGGACGAGCAGTCCTTGACCGCGTCCGACGTGGCGTGCACGATGCCAGCGATCAGCAGAGCGATGGCCAACACGCCGTCCGCCACGCGCTGGTAGAGCACCTTGGGCGCAGTTGCTGTCAGCTTCAGCACGCCGACGGCCACGACGTAGTAAAGACCACAGAGCATCGCGGAGTAGCAAGCGATGGTGGTGAAGATGGCAGCGCCGCTGCTCAGCTGGCCCGACGTGAACTTGATGTAGCCGAGCGACGTGAAGATCATGCCGATCACAGCGCAGAGCGCTTGCAGAGCACGCACCGCCAGGCGTGGCGACGAAAGCGCCGGAGTAACCATTGTGTTGCGGGACAACTCGCTTTGAAGAGGGAGGAATGCGCAGTGCAAAGCAAATTGCAGAATGGCATTCGACCGAGACGTTTAGTCCTGCCGGCGGGCCTGCCATCACCGCCACCGCCACCGCCACCGTTTCCATTACGGGACCCTCTCCGCCATCGTTCACGCAGTGCTACTCGCGCAACCTGCGCGTGCCACCGAGACTCGTGATTTGCTCCAACCGTGTGCCGGCAGAAACACTCGACGTTCATCACGGTTGCCATCCTTTTGAACGAGCATACACTTGATCTCGAGGCGATACATGAGTCTGGATCCCACGGTGGTCTCGCTCGTGGTTGGCTCTCGACACGAGTCCTGGCACGCGCTGCTCACAATGAGCACCAAAGACATCAGTGGCCTTCCGTTTCTACGCTGCCGTTGCGGTCGCGTCCATCTACCAGACCTCCATGCAGCAGAAGCTGCTACTGCCGCCCATTTCCCAGGCATCAGGACGCCTTCCGACAGTGCTGCTCCGATGTGCTAAATGGCACAGTCGAGGTCTCGGTCGATGCCATTGGCGCGGGGCGCGTGTAGACGACTCTCTCACGAGATGCGTCTCGTTATCAGGCACATGCTCGTCTACAGACGACGCGAATGGGAGCACCCTCTAGGCATGCTGAAGTGACAGCTCAGCATCAAGAAAGCGACTCGGGCTTGTTGATGACCGCGAAGATCACCTGCACGGGTACGTAATCGCTTCAATTCTTGTTGATGCTTGGTCTTGCTACTACTACTAAACTCGTGTGCCCTTGAGTGCCGCCCCTACAACCATCGCCGTGGATTTTTCAGCATCTTGCTAGTTATGCGTTAGGATTTAATGGACAGCGACCCCCCAAATGCCACCATTTGAGCGGGCTCACGTTGCCCGGCGAAAGCTGCTGGAGGACGATAAATTCGACGGATAAGATCGGAAGCTACGCGTGGCTCACAGAGTACTAACACCGCGTGTCCCTCTTCGGCGAGGGCCTTGTGGCGCATCTAGCCCTTTATGTCTGTAAAGCCCGCCGGGACCGACGGATCTTACGGCCTGTTGGTTCTCCCACTCGCACTTTCCCCTTTCTCCAACAGCCACACTCAACAATCTCTCCAACCCCGAGCCATGAAGTCCACGACCTGTACCGCTGTCTTTGCTGCTGCGCTGGCGCTGGTGTCCGTGACGAACCATTTTGCGGACGGCATGCAGAGCTTCAAGAACCTCCGCTTCGTGAACCTCCGCTTCGTGAACCTCACGCCCGTGGAGAACCCAACCGTTCCGCCCACAGACGTCCCCACGCTCAACTCATACAACCTGCCGATCCACAGCAAGCCGTCGAGCGACCAAGCCACCGACGTCCCGACATTTAACGGTGCCGACCTGCCGATCTACCGGACCGCCCCATCCACCGACGTGCGCACGTTCAACACGTACAGCCTGCCGACCCCCGAGAAGCCCTCCACCGGCCAAGCCGTACCGGCGACGACCGTCCCCAACCTGACGGACGACTTGGTTCTGCCGCAAACGGCCAACACCAACATCAAGTAGAGTATGCTGTCGCCCGGGCGTCTCGCTGTAAAGGGATGAAGCTGCAGTTTGGCCGACGATGGCCCCTTTGCAGAGTAGAATAGAACCATCGCGTGCAGGTTGACTGGCACAAATAATCAAGCTCTGTTGCTTCGTTCTGTAATACATGCGTTGAAGGTCGAATATCCTTTCAGCGTCGTTGAAAACGCAAGCAGTACACCACGACGAGGACACTGCAGAGAGCTGTGATCGCCAAGGTTGGGCCAAGCGTTGCCTGGACCAATCGCCGTTTCCTTAGCAGCTTCTTGGACTACCACCAACTTGCACCATCATGGCAGACACTTTTGCTGCCTTAATCGACGACGGCTCCTCCACGGAGAGCGAATGCTATGACGACGATGCCACTGCGTCGACTATTGTCGATAAAGCAGAGAATGAAGCCTCAGCCAAACCGAGCGAAGTGAAAGAACAGAGCGCTGACAGCTCGACGACGACAACGAAGTACGCATGCTGCACTCGGTGCCGACAGAAGCTGCCCAGCGTCAGCGAGAGCGAAGTTACCAGTGTTCGTGAAGGGAAAATCGGCACCAAAAAGTGTTTATGTTGCAATGTCGACTACCCGCTCAACAAGTTCAGTCTGAACAACAGGAGCCCCACTCGAGCGATTCCGAGGTGCCGCAAGTGCAGCCAAGCAAAGCCTGAAGTGCTGCGATGTCTTAGGAGAAAGTCAGAGTTCGCAGAGGCGGTGGAGGTCGAGAGACTTCGGCAGCAGAAGGAGAAGAAAGCTACAGAATCCAAACTGCCGCCTTTCAAGAGAAAAAGCCTCCAGCAGCGGTGGGAGGAGCAGTTTACAATTGCTAACGGCAAGACAGCGTGAGAGCGCAGACTGGCCGACCGAAAGCAACAGAAGAAGGAGCAGATCCAGAGAACCCGCCAGCACAACTAACACGGCTTTGCGGGCTTGGAGTCACATGTACACCGTCTTATTTAAGCTCAACTCCTTAAGCAACTCCACGAGGTGGACAGGCTGAGCAACAAGTGTTTTGACGTCCAGATCATGAGTCATGATTCATGACCCAACTTGCGCTTCCAGCGTGTCTTCCGACACCCACTCGAAGTCCTCAATGAAGCGACTGCCAACCCTGCCCTCCGCCCTGATCACCGCTTCGTTGCACGCAGCAAACAGCTCGCCACGTCTTCTTGTCTCCGATGAAGACGCGCGACCGGTCGATGCCACAATAGCGCTCGTACTCAAGCCATCGGGCGTTTGTGTAAGTGTGCAGCGCAGAGAAGTCTGTGCCTTGGATTTCCCACGTCACAACCAGATCCATCGCCTTCTTAACTCGATAGCATCGCGCAGAGTCTTCCGCAAAGTCTGTGCTCGTGGGCTTGTCGTCCGGCAGACTCAGCTGCGGAGGATGCGGATTTGGTGCCCAAAAGAATGTTTCTGGCTGCACCAGGACGTGCACGACGCCCGAGCCTACACGGGCAATGTTGGGCGGGAAGTAGTCTCCCACGAGTTTGAAAGACCAGCCCAAGTAGCCTTCGAACGGCGGATTCTCGATGTTTTGTATGGTGTCGAGCCGAGCCCACTCGTCACCGGGAAAGAGCTTGGTCGAGAAGAGGCGCAGCATGGCGGCGGTGATGTCGCTGAAGTCGGCGGCGTTGGCCTGGTAGATCTTCTTCTGCAGCTCTGCCATTGGCGCGTCGGCGCGGATGGTGACGATACAGACGCGGTTGGGGATTCCTTTCACGGCGCACACGAGTGTACGATGCCTTGGCTCGTTCGGCGGGGGCCCGATGATCGTGAAGCTGGACGGGCGCTTGGTAGACAGCATGTTCCGGAATGAGAACGAAGATTTAGAAGTTGGCAGTTGACACGCGAGAGTGATGGTCGTTGAAGCGCCAGATGCCGCTCAAGTGAGAGAAGCGCCGACGCCTTCACGGGAATCCCAGCGCATGACTAGGGCGCGAATGTGTAGCTTCGACGAGGAGCAATGAAATTGACGAAGCGCATTCCGCTTCACGACTAGGGGCTTTGACGAACCATTGTGATATTTGCTGCGTCTTCACAAGTGACAATCTGCCAGCATATCCAGCAGTACCGACGCACCAACATGGACATTGGTTACACACTCTCACCTTTGCCTCCACCTGACGACGAGCGCATCGATCTTCCTGCACCGATTCGGCGTCGGCCGAGAGTGCGGATACCGAACTGCCCTGTGAGTCAACACGGCGGTGCTTTTGCTCGGATTACACTCATGGCGGGAACCCGCCAGGCCTTACGTGGCGACGCTGTTTCTTGGAAGGAGGGGTCGAGGTTTCTTCCATTCCTCACGCGCTTTTGAGGCTGCTGCGCGTGGAGCTCGCTTCATCATCCTTTCTGTCGGTCCGATGCCATCGGAGTCTTCGTCCGAGAGCAAGTGATCACTGGTAGCGAAAGGTGGCAATGGTGGTGATGAACTTCTGCGGGTTCTTGGTACTGGTGCGGGCCCAACATCGGAAAGTGGCTTGTGAAGCGTGCTCTCTCTCCTCGCCGCGCTCAGTTCCATGATATGTGGTAAGAACGCCGAGGATCTTGGTGGACGCTGCTGGCGGACGCAGTTGCAGTCCGTACATTTCCTTGAGACTTGCGACTTCTTCCGCTGCTTCTTCGCGAACTTGGACGGGGCATCCCCGCCTGCAGCACGCACAAAACAATCTCTGATTCTTGCGCCCCACACCATGCAGGTACCCCGTCAATTGGTATCTGCAGCATCCCACAACGTGTTGGTGACTTATCGGTTGGTGTTGCCCCAGAGTGCGGTTTTGGGTCGGGTGTTCCTTGCTAGTGGAGGATTTCGGCCTGACAGGCTTGAGCTCACAAACGGTTCTCCCAGCAAATACATCCCTCGCCGAAGCAGTTAGCTCCGTGGGTGAAGCTGGTGGCGCAGCAGAAGTCTGCAGAGGCAACAGATCTAAGATGTTGTTGTGCAAAACGTCTGGCGGTGGAGGCTGCAGCGGCGGTCCTGGGATCGTGTCAGCGGCTCGGCGGGGCGGCGATGTGGCCTCAAACGCATACTCCTCGCTCTCCGTGGAGCTGGAGTCGTCCTCCATCGGTCTTGAGAATGCATTAAACATATGGTGGCGTATGTTGCCGAGCATGCCGGATGAAGCAAGATTTACCTTGAGCCACCGCGCAACTAACACGCGCTTTCGCAAAATAGTAGCTACAGCGATAGTGTGCTCGGGCTAGATGATCTAGTCCATATTTCCCTTGATCCTGTTGATCGACTGAGTGATGGCCTTGCTTTTCTTCGGATCATGTTTCGCGACCTGCTCGGCGTACTTGACGACAGTTTCAGCAGTCTGCTTGTTCTTAGCCAGCTGAGCCCAATCACCCATGGCCTGCGTCTGCCACCGCATATTGGGAATTCTTCCTCCTCTCTCTTCGTCATTATGGTCGTCATCGTCCGTTGAGGCATCAGAAGTGCTGTCGTCTCCGAAAAACGAGTTGCTAGAGTCACTGGCGTCGCTGGAATCGAAGGCAATCCTCAAGGACTTGGTCGTCTGCGCCGCAGTGGGGTCGCCTCGCCAGTAGCGAAACGAGAGGCCGTAGCGAGTGCAATGAAGATGGTGGCGCGCATGCTTGTTCTTGGAGGTAACTGGTGGGAGCGGTCAAGATGAGCTTGAGCGCTGCGAAGAGTTTTGCGGGATGAAATGAGGTCCTTACCACAAGAGAGTGCCGACTGCCGATATCGAGCTCGAGTTGACGCGCAGGTTACTCAGCACAACTCTGGTTTGATTTGTATGGTGCTTTCGCATTTTCAATGCCATTACAAGTGCTGTTAAACTTGTCATCCAACCGGCCCATTTTGCAAGCTCAATAAGCGCTGCATCTTACACGAGGTCTTGTAGGTCGACAAGTTGTACGTGTTGAACGTCAGCGGCGGGCCGCTTTTAACTCTTACGGACGCCAGTGCGACTGCGACAAAGTGGACAAACCTGCTACTATGTAAATTGTTCCACTACACATCATCCCCGAAAGCGTAAAGAAACATACACCGCTGTTGTGGACCAACTCGATTGCTGGCGGAATCAAGGTGTAGTGTCAAGAAAACACAAAAACGACAGTCGCGAGTAAATGAACGGATACCCCCACTTGCTGCAATCAGGTCCAAACGTGGCCACACTCTTCATTGCTTAGTAGCTGCACGTCGACACGCTTCAGTTGCGGGTCGTCGTCGCCCGTTCCCCACTCGACGCTCCAGCCGAGTTTCACAGTCTCTTCGCCGCCCCTGACTTTCAAATCGTCGTCAAACCCGAACGACACGGGCGCGAAGGAGCTCGGTCTCCAGCCAAATAATCGCCAGGTCGCTCGAGAAGTTCGAGGCCGATAACTCGGGGTAGTTAAAGAAAAGCTGCTCGCCGTCTTGAATGCTATTGCGGAAGAGCGTTCCGATCGAGGCCCAACGAACGCATTCTGGGCAGGGCGATGAGAGCACCGGCGCATTGGCTGGTGCCGTTGACGATGACGGTGCGCAGCCCGACGACGTAGGCTTTGGTGCCACTGGGAACGATGGTGACGGTGGACGACGATGAATTGCCGCCGGTGTCGCTCTTGAGGGTTGTCTGGAGCGAGGTCGACAGTACTCTGGCCGTGAGCGGAGGCGAACACGGCCTGAACGAAGACCAACATGGTGACGCCCGACAGTATATTCATTCTAGCGACGTGTGCTGTGAAAGGTGACGATGTCTTTGCTGGAGGAACGGAAATGAGGCGAATCGCGACGACGTGCTGTGGGATCGCTTTGGTCCCTTCCCGAGCTCAAACAAAAGCGAGGGCATGTGTGCTTGAGTCGTGACAGTCCCAAGGCTCAACGCAAAGCTGCAAGTGCGTATTCGCGCACTCTCTAAACAAAGCGACTGTCTGGACAGCAACAGCGCAGTAGACCAAGCGTGTTATCGTTTGGTTCTCGAGATGGGATCACGTTTGATCACTTGGTCGTGTCGGGATCACGCCCATGACTCGCCTAGATCCAGCATGATTACCTGGTACATTCTAGAGCATGACGAAGCGTTCAATTGTTGCATGCATTCGGCCGATTGACAGGAGAAGCGGACACTTTACTGTCTGAAGCGGTCACTTTCGAATTGGAGACAACCTGAACGCACGAAGACAAGATGACGACCTCCTAACGACAATCTTGGCCGCTTCCTGTAACTTTTCTGCGGAAGTGTCTTCGAGCGCCAGCATATCGTCGGAGGAGATGTAGTGCCCGCTGGGACCAAGACATACACGGTCGGCATTCGTCCGGCGGTGGATGGCGACAGCTTTGCGGCGCCCTTGCGGCACCCCCGCCTACGGGCTAACGACGGCGTCGTACCAGAAGTTCGGCGACTTCAACTACATGTCCATGGGCTCGCACTCGCGCAGGACGGCGAGCAGATCAAGATCGCGTCGGTGCAGAACCACACCAGCCACAACACCACCAGCGGCGCCTACGACTTCGCGCTGGTCAAGTTGGATTCGGTGAGCATGTTCGCGCCCATGAAGCTGGCAGCGACTGCCGACTCGGACGTCAAGTGCTCGACGGCCATAGGGTGGGGGACCACGTCGTTCCCGGATGGCTCTTTCTCTTCGGAGCTGCAGCAGGTGGGCGTGGAGCTGTGGGCGAACGAGCACAGCCTGTCGGTGCTGGACATTGACGACGCCACCGACGTGTGCTCCGGCGGACAAGCCAACAAGGACTCGTGCGCGGCCGCTCATCGCGGAGAAGGACGCCGACGACGTCCTGATGGGTCTGTCGAGCTGGGGCTATCACTGCGGTGAGGAAGGCATGCCGTCGGTGTACGCTCGCGTGTCGACCGCGGTCAAGTGGATCGCCTCCGTCACAGAACGAGCGTGACAACAGCAAGAGTGAGCGCGTTTGTAGTCTTGCTTAATAGAATGACTGGCCTGCTTTCTGACAAGTAAGCGTTCGAGTTGCTCCTTGCTTGGTTGAGGCGCGTTAAGCCTTAGCAGGCAAAGCTTTTAAACTCTAGGAAGTTCAGGTCGCGTAAGTTTTATTGATTCTTCGCAAAGTAAGACATTACGAGATGTACGTCTTCATCCTTAGAGCGAGACATTGGGGGCAGAGTGTTGTTGGGATTCGTGTTGGCCGTTTGCGGCAGAATCATGGCGT
The DNA here is from genome assembly GCA_011947325.1 of Phytophthora macrochlamydospora. NCBI lineage: Eukaryota > Oomycota > Peronosporomycetes > Peronosporales > Peronosporaceae > Phytophthora > Phytophthora macrochlamydospora. Next base: position 783,023 of record JAAVTH010000389.1, read on the forward strand.
CGGTCACATTTTCCTTAGGCAGATCGGCCACGGGGATCGTGTAGTAGTTGGACGAATCCTTGTGCTGGTTGGGGTTGGCGGTCTGCGTGCGGATCATGTCGTCGGTCATTTTGTCCTTGCTCAGCTTGGAGACCGGCACGGTGGAGAAGTTTGAGTCGTGCTTGGGGTTCGTGTTGGCCGTTTGCGGCAGGATCATGGCGTCGGTCACATTTTCCTTAGGCAGATCGGCCACGGGGATCGTGTAGTAGTTGGACGACGAATCCGTGTGCTGGTTGGGGTTAGCGGTCTGCGTGCGGATCATGTCCTTCGTCATCTTGTTCTTCTCGAGGTCAGCGACGCGGACGGTTTGGTATCCGTCGTCGGCCTTGGTCGGCACGGAGACCAGCGCCATCGCGACGGCGGCAGCAGCGATAATGGTCGAGAACTTCATCGTGCGGGGTCTTGACTGGGGCAAGGAGAAAGCGGAAATGAGACTGCTGGTCCTGAGAAAGCGAGAGCCACAATCGGCGGCAAGATCCTGGCGAGGAGCGGCAGCGCCCAGATGGAGCACCAAGGACTGCATACGCCACAATTGCGAGCAAGTCTGTCGCCGACGAAGGGCAGGATGGGATTTGTGTTGCCCGGCTCAATCACGTACCTTTGTGTTGTATTTTTTGCTGTTAGAACGACGCGCTTCCAACAACGGAGTTGGAGAAAGCGGAGCTGAGCGACGAGAGCTACCAGAACCACGGAAATACGATTATGCGAATTACGCATGCCGGGCCAAGAGCACCATTCCACGCAAACATGCCTGCGTCGCTCGGAAAACTGAATGGATCCCATCCGGAATCCTGCTCTTGCGAAGTCGCAATCACGACGAGCACGTCAACGACACCGCTACCGGTAACGATAATGAGGCAGTGCATACAATACAGGTAGCTCTCACGCAAGTGGAAAACATTAATACCTGGTCCTGGCCTCCATGCAAGCTCTCACGCCGCCGTGAGCACATCAAGTTGAGCCGTTTGTACTATTATTGTAATATTGTCGACTTTATATTCGCAAAGATGGTTGACCCGAGGAGCTCGCTGCCAATCGATGCGGCGCCCATAGCGCCGTACGACGACGGCTTCTCCACAGAGACCGAGGACGACGACGTAGCGGAAGACACTCCAGAATGGCACGGTAGTTGGCAGCAGAGTGAGACCTCTACAGCTCGAAACGGAGCCGGAATCGCTGCGCGCCAGTCAAAGGCTGCAGATGGTGGCTCGATTAACCCTCAGGATGGCAGTGGCGGCGTGCTTATGGTCCAAGGACGTGGAGCTACTCTGTGGGTCGACACTAAAACAGGCCGCGAAGTTATCGAGATCGACGATGACGATGGCGACGAAGAAGAAATGCCACACACTGAAGAGAAAACACACACTAGTACTAATACCACAGAAGAAGGCGAACAAGAAGACGGAGAAATTCTAGAGGAGGCCTGCAAGTGTTGCTACGCCAAATTGATGTCACTGGACAAGAGAGTTCGGATGATGCAGGAGGCCATGCGAGCTTATGGCGGCAAGAAACCTCCCGCGTCCAGACAATGCGCGTGCTGCCGCATCACGTACCCTTCAGAAGGCCTCACAAATAAGAGCAGGAAGACGACGAGAGCGGTGCCTATTTGCTCGGTTTGTAGTAAAGTTGGAGGATCAGCAATTTACGAGATGTTGGCCGTGAGTGATGAGTTTATCAAGGCCTTCACAGTCGAAAACCCCGAGATGGCGCGACAATTTTTAGACAAGAAAGCCCAGAAGGTGGAATGTGCAGAGGCCCAGAGAAGAAGAACGGTAGAGTCGATGAAGAAGCCCACGAGGTCCAGAGTGTTTGGAGGGTTGCCAGTGCAAACTGGTGGAGATACAAACACAGAGTCCGAGAAAACTAGCCCGCGAAAATCGCGAAGCGCACGATGGATTGAGCAGTTTGAGATCGTAAATGGGAAAACGGCGCGAGAGCGTCGGCTAGAGAAACGGAACAATGACAAGGTGAAAAGGCGGCGGACGAGCTAGTATGGCTCCGCTCCAGTTTTGAATGGCGGCTGTAAAATATCTCGACGCCGCTGTTGTTCATTAGCAAGATTTTTTTACTATTTTCTACGCCACAAGGTGCAGCGGTTCGATGATCCAGTCGATGTCTTCAGGCGTGGTGACACTCGATGCAAACTGCCAAATTGCTTTATGCCGACGTACAGTGAGCTCAGGCGCTTCTTCATCGGGCAGCGTCACATTTACGTGCTCGGTGATGTCAAAGATGACTGCCAGCTTGAGTCGTTCCTCCACCGGCACGCCCAGAACCTTTGCACCGGACGAGTTGGTCGTTGCCTTTCTGTCGGTCCGGTCGTACTGCACGCTCATCAAATGTGCGCTGTGGACCTCAACCTCCTGCATCTCCGTATGAATGCCGGCACTTTTGGTCTTGAGTAGGAACTGCTTGAAGGCGTCGTAGCTCACAGTCTCAAGCGAACGGTGCACCATTTCGGCAGTAGCACAGTCCGGGGCCAAATCCCCGGTGTCACGGCCTCTCGACTCACATAGTCGGCAAACTCTTTCGAGTACATGGCCGTCATCGTCGCGTCCATCGCGTACGTGGCTCCTGCCATGAACTCGACCAGATCCAATTGCGTTCGCTGCGGTCGGTTGAGGTGGTAGAACATCAACCAATTGGCGAACCAGCTCAAGCTCGACAGGGAGCAAACACGTTTTGCTTGTTGTACTCTTGGAAAATGTCCTTGCGCTCTCGGACTTTTGCAGCGTCGCCAGAACTTCTTGCAGGCCTGTCGGAGGTTCGTCTGCGGAGGGTGGTGATGATGTGAAATTTCTCTGGAGAGAGGTTGCAGCACCAATATTTACAGTAGCTGCTCTACTCGATCTGGCAACGGAGAGAACGCCATTGCCACGCCGTGGCAGTCGTTGGGGTCGAAGCAGTCCACGAGAGAGCTGCATGACGATTGTGTGGTCCGCACTTTCACGGTCTTTTATTAAGGTGATTGAGTATATCGAATACCTTGGAACTCTATTGCTTCGCTACCTGAGCTGCTGGCTCGTGTTTGTCCATCGCAAGCTGTAGCTTGAAGGGCGTGGAGTCCACGATGACCCAGTCAATCAGATGCGCGCGAGACACATTAGAAAAGAAGCTCCAGTCGAACGTCGTCTTGAGCGTGTGTCTCGTGGGGTGTCGACCTCCTTCCCGTCCATCGGTGACCAAATGTTCAGTCACTGCAAAGCGCACTTTCATGCGCAGCGCCTCGTTCAGTTGGTACATGCTCCTCGTGTCCGCCTGCTGCCCATCGTCTGCCTCCGAGTACGTGTATTCCACTTCAGCCAGAGTCGCCTCCACCTGCAGCCTTTCGAGCGTAAACGTGGTGTCTTCAGGAAGACGCAGCGCCTCTCGTTGCGTCTGTAATTTGGGAGACCACATGCTGATCACATCACGACTGGCCATACCTGCCAGAGGTGCGTCACCCTCGTTGTTGTAGATCTGGTGGAGCACTGCAGTTGCAGCCTGCTTGGCGCCCGATAGGAACTCGGGCAGGTCGATGGGCTGGTCGGGCGGGATGAGACACACCAAGTACATGTACACGCGCTCTCGCAGAGTGGCGCTGCGGGCGAAGTGGCGACTGACCGAGGACGACGCGCTGTCCAGCTCTAGGAGTTGGTGGTATTTGAGCAGGCTGCGTGCCGCCAGATGCAGCACTTTGGCTCTTGCCAATACGTAGCCCGTGACTTGGTGGCTGGAAGCGAAGCTCCGACTGTGTAGAGGGTTGGTGGCGTTGTGATGAACTTGGCTGGTACTTCGGAGCGCTATTGCCCCGCCAGAACGACGCAGAGCGGACAGCATCGTTGCTGTGTAGTTGCTGCTTGGACTGTTGCAGAATTCGGAACTGATGTCTGCCAAAACTGAACGGCTGCTAAAGCCACTTTTCGGGCTTTGCAGCAGGAATACACAAGTGTAGGTTTCCTCCACGGGGCAATGCTGCTATAGCATCGAAGGAGATGACTGTCAAGGGGCCACCCAGCACACCGCGTGCTATGTGGAGCAAATGCCGAGCGGCCTGTAGGCAATTATTGGGGGTCCACAGCCTCAGCACGTAGCTGGTCGGTAATAACGCATCAAACAGCGCGTACCCGTCTTAGGATGAGCTGGCACAGTAGTCATGTGCGCCGGGATTCCCCGTGCAAGCGTCGATGCTTTCTACTTGGGGCGGCATGTTGCGGAGTGACGCCGCAAATTCTAGCGCTTCAGCGAAAATCTTCGCTCTCATTCCGCAACATGCCATCTACCCAGCGCCCGTCCAGCTTCACGATCATCGGGCCCCCGCCGAACGAGCCAAGGCATCGTACACTCGTTTGCGCCGTGAAAGGGATCCCTGGCCGCATCTGCATTGTCACCATCCGTGCCGACGCGACGGTTGCAGAGCTCGAGAAAAAGGTCTACGAGGCCAACGCCGCCGACTTCAGCGACATCTCCGCCGCCATGCTGCGCCTCTTCTCGACCAAACGCTTCCCCGGCAACGAGTGGGCTCGGCTTGGCGCCATCCAAGAGATAGCGGAGCTGCCTCTGAAGGCGAACCTGTTCTGGCGGAACGAGGCTGTCGGCGACCACTTCCCGTCCGACATTCCTCCTGTGGACTCGGGCGTCGTGCACGTCCTCGGTGCCATTACGACTCCAAACCCACGCGAGCCGCGGCTGAGTCTTCCAGACGACAAGCCCACGAGCACAAACTTTGAGGAGGAAATCGAGCGGTACAACCGAGTTGCAGAAGCACTTGATCTGCTGGTGATCTGGGAAATCAAAGGCACGGATTTCTCTGCACCACATGACTTCCCAAGCGCCCAGTGGCTCGAGTACGAGCGCTATTGCGGCGTTGAGCGATCGCGCGTCTTCATTGGAGATAAGAAGACGTGGCGAGAACTGTTTGCTGCGTGCAACGAGGCGGTGATCAGGGCGGATGGAAGGGTTGGCGGTCGCTTCATTGAGGGCTTTGAGTGGGTGTCGAATGACACGCTGGAACCGCAAGTTGGGTCGTGAATTGGCATTCTGGCAACCAGCAACGTTCATCTGCAAGACCATACCAAGAGGTTGAGGAGGTCAATGATTTTATCTCACTCCGATTGCTCGTCGTCTTTGCTTGCCGACTCCTCTGGTGTGCGAGCCAACGCCTTTGCTCGATGATGTTCATGTTCTCGATGCGCCAGTCCACATCTTCGGGTTCCGTGACCTTGGACTCGAACACGACTCGATAGACATTCTGCTGCTGCACGTTCAGCGTCTTGTCCTCCAGAAACACCAGACGCAGATCTTCCACCGTCGAGACGTCCACATGCAGCCGCAAGTGCTCCACCGTCGCTTCCGCGTTCACGCCTGTCGGCGGCTTCTTGAAGGTCACCAGGTCGTCGTACTCCTTCTCTGTCAGTCGTCGATACAGGACTTGAGCGATCTGAGCCTTCTCGATCCTCATCTGCTCGCACTCAACGTAGCGCTTCTTCTTGAGGTAGTTGGTCTTCACCTGCAGCGCCATACGGTTGTAGTACGCGGGCGTGGTGAACCCTTTCAAGCTGTTGGCCGCTTCCGAGTTGACGCCGTCCTCCTCCGCAAGGAACTTTGGAAAGTCGACGCAGTTCAAACTCCGCAGGTTCTGCTCCGTAGCAACTTTTGCTCCTTCTAGGAACTCCACCAGGTCCACGGTGGTCTTCATGGGCAAGTTCAGCTGCACAAACAGCAGCACTTGCCCGAGTTGGGACATCTTGTTGGAGAAGATTTGCTTGTCCTGGTACTCCTCGAGTTTGGGCATCCCGTCGATACTGCGACGCCAAAGGCGGGCAGCAAGGGCGAAGCCGCGGTCGAATCTCGGCACCGATTCGCCAGAGCTGGAGAAGCATCGACTGGAAGGCTTCAGGACTTGCTGACGGCGCAAAGAGACGAGCGTTCGAGCGGAGTGACGCAGCATTTTCTATCGGCAACGGTCGAAATGGTGCCATCATTCACGGTGCAAAAGTTTGGGGTGGAAAATGCTGCATCTTCATGGACACCGAAATGACACTACGAAGAAGCTTGTTCACGTACAGATCATTGCTAGGCACCATACATGTAGCTAGCGATCACTGATGCACTCGTACTAGACTGGGAGACTATACTTTGTGTCCGCGCTCCACCGTGACTTCATCGCTGGTATTTGCATCGGTGAACACTGTGCGCGAGAGCTGCTTGGCGGCATTGTTGACGGCGACCGTGTCCAGCATCCGCCACTCGAGCTCTTCTGGACTGCCGACTTTGCTGCCGAACGCCCACGTGCGCGTGTTGTCCTGCAGCGCCAGACATTCCTCCTGGCCAATGAGGGTCATCCTGGTCGTCTCACTGCTCCTGGTCATCACGTGGATCTGCATGTACTCGATGGAGGCGTCGTTCGACCACAAGAGTGGCAGCTTGGCCAGTCCTGCCATCTGCGCGTCGAACTGAGTCTGTGTGAGTTGCGCGTACTGCACGTTGACCACCACTGCGTCCTCGATCGTAATGTCCTGCAGCTCCAGCGTCATCTTGTGCTGCTCGCGCGTCACAGCTGCCGCCTCCTTGATGTTGTCGAAGAACCTGGGCGTGCAATAGTCCTGGAGCTCTTCTGCTATGGCTGAGTGGGGTGTCAAACCCGCCGCAAAATGGCCAAACTCTTTCGAGTTGACGGCCTTCAGTTGCACCTCGACAGCCGTTTTGGCTCCTTCCAGGAACTCTTGGAGCTCCACCTGCGTCTCCGCTGGCATGTGCAGCTGCACCATCGTCCACCACAGTCTCGCGGGATTCGTCCCCGCAGAGAAGAGCTGCAGGTCCTTCTCGTACTTGGACAGGCGTTCGGCATTGTCCATGACGCGCTTGACAGCCGTCGCCACCGTCGAGACGCCGCTCTTCAGCCGAGACGGCGACGAGCTCCACGAGCGGCAGCAAATCGCGTGCTGCATTTGGCGTCCACAGGTTCGTAAACCGCCGGAAAACACACGAAGTCAGAGGATTCTTCGATCAACGTATTCCTACGGTCGCACAACTACCAACCTTGTCGCCATTGGGAATGCCTTTTATGGCCAGACGCGACGGTAGAACTCGTAGCATTTTGCCGACAAGCTCTCAAGACCGAGAAAGAGCGAGTGAGGATGGCAAGGTCTCATTCCACGTTGTACCGTGGTTTTGGTACGAGTGTTGCTCTTGATGGCTCGAGGCAATCTTGGCATGAAAGGTCTTGACCATGCTGCAGCGCCATCTCCAGTATGCCCGAGCTACGACGGCGCGTTTTGCCCGTCAGCGCAATGTGCAGCCCCTGTCTTCATCTTCGTGGTCAACTGGAGAGTTTTTCCAGCGCTGCTACGACTGCCGGGGCCAGCTACTTCGCTATCAGATGAACGACGTCTTCTTTCCTGGCCGAGATGCGCTCATCCTATTTGCCTAATTGGAGCGTCCTTCCAACACGAAGATCGACGCCCTGGAGTTCCTGCGCGAGGCTCAACGTACCATTGAATTTATCTTACGAAGATGAAAATTTCACGGCACCGGAGCTGCTGCGTATGACGGACAAGGATCTTTACTTTTACCAATTCACTCTTGAAGTGCTATCCCAGCAGGAGAATGGCTCTAGCGGGAAGTTGAGCGATGTTAAGATCTCCAAACCGTTCGTATACCAAGTGGAATCCAGCCAGTTCAAGCGAGCACAGAGCAGGCTTTCGCAAGCCACCGACCTGATAAGCTTCCAGCTCAAAGAAGACCACTGTGTGAATTTGGTCGAGTTGGCGGAATCCATCGGCTACTCGCTTGCGGACTGGTTTCCCAACAATTTGAGTGAACACCGGAAGATGGCTCATGCTCTGGACTCGGAGAAGGTGGAGGTGGAAGTGCGACTGAAGATTGAAGTCATGTGCGAGGTGACCTTGGTCCAGGATTTGGCAGACGATTCGGCAGACGAACGAGACCTCCGGAAAACCGAATTTCCTCTTGTAGCGACGTTCGAGTCGGTAGTGACCCGCTCCGAAGATGTGCATTGGCTCTTGATGGCGATCAGCCAACTCGATGGAGAGGACGACAAAGATGATGAAGAAGACGACGAAGGTGATGAAGAGGATGACGACACAGTCTAGTAAATGAATTTGCCTTTCCGATTTTTTCTTGAAACACAAATGTCACTACTACCGTAGCGGAGCTTACTCCATGGCGGCCAGGAGAGACCGAAGTTTTGCACTTGGTCGCTGAAGCAACAATTTCATAACCAACCTCTCGTTGAAGTAAATGCGTTTACTTAACAGAGTATCGAAAAGATTTGTCGCTTTTTCCACCACAGATCGAACGCTGCCAAGATGCTGCGTTTGGTGCGTCGTTGCAGCTCTCTACGTGGGCGCCAGCCTCGTATCTTGGCCTCCGTGCAGGTGACCAACGCCCATACCTCTTCTACTCGTGCATTTAGTAACCGTTGCTGTACTCTCATCAGTATTTCTCATCCAAGCCCTCGGTAGTGGACGGCGTGGACGGCATTCTGCACTTCGCCAACCGCGCCAAGGACCGCGTCCCTGCCCAGATGGACCGCTACCGCCAGCACAGCGTGTTTCCCCCGACAACTGGGAGCTGCAGAACTTCATTCTGTTCACCAAACTTCAGCTACCCACCAATACAGAGATCGACGCCGTCGAGTTCCTGAACGGTGCCAGATTCGCCTGCGACCTGGCAGTCCACACGATGTACAGTCAGGAGTTCGTCAACTTTGCCACAGGGGCCATCAGTACATCCCCTGCGGCCGAGAAGATGAAAGAGGCGCTGTCAGCAGGCTGCTACGAGGCGTTTCTGTTCGCCATGAAGGAGACGAGTAAGACTGGCAATCGCTTCACTCTCCAGCAGTTGGACATCAAAGGGGTCCATCTCTACGACGTCGACTGGGACCGCATGTCTCTTGCCGAACTCAAACAGGAGGACGCTTTGGAAGCGTACAATCGAGCGCAAGCTGCAGAATTGGAGGACGAAGCACAACATGGTCCTATTAAAGAGGAGGACAGGAAAGTCGTGGAGCTTAAGGTGGACATCCAACCGGAAGACCACTCCACGATGGTCGAGAGACTGCGGTTGGACGTGTTGATGAACTCGGTGGAGCACTTGGAGGTGGTCACGGCCGACTCGACCGACCAAGTGCTGGAGAAGAAATCGTCGGCCGTTTGGCGCTTCGAGTCGCTCGTGACGCAGCCTGAAGACGTCGACTGGCGGATCGTCAGCGTGTTCTAGTGAATTTCTGGCTATTTGGTGGAGATGAACTGGTTCGGTTGCAGAGGAGGTGGCTGTCCTAATGAAGTGATGAATTTTCGCTGGCAAAATGGTTTCTGGCCAGGGTTTTTATCGATGGTGGAGGAGTCTTTGACGTGTGGCAGCCTGGTCTATCACTAAATATTGTATTTCTGGTTCAGGGGCCAAGCAAGATATGACTTTTATTTGTTGGTATTTTATGGAAATCTTTAGCACACCCTGCAGTCGTTGCTGCTCGAGATCTGTTTGGTTGCAATAAGGAGGTTGCTAGGAAGCACGGTGATTGCACATTGTGCTGCAAAGTTGTTAGACCGGCTTAGTGTGGTTATTTCATCCACATGCCGTTGCCACCTGTGATGGAATCGATCCACTTGCGAGCGCACGTGGCACCTTTCGTCAAAATGCGCTGACAATGAGCAGAGCACCCGAGTCCCCATAGCCTTATTCGAGACTCCTCCAGCCGACTGTCTCGTAGATTGGCACAGGCTTCGTCACTCAATTCAAGGTCAACGCTTGCAGTTCGTAGGGTTTGAACTGTGCCATCGATTTCACGGTGCTGGAGCTTGCCAAACCGGGCTCCTTCAAGCCCGTGAAGTTCGCTGCAGCAGATGACTCTGACTTCGAAGCTGGAAATGGGCGCTGATCTCCGCTCGACCGGTACCAATTTCTCCGAGTAATTTAGGTGGTTCATGATGAAGATCACTCGGATCCGCTCGCCGTCTTGAGTGCCATTTCGAAAGTGCGAGCCGATGGAAGCCGAGCGAACGCCGAACGTCACGCAATGTGAAGCGATGAGGACGCGCGTTGGAGAGATCAACGAGCCGACACACCAATTGTCGCCGTCTTGGCTCCCGCAGGAACAGTATGAAGTTGGAGAGACCCAGCTCGTTCAAGCCTGTGGCTCTGGCGGCAGCCGACGACTCGGATATCAAGGACGGCGAGTGGGCTGTCAAAATGGGCTGGGACGACACTGCGGGGTCAACACGACAGCCTACGAGCTGCAGCGAGCGGACGTGCAGTTGATGAGCAACGAGAACTGCGTGAAAGAAACCCGCGTGGATGGGTCTCAGGTGTGCACTCGTGGTGCTGCCAACGAGACGTCGTGCACTGGTGATTACGGTGGTCCGCTGGTTGTGGAGCGTCCTGGCGGTGACATTCTTGTGGGGATTGTGACGTGGGGCGACGACTGCGGCAGTCCAGGCTTCCCCAGCATTTACTCGCGCGTGTCGAGTGCGCTGTCGTGGATTTCGTCTGTGGTGGCTGGTGAATGGCTTCAGTGACTAGAAAATAATGGCCTCTCCTGAAGACAGTTTGCGTTGACGATAGCGAAATTGGCTTGTGAATGGAAGTGTACGGGCAATGAAAACTGGATAGCAGGAGAGCCAATTCATTGTCGTCGAGAGTGGCTGAGGTGCTCGCTGGAGTACACTCTGATTGTAAAGCCAAAGCAAATTACTGAAGCATCATCACGTGACCACGAGTATATTGCGGCGGGCAAGTTTAAAAACTAGTATTCCCCCAAGTCGGTCCCACTAGCTGAGGCACGTGCCGTTACCGCCCGTAATGGAATCTATCCACTTGCGAGCGCTTGACACACGAGAGTAAATCCCGAAGTAGCCTGCTCTGGCACAGGTGTCATCCTTGCTCCAGCTCACCACTCCCACCAAAACATCTTCGGTGGCGTTTGCTCCGCTGACAATGAGCGGCCCGCCCGAGTCTCCAAAGCACGAATCCTTATTCAAAACTCCTCCGGCACACACCATGCTAGAGTCGACAGTGGTGTAGTTGGAGCAGGCTTCATCACTTGCAAGTTGAACGTTGACCCCTTGCAGTTCGTAGGAGTAAGTGCCGTTCACTTCAGCGTCCGTTCCCCAGCCCATGGTAGTGGCCCATTTGCCGGCTTCGAAGTCAGAGTCGTTGGCTGCAGCTAATTTCACGGGCTTGAATGAGCTCGGTTTGGCAAGCTCGAGCACCATGAAATCGTCGGCGTATTTGACATTCTCCGAGTAGTTCGGGTGGTTCATGATGGAGATCACTCGGATCTGCTCGCCGTCTTGAGTGCCATTTCGGAAGTGCGAGCCGATGGAAGCCCAGCGAATGTCATAGATCACGCAGTGCGAAGCCGTGAGGACGTGTGTCGGAGAGATCAACGAGCCCCCACAGAGATTGTTGCCGTCGACGGTGGCGCGCAAACCGGTGGTGTACGTCTTGGTTCTGGCAGGAACAGTGTCGCCTCCGATGATGAGTTTTCTCTCAGTGTGGGATGCGGCGGTGGACGCGATGGCGCCGACGGCAATGGCCACGGCTGTGACAGCGGAGAATGCTTTCATCGTGGGAAAATCCAAGTGTGGCGTTGGCATTTACCTTCCAGACCTTGTGCCGACGAGCTGAACCTGTTGATCTACGCCCCATTGGAAAAAGGACTGTTGTCGTATGATAAGGTTCGGGATCGGGAATGGATTGTTGCAATCAACACTTCTGTTTGCGTTGTTTTGTCGCTCCTGGAATTCTGGCATGCGTGGCAATTCGTGCACTGTTTTCATTACTTCAGGAAACAATGTTGATCTCACATCTGGAGGTATCTAAAGTGCATCAAGAAGGCCTGCTTGAATCACGGAGACTTTGTGGGAACCATTCACCATGAGTTTGAGGAAGGCGAGCTTGGAATCGAATGATCAAGCCGAACGGCAAATCCGTTGACGTTGCACAGCTGATACTGATGCAGCAGATTTGACAAATATAATGTTGCATGAATGTGTTGTACAAGTGCAAAAAGCACATTGCAGCTCTCGAAGTCAATCCCGATGCGATGGTCCATGTTCGCACCATAATCACACCTACAAGTGCCCGAGCCCATACCTCGTGTTTCCAGCACATCGCAAACCACGAAAAGCTGCGAGTCAGTCAAGATGAAGGTCGTGCCCAATATCGCTGCCGCTTTTGCTCTTTGTTCCGTGTCTGCCAACGCTCAAGACCCTAGAGGCTATACGAAGGTTCCTACCTCCAGTCTCATTCCGAACAACCAGTCGACCAGTGGCATTGGAACCTCGCTCCAGCAAGGCTCCAACTACTATACTGTCCCCGTCGGTGACATCGTATCCAGCAATGTGTCGAGTGACACGATCCCCACCTCACTGCAGTCCAACGTGGGTCCGGTCCCGAGCGGCACCAAAACGTACGTCGTGGGTCTGCGCTCTACCGTCGACGGCAACAATCTGTGCAGCGCCTCGCTCATTACTCCGACGCACCTACTCGCCGGGTCGTACTGCATTTACGGCGACATCCGCTGGGCTTCCATCGGCTCCCACTACTCGAACGGCACCCAAGACGGCGAGCAGATCAAGGTCGTGGCGATCCTCAACAACCCCGAGACGCCGCCCAGATCGGAAGGTTTCGCTCACGACTTCGCCATCATGAAGTTGGAGAGACCCAGCTCGTTCAAGCCTGTGGCTCTGGCGGCAGCCGACGACTCGGATATCAAGGACGGCGAGTGGGCTGTCAAAATGGGCTGGGACGACACTGCGGGGGTCAACACGACAGCCTACGAGCTGCAGCGAGCGGACGTGCAGTTGATGAGCAACGAGAACTGCGTGAAAGAAACCCGCGTGGATGGGTCTCAGGTGTGCACTCGTGGTGCTGCCAACGAGACGTCGTGCACTGGTGATTACGGTGGTCCGCTGGTTGTGGAGCGTCCTGGCGGTGACATTCTTGTGGGGATTGTGACGTGGGGCGACGACTGCGGCAGTCCAGGCTTCCCCAGCATTTACTCGCGCGTGTCGAGTGCGCTGTCGTGGATTTCGTCTGTGGTGGGCGGAGAGTGCTTTCATTAACGCGTCATTGAATACAGACTTCTGGTCGCAGGTTGTACTGGATTTGATTTCGGCGAGAGCATGCATCCAGCCGTGCTTAGCCTCAATGACCACTACGTCCTTGGGATTTCTTTCCAGAGACCGAAGAAGGATTCGCGTGAACGCACCAACGTTAATATTAAACGACACGCTTGAACTCACTTGAATCGGATCGTCACTGATCGCTTCCAGACCGATTATGCCATTCCTTACAAAAAGACGAAATGCAGATGATGCTCCTACCGGTAGTAAGGTAAACGCCCAATGATCAAGAAAGAAGTTCTTTGCTGAGCTGGTACTGGAAAATTCATTTGAACATAATGCGAATGTGAAGAGCAACAACGCAGAATTGCATGCTGGGGAAATACCGATCTGCTACCTTGACAGTTGATTGTTTGTGCTGGACCACATGGCTGGCTTAGTTGATGCACGAGCTGTTGCTACCTCCGGTGGTGGCGTCGATCCAGAGACGAGCACTCGACACGCGCGAGTAAATGCCGTAGTATCCTTCCCGCGCGAACGTGTCGTTCTTTGCCCAACCCACCAGTCCCACCAAAACATCTTCGGTCGAATTACTGACGATGAGTGGGCCACCCGAGTCCCCACTGCACGAGTCCTTGTTGAGAACCCCTCCAGCACAAACCATACTCGAGTCGACCGTCTCGTACTTGGCGCAGTCTTCGTCAGCTGCTAACTGAACGTCAACGCCCTGCAGCTCGTACTCGGTCGAGCCGTTCACTTCTGCATTGGTGCTCCACCCCATGATGTAGGCCCATTTACCTGCTTGGTAGTCTGAGTCGTCTGCCTCAGCAAGCTTCACTAGTTTGAAGGAGCTGGGCTTCTCAAGTCCCAACACCACAAAGTCGTTCGACCACATAACGTTTTCCGAGAAGTTAGGATGGTTCATGATGGACTTCACGCGGATCTGCTCCCCGTCTTGAGTGCCATTCTGGAAGTGTGAACCGATGGACACCCAGGGGATATCGTTCGACACACAGTGCGAGGCAGTGAGCATGTGGGAAGGCGAAATCAAGCAGCCCCCGCAGAAATTGTAGCCGTCGATGGTTCTGCGCAGTCCGGCGGTGTAAGTCTTTGTACCAGTAGGAACGGTAGAGCCTCCGATGATGAGCTTCCGCTCAATGTCGGCGTTGGAGGTGACGACGGAGACAAGTGCGGCGACTGTGGCCGTGAAAGTGGAGAGCACTTTCATCTTGACGAGGTGGAGACGAAAGTGAAAGTGTGGAGCGCAGACATTATTGCCTCGTAGTATTTCTCGACAAGACTTCTGGAGATCATCACGCCAAGTGAAACATACATACGCATTGATGCACTGAAGCGGGTATTCGAGGAAAACACAAAGAGCGAGAGCTGCTATCACTTCAACATGGCATTGAACAATTCTTCGCAGTACAGTGGGGAACGCCATTCACGAGCAAAATCGCAAGCAGCGAAAGTTTTGGCCAAAAAGGATGAAGTAACCATGCCTTAACATAAAATTACCTGCACAAGAGTAGATTCAGAGAGAGTAAGAGCCCGCGAGGGCGATTCTCGCGATGTCACTTCCGACGAGTCGAGATTTGCAGCACTAGCAATATTGTCGAAGGAAACGAGGCTTCTACAAGAAGGCCTAGGTAAACGTGTAGCAGCAAAATACGTCTTCTGTTGACAGCCGATAACCGAATAACAGACATTGTACTCCGGCAATGCTCGGCGTTGCTCAGCTGAGGCACGTGCCGTTACCACCCGTGATGGAATTAATCCATCGACGAGCCTTCGACACGCGAGGGTAAACGCCAAACTCGCCTTTATTAGCACACGCATTTCCTGGGCCCCAGCTCACCACTCCGACCAAGACACCATTCGTGGAGTTATCGGCGCTCACAATCAGCAGACTGCCCGAGTCCCCCAAACATGCGTCCTTGCCCAAAGCTCCTCCAGCGCACACCATACTTGCATCAGTGTTGAAGATCTTGGCACAAGACGCGTTACTTGCCAGCTGAACGTCGACACCCCTTAGTTCGTCGGCGAACGTGCCGTTTGCTGGACCTCCTTGCCCCACCCCATTGGGGTCTCCCATTTCCCAACCGCAATGTCGGAATCGTCGGCCGCAGCAAGTTTCACAGGCTTGAAGGAACTCGGTTTGGCAGCTCCAGTAGCAGGAAATCGTCGGCAAATTTCACGTTCTCCGAGTAGTTTGGGTAGTTCATGACGGACACCACTCATATCTGCTCGCCGTCTCGAGTGCCATTTGAGAAGTACGAGCCGATCGACGCCCAGTGAATATCGTACGTCACGCTGTGTGAGGCTGTGAGAGGGGGATTGAATTGATTAACTGTTTAGCGGATTTCTCGTCTCAAGGTGATAAGCTATCTATCCGTGAGAGTTACGTTCGTGTCGTCCACAAGTGGTGCATGGGTTCCGGGAGATTATTTTCTGGTGGATCAAAGCCAAGTTGTTGCAGCACGCGGACCACAGTAGCGCGGTTGCAATGAAGCTCATGTGCGTGTTGGTAGAGGAATTGGTAGTGCATCTTGAACGAGTTCAGCAGATTGAGAATACTTGGCACTTCAGCTGCTGTTTCCTGGAAATGAATGTCGTTCCTGAGCCGCCATGTTGGGTTGAGTTGATTCAGATGCTTTCCTTGTGTTCCTGGTTGTTCTTATGGTTGGGGGTATTTGTTATTCTGAAATCTGATCTGTTGAATGATGATTGAATTTGAATGGGATATTTGAATGCGAAGTTAATCATTTCCTTTCTTCTGGATGTTTTCTGTTGGCCCTCGGCCCGGCAGCCCTCGCAGGGACTCGGAGGGAGGAACTTCGTGAGTTGCATACACAACCCACTGGACCACCAGGAGGCCTCAAAATGATGGCAACAAGTACCGAAGTGGATTGGAATTGCATTCTCGTAATACGGGTCACCCGTATCTCTTCCTAATTGTAGCATTTACTGGTGGTAGCTACGACAGCACTGGCGTCTACGTGCTTCCCCCAGGCGAAGCTTGCGCGACTTTCCTTTGTTGAGCAACTTCGCGTACTTCTTCACGACTTCCTTCTCCCTCGCGTCCTTCTTGACCGCCTTCCAAAACTTCCGCTCCTCCCACCACCTCCTAAATGGATAGGTCACGTGATTCCAGACAGACTTCTCTTCATCATCAGCACTGATATCGTCCATTGTTTTGGCTGGATGAACCACGTGCTTGCTCGAATTTTCGGTGGCAGCGTTCATGGAGACTAGTTTGGCCTCGGCAACATCGAAGCAAACTAGTAGGACGGCGACAGTTACCGACAAGAAGCTGCTTGGACGCATTGGTCGGGTACTTCAGTGCAGTGTCAATTGGGAAGTGTGTGAGGGTGAGCTTTAATACTGCCCGTACAGCAAGAGCAGTAATCCTAGCTACACAAAAGATTACTTCGGATTCAAACAGATACGGCTGTGCTCAACGTGCAGATGTTCAAAGTTGCATTTGTATTCCAAAATACTACCCGATTAACACCAGAGCTCATGCGACGCTGCCCACGCCCAAACTGTCTTAGTATAAAAAAACAGACTCGACTGAACCGCATCCGTTTCAGCGATCTGCGGAGACACATCCGTGTAACTTCAAAAACTTTCACAAAAGCATCTTGTCCTTCGTGATGACGCTCCGTCGGAGACTTAGGTGTTGAGGAGGTCAGAAGAATAAAGTTAGATTAATGGGAAAGAGTCTTGGTGGTTATGCCAGCGATCCAGAACCTTGTCATCCCCACTGCGTTCACTTCCTCCGACAGGTCTTAGCGACCCAGTGTGTTTAAGAGAGCATTTGTGGCTTCATCCGAGTACGAGTTTTGATCATTCCCCAGCCCCACCCAGCCTGTCCACCTCGCCGAACGTTTTTGCTTCCGGGCTTGGTGTGACTCAAGCCAACCCTCTCCTCTTGAAACTTCCGTCGACCGCGTGCTGCAAAAACCTGGCTTTGATCCGCCGGAAAGCAAAGTCCCGGAACCCGTGCACCACATGTGGACGACACGTACGTAACTCTCACGGATAGATAGCTTATCACCTTAAGACGAGAAATCCGCTAAACAGTTAATCAATTCAATTTC
This sequence comes from Phytophthora macrochlamydospora, assembly GCA_011947325.1. NCBI lineage: Eukaryota > Oomycota > Peronosporomycetes > Peronosporales > Peronosporaceae > Phytophthora > Phytophthora macrochlamydospora. Next base: position 800,235 of record JAAVTH010000389.1, read on the forward strand.
CTCCTGCTATTGTTTTCCACGCCACATGGAGATTGCGAAACGACATTCATTTCCGTGAGACGGAGGCAGAAATGCCTAACGTTGCTAATCTGCAAAGTTCCTTTAGGATGCACTACCAATTCATTTACCAGCATGCGACGGATCTTCATTGCGATTCCTCAGCGATTGCAGAACTAGTCCGGCAATTCGGGTTTGATCCTCCAAAGGACATTCTTCTAGAACGGCCGCAGGGTATTTGGATCCCGCGAGTTTAGCTGAATTCTGCGAATGGATTCTTGATTGGATAGATTGTCTAAGCTGCACCTTCCTGACGAGAGAATCCGCTAACTAGTTAATCAAGTCATTTCAACATGCACTGGTTCCCTCCAAATTGCACTCCAACCACGGTAGGTCGCTTTTCGATCCCTCGATCGCGGTAAAAATCAAATCACCGACGTCTTGAACTGCAAATCGAGCTGCTGTCAAGTCACGTTACTTACTAGCTCGTTTGCCCTACGTACAGAAGTCTCATCATTCGTACTGTTCTGGCATTTCGTCAGATAAAGTATCCGTAGATGATAGCTCCACAATCCAATTTGCCACAACCCCGTCCAGATGAAGACCACCAGTACTTTCACGGCCGCTGCCACCGTACATGCCTCCTCCATCGTTTGCATCGTCCACGCTGGTATCGTGTGAGAGCTCATCATCGGGGAGATATCGTTCCCACGGGCACAAAGACGTACCCTGCCGCTCTACGCTCCACTATTGACGGCACCAACTTGTGTGGCGGGTGGAGCATGCATATTGGAAGGTGATTGACAGGATCCCGATAACACCGGATTCAATTCATGAGCACTGTGCTGCCTTAGCCGCAATCACACGATCTTATTGAAATCAACAATCGACGATGTTCGAACAACTGAGAGAAACGGTAGCAGAGGACCTTTAGGGACTGCCAAGACCTACAGATACCATCGGATAGGGAGACTAGAGCACGGTTGGTGAAGAGGACAGCATCAGTCGCGATTATTCTCTCTAGACGCGAAGGTAGTAGGCCACGGTAGGAGTATCTACGTGGAACGGATATTAGTGTTCACCGAGTAATCGGAAGTAACTCAATATACCATAGCAATAATAATAATAATAATAAAAACTAATGTAGCGGGACGCTCATCTCTCCAACGCACGTCCTCAGCATCTCGCACTGTGTGACGACTGGTATCCGCTGGGCGTCGATCCGTTCGCACGGCGAACAAATCTGAGTGTTGGCCATCATAAACCACCCCAACTACTCGAAGGGTGTCGCGATGGCCAACGACTTCGTGGTGCTACAACTCAAGAAGCCCAATTTGTTTAAGCCAGTGCTGCTCGCTGAGGCCGACGATTCGAACTACGCGACTGGTGTTTGGGCTACTACCATGGACTGGGGGCACGGATACCAAAATCAACGGGACAGACGCCTACAGTACGAGATGCAGAGTGTCGATGTGCTATTTGCAAGTGACGAAACGTGTGCCGTTCATCAGGTCGTTGACTGTTCTTGACTCGCCCGTCCAAGCACAGCACTTGTGCACTTGTTGGCAAGTTGGAAACTGGGGTTTATTTCTCTTCTGCTTTTTAGGTTTTCTCTGGCCTCCTTGCCCTCTCTTCTAGCTGCTACTGCCTCTACTGCCTCCAACCGAGATGCTACACACGCAAGCGCGCACAATCCTCACACGTACGCTAACTTCTGGTTTCCGCACCCGTACAAACTCTCTGCAGCACCCTGCCACCTGGATAACATCCAGCGGTCCAGTGGGTGTAGTAGAATATTGACTCCAGCACGGTTTGCGCCGGAGGCATTATTAGCGGAGGTAAGGCAACCCAGGACGTTTTAGTGGGTCGTCAAAAACGGGACCTGCGGCAGGGAAGGCTACTACAGCATCTACTCGAGCGTCGAGCGCCCACGCATGGATTGGTTCCATCACGGGCGGCAACGGCACGCGTTTTGCTTGATTGCAATTGCTGGGCTCAAGCGGATAACTACCGGTACTACTAGACTTTATCGTTTGAGTCCGAAATTTCAATCGCATTTAAAACCCAATTGTTGTTGAGAATCTACACGGACTGAGTGTTTGGAACGCGACTACGCGTGGAGATGAGGCGCGAATGCACGCGCTTACTGTCCCTGGACAGTCTTTCCGCGGACCGAGTTGACCCACTCGACCGCAGTCGAAACTCGTGAGTAGACGGAAGGGTATCCCTGAACGCCGCACCTGTAGCCCCAGCTGGACAGACCGACCAGGACATCGTCGGCGTCTCCGGCCTTGTTCTCCAAGATGAGCGGGGCGCCCTGGTCTCCTGAGCAGGAGTCCTTGTTGGCTTGTCCGCCGGCGCACACGTTGGTGGCAATGTCGATGTTCAGGATCTGCCAGCAGTCCTCGCTCGCCCACAGCTCCACGTTGACCTTCTGGAGCTCGTACGAGAAGGAACCGTTCGGGAACGACGTGGTCCCCCACCCCATGACAGTCGACCACCCGCCCGCCTTGATATCCGAGTCGTCGGCCTCGGCCAGCTTCACCGGCGTGAACGTGCTCGCCTTCTCCAACTTGACCAGCGCAAAGTCATAGGCGCCGCTGGTGTCGTTGTAGTCGGTGTGATTCTGCACCGACGCGATCTTGATCTGCTCGCCGTCCTTCGTGCCGTTGCGGTAGTGGGTACCCACAGACACGTAGCCGAACTCGCCGAACTTGGTGCACGACGCAGTCGTCAGAACGTACTCGTTCGCAATAAGCGAACCGCCGCAGAAGCTGTCACCGTCGGCCGTCGGACGGATGCCAACCGTGTATGTCTTGGTTCCGGCAGGGACAGTCGATCCACCGAGGATGAGTTTGCGCTCGACGCTCTTGGTCTGAGCGGTGGCAAGACCAACTGCAATGGAAGCGGCGGTAAGAGTGGAGACGACCTTCATCGTAGCGTGGAGGATTGGAGTGCGGAGTGTACGGCAAAACCCGAAGTGGCATTGAGACTGCTGGAGAAGTTTCTGCTCGAGGAATCGATGGGACACTGACCGTCATCTCGAAACGCCGAAGCTCAAAGCCCAGAGCGTCATCAAAGAGTCGACCCAGATTTGATCGTCTGTGGATGTGAAGAAGCACGTGGTGCTGTGTAACTAGCAATTGCACGAAACGATCACATCCCAAGATGAAAGAGTGAAAAGTTCGACACGTCTGTCTACAGGGGACTCTGCTGACACGTTGGGGCGAACTTCTTCCCATCACGAGACCCGAGATGCAATGGAAGGGCGAGGCGATGGAATGGGCAAGAAAGAATTCGAATTCATTCAGTCGCTGCACGAGATCAAACTCACCAGCACGTTAGCCAAATCGTTCGGAAGCAAACTTATCTCGGTTCAAATTTGGCTCTGAGGAGCAATTTAAATCTCAGTGGCCTCTTAGACCGTAAATATTTGCAGTCACCGAGTTGATCGACTCGACCGCAGGCGCGACTCGTGGTGTGATACTACGGAGCACTGCGAACGAGTCCGAGACGGATACCTGGAATCTAGCCGCGTATGAATACAACAAAACCAGAGGCGATCAAAGCTGCAATGGGACGACATTGCAATATTATCACATTTCGTAGCGCCTACCATTGCAAGCAGGTCCCCTTGCCGCCGACGATGGAGTCGATCCACGCACGAACACTAGACACTCGAGAGTAGACGCCGTAGTAGCCTGCTCTCGCGCAGGTGTCGTCCTTCGCCCAGCTCACCACTCCGATAAGCACGTCTTCTGTCGAGTTTGATCCACTGGCGGATGCCACAACGAGTGGGCCGCCCGAGTCCCCTGCACACGCATCCTTGTTGACAACACCGCCTGCGCAGACCATACTCGAGTCGACGGTCGCGTAGTTGCTGCAAGCCTCGTCGCTAGCGAGTTGTACTTTCACGCCTCGCAGTTCTTGCGAGTAGTTCTCGCCAGTCTCCGCCTGTGTGCCCCACCCCATGATCGTGCCCCACTCGCCGACTACAAAGTCGGAGTCGTCGGCCGCAGCGAGTTTCACGGGCTGGAACGAGCTCGGCTTCTCCAGCTCGACCACTAGGAAGTCATCCGCGTATAGCACGTTCTCTGAGTAGTTAGGGTGGGCCATGATAGAGATCACGCGGATCTGCTCGCCGTCTTGGGTGCCATTGCGGAAGTGACTTCCGATCGAAGCGTAGCGCATATCGTACGCCAAGCAGTGCGACGCCGTGAGCACGTGGGTGGGCGAGATCAACGAGCCACCGCAAAAGCTGTTGCCGTCGATGGTGGCACGTAGACCAGCAGTGTATGTCTTGGTTCCGGCGGGGACCACATCTCCTCCGACGATCAGTTGGCGCTCGATTCCGTAGGCATTGCTACCAGAAGCGATGGCGGCTAGCACGGCAGCAACGGCAGCAGTCTTCATACAATCGCTAGTTTTTCACGTCGCTGGAGAGGCGCCAGAATCGAAAGTGGCGGCTTCCAGATGATGCCACGACTAGCGTGAGCATTACATTATTGAGATTGGCTGTGACGATGGGGCCGCTTTTCATGGCTGTGGGGATCGCACGCGACAAAGCCGCACTGCAGAGAGTTTGGAGGAGCAAATTGATGGTTGCGAAACGTGATCTGCTCGTACAGTCATCAAGTGAATGTCACGCCTGCCGTCCAAAGTTTACTCGCTTCTCGCTCCTCGCTTCTTGGACAGTACACGCCGATTGTTATCTTTGTGCTTGGGATGGGATCGTGTCGTGGGCACGTGACCGTAGAGCTCCTCAGTTGAATTTCTACAGCGGTGAGCTCACTCGTACAGCATGAGATTCCTGTCGGTTGTTGTCGCCTGCGTCGGTGTCGTACAAGCCGTGTTCGATGCCGCTCAAGGTGGGTTCGGCCAGAGTGCGGCCACCGTAGGCGATCTCGCCCCAGCCAACTCCACCAACAGCAGCAACAGCTCACAGGCGTCCAACATCACCATCGTCCCCAGCGGCACCAAGACCTACGTCGCTGGAGTGCGTGCCACCATCAACGGCACCAACCAATGCGCCGCTTCTCTCATTACCCCCACGCACCTTCTCGTCGGCTCGTACTGCGTCTACTACAACATTCGATGGGCCTCCATCGGTTCGCACTACTCGAACGGTACCCAGGACGGTGAGCAGATCAAGATCGTGGCGATTCTCAACTACCCAGAGTCGTCCTCCACGAACTTCTCGAGCGACCTGGCGATTATTCAACTGGAGAGACCGAGCTCCTTCGCGCCCGTGTCGTTAGGGTCTGCCGACGATTTGGACCTCAAAGTCGGCGAAAGAGCGATCAAGATCGGCTGGAACGACTCGAGAGGGTCGGGCGACGAAGGCTACCAGCTCAAGCGGGCTGAGGTGCAGTTGATCAGCGATGAAGAGTGTTCCCAACAGACGGTAGTGGATGGGAGTACTCAAATCTGCGCTCGCGGCATCCCCAACAACAAGTGCTGGGGCTATGGAGGGCCCCTCGTCGCGGAACGTCCAGGCGGCGACGAATTGATCGCCATGGCAACTTTTGGACCCGACTGCCGCACGATGGGGGCTCCTTTCATCTACTCACGGTTGGCGAAGGCCCGGAAGTGGATCGAGTCGGTAGTGGGCGGCATGTGTTTCCACTAGTTTCAAGGATTGGCTGACGCAAGTCACATAACACGCATGATTTCTTTGAATTGTTAACGAGTCGACGCTAGTCGGCTCTATTGCGTAGCTTGGTGCTTTACTGGCCCTTGACGACCGAGCTGATCCACTCGACAGCGGTCGCCACGCGCGAGTAGATGGCAGGCACTCCCTGCTGGCCACAACCAGATCCCCAGCTCGACAGGCCGATCAAAACGTCGTCAGCGTCGCCAGGGTTCAGCTCCTTGATCAGTGGGCCGCCCGTGTCGCCAATGCACGAGTCCTTGCCAGCAGCTCCACCAGCACACACCATCGAGTCGTCCACGACGAACATGGTGGCGCAGTCTTCGTTGTTCCAGACCTCCATGCCCACCTTCTGGAGCTCGTACGAGTCGGTGCCGTTGGGGTACGTGGTGTCTCCCCAACCCATGAAGGTCGTCCAGTAGCCCGGCTTGATGTCCGATCCGTCCACTGCAGGGAGCTTGATGGGGCTGAACTTGCTGGCCTTCTCGAGCGTCAACAAGGCAAAGTCGTACGAAGCGCTGGTGTCGTTGTAGAGCGTGTGGTTCTGGACCTTGACCACCTTGATCTGCTCGCCGTCCTGCGTGCCGCTGATGTAGTGCGTTCCCACGGCCACGTAGTTGGGCACACCAAAGCCGACGCCAGTACACGCAGCAGTGGTGAGCACAAGGGTGGGCGAGACCAGTGTCGCCCCGCAGTAGCTCTTGCCCTCGGGGTCTCGCGAATGCCGGCCGTGTACGTCTTGGAGCCCATCGGGACGGTCGACCCGCCGAGAACAAGTTGACGCTGCACGTGTTCAGCGTTGGCTTCGGCGGTGGCCAAGAGGCCAACCGTAGTGGCGACAGCAGAGATAACCTTCATCGTAGCGAGGTTTGGTGGAATGCGGTGAGCAGTACGCGGCGAAACCCGAATTGTTAAGTGATGCATATTTAGCGTGGACTGAGGGTCCCAGTGATGATGACGGAACCGCTTGACGGCTTGTTAATCGGACAGGCGCAGAGACGACCATGCGTTGCGGGCGCCCGCGAACTGGGGGATGGTTTCGATTTGAAATCGTGTGGGGTAAACCCGTGCGGCGTTCGATTCGTGTGGTTTGTGTGTTCAAATACGGCGCTGTAACATGGCAATCAAACAACACGGATCTGGACAATCTTCTGGGAAGAACGAACGCCGGCTGGGCGCAATGGCTCGAAGAACAGCTCTGGCTGTGATGGAGTTCGACATCAGTGTTGGCAAGGATTCGCATCTGTCTAGACACTAGTACTATGTCCAGTACGCTGTTGTAGTGAAGCGTGTCGGCAACACAGTGTGGCTTTCATACTTTTTTCTGTTCGACGAGTCTTGTCGTTTGATCGTTCAGGCATTGCAGCCATGTCGTGGGGTTGCAAAGTTGTTGATGCTGCGTCAAGGTGAACACGTTTCGAGTGCCGAAGGCGCAGCCACCGAAGATGTAATGATTCTCGACTAAATTCTTAGAGTTGTCGAATAGCTTCTTCGCCAGTTGACTGCTGCCGACACAGTCAGCCCAATTTGCAAGGTCAACGATCGCTGCATGAAGGGGGTGCGAGGCTTGTCGGGGCAACGATCGCCGACTGATCGATGTACAACCCAGCGTGCTTCCAGTAGCTCTTGATGTCCTCTGCAGGCATCTCGTTCCAGGCGTCGCACATCCACTCTAATGCCTCAGACGGCGAAATGTTGTACGGGTCTGGGTCACCATCCAGGTGACGAAGCAGCTTCTTGTGTGCGTGCTGCAACAAACCGCTGCTTCAGCCACGCAATGGCTCCCCAGTCCATCGGCTGCAGAAGTGCCGTGATGTGGGTCGGGATGCACAGTGCATTACGGTCATGCAGGCGTTCTTGGTTGTCGGGCACACGCAGTCCATCGGAATATCTCGTTCGAATTCTAGGCGGGAAATTCAACCTTGTATTTCGCCGGAACCCCTGTAGAACAGCACATGGTTAAGACTATCGTTCGCCCGCCAATTCCGCGCGCACAACACTGTGAGTCGTCCACGGTTGTCTCCTGCGAACACTCTTCATTGCTTAGTAGCTGCACGTCGACACGCTTCAGTTGCGGGTCGTCGTCGCCCGTTCCCCACTCGACGCTCCAGCCGAGTTTCACAGTCTCTTCGCCGCCCCTGACTTTCAAATCGTCGTCAAACCCGAACGACACGGGCGCGAAGGAGCTCGGTCTCCAGCCAAATAATCGCCAGGTCGCTCGAGAGGTTCGAGGCCGATGACTCGGGGTAGTTAAAGAAAAGCTGCTCGCCGTCTTGAATGCTATTGCGGAAGAGCGTTCCGATCGAGGCCCAACGAACGCATTCTGGGCAGGGCGATGAGAGCACCGGCGCATTGGCTGGTGCCGTTGACGATGATGGTGCGCAACCCGACGACATAGGTTTTGGTGCCACTGGGAACGATGGTGACGGTGGACGACGATGAATTGCCGCCGGTGTCGCTCTTGAGGGTTGTCTGGAGCGAGGTCGACAGTACTCTGGCCGTGAGCGGAGGCGAACACGGCCTGAACGAAGACCAACATGGTGACGCCCGACAGTATATTCATTCTAGCGACGTGTGCTGTGAAAGGTGACGATGTCTTTGCTGGAGGAACGGAAATGAGGCGAATCGCGGCGACGTGCCGTGGGATCGCTTTGGTCCCTTCCCGAGGAGCTCAAACAAAAGCGAGGGGATCGATGACATGTGTTCTTGAGTCATGACAGTCCCAAGGCTCATCGCAAAGCTGCAAGTGCGTATTCGCGCACTCTCTAAACAAAGCGACTGTCTGGACAGCAACACCGCAGTAGACCAAGCGTGTTATCGTTTGGTTCTCGAGATGGGATCACGTTTGATCACTTGGTCGTGTCGGGACCACGCCCGTGACTCGCCTAGATCCAGCATGATTACCTGGTACATTCTAGAGCATGACGAAGCGTTCAATTGTTGCATGCATTCGGCCGATTGACAGGAGAAGCGGACACTTTACTGTCTGAAGCGGTCACTTTCGAATTGGAGACAACCTGAACGCACGAAGACAAGATGACGACCTCCTAACGACAATCTTGGCCGCTTCCTGTAACTTTTCTGCGGAAGTGTCTTCGAGCGCCAGCCTATCATCGGAGGAGATGTAGTGCCCATCGGGGCCAAGACGTACACAGCCGACCTGCGATCCACTATTGACGGCGACACAGTGTGCGACGGCTCGTTGATCTCGCACACCCACGTGTTCACGGCGTCGCACTGCTTGGCATACGATATGCGCTACGCCTTGATCGGAACGCACATCCTTCACGGCACCCACGACGGCGAGCAGATTCAAGTCGTCTCCCTCGTGCCCCACCACCACTACTCGGACACGGTGGAGCTTGAGAGCAACTTCGTGGTGCTCAAGCTCGAGTGGACCAGCTCGTTCAAACCCGTGAAGCTCGCTGCGGCTGATGGCTCGGACTTTGCTGCGGAGAAATAGACAACGACGATGGGGTGGGGACTAGTCGACCAAACAAACGAGTTGCAGTCGTATGAACTCTTAACTGCGGACGTTCAACTCGCAAGTGACGAGGCTTGCGCGAATTACACGACAGTCGACTCGGACAATGGTGTGCGTTGGTGACGATGCCAGCCCCTGCAGAGGAGACTCGAGCGGTCCGTTCATTGTCGAGTCTACTGGTGCGATGAACGCGACAGGAGGTGCCCTTGTCGGCGTGGTGAGGTCCTGCGTGCCGTTGCGGTAGTGCGATCTATGAGAGTTGCCGACTGGAGATGTCACTCTACCTCTCTCGGTGGTCACTCATGTCATGGTCGTGTCCTAGTATAGCTGGGAATAGGCTCACAAGATGGATGGATGGCTTGTGTGGTCAAAGGGGTTTAGGCTGAGAGCTTCCTCCTCGTGCTCGGCACGTGTTCATGTAGTAAGGCGCGGTTAAGCCGTGGGAATCTTACTTTGAGTTTTACCTCCAACTGCGCAAGTCTTCTACTTTCCTGTTTGCCACTCTCTCGCAGCGCAAAGCTGCTACGATCCAACGGCCACGTAGTTGGGGCGAAGACGACTGGCGGTGCACGATGCAGTGGTCAGGACATGCGTCGGCGAGATCAACGAGCCGCCGCAAAGAAATCGCCTCCCGGGGTCTCTCGAATGCCGGTCGTGTACGTCTTTGATCCGTTGGAACCGTCGGTCCGCCAGGAATGAGTTGACGATGAGAGTGGTCGGCAGTTGCTTGTGTGGTGGCTAGGAAGCCGAAAGTAGCAATGACAGTAGAGCTAGCGTTCATGATACGGTGGATAGAGTGGGCGGTAGATCGAAAATGGCCAACTGGAACGAAACGATTCGTCCAATGACGATAACTCCCCTCAAGGTCTGCAGCCAGAAGTGAGATGAATTCGAGACCTAAGTCCATGTGCTGTCGATTCAGTGCGAAAAGGAGTTTGCTCGCTTGTCGCTCTGGCACCTGTTTCAGCACTTACCGTTTAGCGTGGCGATTGTGGCCCTCCGTTAGCGCTCTTTGTAAGCACAGTGGTAACTCTGCAAGTACATGATGTGACAACCGACGAAGAAAAAGCTTATCAATCGAAGTCAATTCTGTTCGGCTTAGCTTTACTGGGCCTTGGTGATCTTGGTGATCCAGTTCACCGCCTTCGACACGCGGGCGTACACCGACGGAATGCCTTCGAGACCGCATCCCTTGCCCCAGCTCGATAGGCCGATGACAATGTCGTCCGCGTCTCCCTTCTTCTGCTCCTTGACCAGCGGGCCACCAGCGTCCTGGCTGCACGAGTCCTGGTTCTTGACACCGCCGGCGCACAGCATGGAATCGTCAATGTTGTAGACCTGCGCGCAGTCGCGGTTGTCCCATGTCCCCACGCTCACCTTCCTGAGCTCCTTGGACACGGTTCCGTTCGGGTACGAGGTCTCACCCCAGCCCGCGATCGAAGCCCAGGTGCCAGCCTTGGCGTCGTTGGCGTTCGGGAGCTTCGCCGGCGTGAACTTGCTGGCCTTCTCGAGCGTCAGTAAGGCAAAGTCGTAGGTGCCGCTGTCGTAGTTGTAGTTGGTGTGGTTCTCGGCCTTCACGACCTTGATCTGCTCGCCGTCCTGGGTGCCTTCGTTGAAGTGCGTGCCGATCGCCACGTAGTTGGTCGCGCCCCACACGGTGCAAGTCGCCGTAGTCAGCACGTGCTTGGGCGAGACGAGGACAGCGACGCAGAAGGTTTTGCCTCCAGGAGTCTCGCGAATGCCCGTCGTGTACGCCATCGTTCCCTTGGGGACGACCGATCCACCGATGATGAGGCGGCGTTCAGCGTGTTCGGGGTGGCTTCAGCGCCAGCCAGGAGAGCGGCCGTGACAGCGAGCGTCGAGATAACCTTCATGGTGGTTGGCAGGTACTTTGGCAGAAACGTGGCAAAATTGAGAGTGACGAGCGGCTTGGCAAGTTTGCGGGACTCGCTTTGTGGGACAGAGTTGTATGTGCGGACGGCTCGCTTTGCAGACGGTGAGGTTTCCATGTGTTTGCTCTTGCCGACGCAGAGCGATTTGACCCGGACGGCAACTCCATACAGTGGCGGGCCCTATGCTTCTGCGGCGTGTGGCAACGGCACGACAATCCAATCCGAAGATCAAAGCATTTGTTGGAGAGAACCGCTTACTTGCGCAGTCACACAACGCTTGCATCACTGTGGGTTCCCAGTGCAAAAGTATCATCTCGCACGGGTGTCGTATTGCAGCGTTGCACGGCGGTTCTCCACTCCCCACTGGCACTCGGCATAACAAACAAACAATCGAAATGTGCCGGTGATTGAGGAGGCTTCACAACGACGATGTGAAGATGACGAGGACCTCATACATGCTTAACATACGATATTCCATCACAGCGGTAACGTAAACTCGCGCGTAGCGGAGGAAAGCATGGCCGATGACAGCTCTACCGAGAGCGAGGGCTTCGCGTCGCCCGTTCGCCAGGCTAGTGCGCCTGCAGCAACACCAGCCCCTCCGCCACCACCGTTGACGAACGCCATCTCAACGTCCCATAATATCCTCGACTTGTTCGACCTCCAGCAACCACCAATTCCACCTCCGTCTTCTGCTGCGACCGTAAGTTCACAAGCTTCGAATCGACCGAAGAAGGATCACTATGTCATTCCAAGACGTCCAATTCCACAAGCACCTGCAGTCGTGGATGGAGCGCCAAAACCCACAAGTGTTCACCATGAAAATTCAAGGAGGAGCCAACTACCGATTGAGTGTCGTCGAAGGATCCCGAATACGGCCCACCCCACCCGACAGCATAATCCGAGGCATCGCCCGCCAGTCGAGAGTCGACCAACAGCCCCGGACACGACGCACTCAACCCAGCAGGATCTTTGCGGTCATCAGTTGGTACTTCCCGTCATTTTGGATCTTGAAATGGGGTTGATGTGCGCTTGCTGCAGAAGAAAACACCTACCGAGGTCCATCTTCACCAAGAAGCAGCGGAAAGAGTCGAGAAAAATGACTCGAAAGTGTATGGACTGCATGCACAGGCCCGGTCAGCTGAGACCAGACGCCTACCTTCGGCACATTCTGGAGATGCGAGCTGTAGCGAGATACCAGGAAAGCTATCAGTCGAGCATTCCACAAGCCAGTCGAAGTTATCCACCACGTGCGAATCCTGATGACGGAATAGCTGCAGGTGTCCAGCGTCGACCCCTCGGGCAGCAGCATCCAGAGCCCGTCGGGAATGGATAGACCATCCTCCACCGTCGAGCAAGAAACCTCGACATGCCACCCTTGCAGTTTCAAGGCGCTGAAACACGAGCTTGCTGAATTGTTTACTTGAATTCATCATTCCAGTTTCCCTCAATCAAATACACACAACAAACGACGCGGAGTCTGCTCCAATGATCAAAACGAGCAACCGCGCGGTTTTATATAATTCGACTTGCGCAGTCTTACAAATTTGTCTGCCATTTTGGCCGCAAGTGATCGTTGACCGAGCGGATCAACGATGCGGACGCGTGCGCAGAATTTCCCCGTCCCCGTGGATATTTTCATCAAGCGTGAAGCACATGAGCAGGACATTGACCGAAGTTTCGTAGATCTAAAGAACACAAAAATTAGTATCACAAAATACCCATCGACAAACCAGACTTACGGTCATGAAAGCTTGCGCGACGCTGTACGAGAACAGCACGATCACCACCAGCGGGAGCACGGGAGAAGGCATCTGAGAAATGAGGATCAAAGACACAAAACAATTGAGATGGTTGGACAGAAGCGAAATCAAGAGATAAACGTACATCATCAAGTAAAAACCACGAAATCAGACACGTCGTGGTACAAACGATCAGCTTCCCAAGCAGAACGGAGGCGTGGCCGATCCGACTTAGCGCTCCAACTCGTAGTAAATTTGAGGAGATCAGCGTGTAGGCGAGCTGTTGGCATCAAAACGAAGTAAAGTACTTTAAACTACAAATACTTTGTGTCTTTTACTTACCTTTCCGGACGTGTAGAAATTCGAGCCTTGGATCGCAGTGACGTAGACTGCCTCCTTGCAAATGTACTTGAGGCAGTGCTTAAAGCACCAAATGCAGCACTGTTGCGTCACAACAACTCAAAGTGGTTAGCAAGCCCTCGACAACTTTTCTAAAGCGGGTGACTTACACAGCAGCACTTGGCTAAAAGCGAAGTGAAAGTGTTCGCATCGAATTCGTTCTTGTTTTCAAGGTACAAGAAGAACGAGCGAATGTGTTCCACCGGCGCTACGAGGCCTGAGCTCAATGCCAACGTCCCAAGATGGTAATGTATGGTGGTGTGAGCCGAATACGACACCGGATCGGCCTCCTCAAAGTCTTTCAGTCCCGTGACTCTGTTTTCTGGCGAGAAATACCACAGAGACACCGCCGTAGCAGTGATCATCTCTCCAATAGACAGCACGAAGTTGACAGACCAGTACATGCCCCACGCGTGAAACAGAAACAGCCACCGCAAGTTTGTGCTCACTTGGAAGGACTCTGTGACGACGCGGAAAGAAGCTGGCGAGCTGGCCGAGATGGTTGCGATGCGAGTGGACGTCTCGCCAGCGCCGAAGAGCGACACAGTGACCAAGATGCCCCAGCCAAAGAGAAGCAACAACACCACGTAGGTGATAAAGGGCAGGATGAGCAGGCGCTTCAGTTGGGACAAGGCTTGCGAGGCGTGCGTGATAAAGGCCCCAGCCAGCAGCAGTCTCGACATCATCACCATCGCGAACAGTAAAAGAGAATCGCAGCGCAGCACATGGCGACGGCACTGATCTGAAGCGAGCTGAGCATAACGGGGTCGTCCACGTAATTCAGTGGCTCTGCTGTGGCTTTCAGCAGGAGGTAGCTGCTGTACGCGAGGATTGCTTCGATGCCGACGGTCGATAGCAACACACTCACACAGCCGCAATAGCGCAGTAAAACCAGATAAAAAGCCGCCGTCGATAGCGACACCCCAGTCGCAATAATCAAAACCTGCCAGCACTACAAACAGCAAAGTTTTAAAGTAACTAGCTGCAACATTATCAATCAAGAAATAACTTAGCTCGTACATTGCCCAACGCCCCCACGAATCTCCCCACCGTGTCTTGCAACTGCGCAATCATCGTCTCTTCCGATTTCACTACAAAAACACAACAAAAAGTCTCTTCATCCACTTCACCAACAAAAGCAAAGAAATCAAAACGTTCCCACCTTCTGCAGGTGCACAGGCGTAGGCCCATTTGTGCGTCTTGTACGTTTCAAACTGCACTTCCTGCAGTGCCCTCGTGCCGTTCACTCCAACTCTCTTCGACTCCAGTGGCAACTCCACTTTCAAAATGTCTCCTGTTTTATCCGGACATTCGTCCACACAGACCCCAAAATCCGGATTGTGGCGGAAGTCTGGGAAGTAGACGACTCTTTGAGAGCCACAGCTGTTGCCCTGGAAGTCTACACCGCTTTTGATCTCTTTAGCGAAGCCCAGACTACTCTCGTGGGAGAAGGCGGCCATGGCCAGCGCCACCATCCCGATCCAGTAGGTGGCCAGGCAGCCCAAACTCAGGACGTCAGTGCAGTGACGGTCCTGTCGGGTCCTGCGGAAGTGCCGCAGCAAGGAGGAGGACGATCCTGTACTTGGAGACAGAGCATGAACCGTCCTGGGACCTGGCGCTGGGCCTAACAGAGGCGAGCGCTCGTCCAATGGCTGACCGTCACTGCTGCTACTGGCACTGGCGTTGCTGCGACTGGGGCCCAGCTCTTCGTACGGACTGTTCCAGCTATTGCGGTCGGCCTCGTCGCTATTGCGCCAGTTGCTCATGTTGGAAGCTCTTTTGACGATGATTCTTATTTATTTTTTGAAGGATTTTGACGAAAGTTGGTACGATTTAAGATTACTTGTCCTTTGTATGAGAAGGAACATTTTGGAACTCTGGCGTGTCAGCATTGTCAAAAGTTGCTCCGGTGGAGGAGGTAGATGGAGGCCGACGCCGTCCCTCCTGCCAGTACAGGCCGCGGAGGTCTACGATCGCAGACACGGTCGACCTCGCCACCGTCAACCCCTTCAGCCCCCAGGAGCTCCGGCGCCTTGACATCGTCTTCACATCGGAGAGCTTGTTTTTCTTCGCGCGAGCTGGATTCGTGAGCATGGCGTATGTGTGCAAGTCGTACCGCAAAGAGTACAACTGCCATGGAATGACGGCAGACCTCGTCTCGTGTTACGAGTTGACCTACAAGACCTACGCTGGAGGTTTGGAGTGCCCTGACATGCCCCCTAACGCCAGACTGCCCCGGGTCGGCGTGTTCAGCGCGACCCTGGGACGAATCGTCTTCCGTTCCGCCCGTTGGTACCGTTCCACTGAGTCTGAGTATCCGGAGAGGCAGGGCGAGGCAGTCATCCAAGAACCGCCGTGGCGACAGTAGCTCAAGCCGCGGACGAGAGCGCCACTGCGCCTCGCGCCATCTTCGACTCAGGCCCCAGGACGACCAAGCGAAGGATGCAGAAGGCGGGTGGCAGTCCCATCGTGAGCAGCATAGCGCAAACACCGGCAGGATGAAGTAACAGAAGATCTCGAGCAGAAGCGTCCACATGGGGAAGTAGCGGTGGTCCGGGTGGAACGTGAGCGTGAGCGTGGGAAGCAGGTTGAAGTACTCGGGTCGCTGCACCTTGTAGAACTGATACTTACACTCGAACGGTATGGGCCACAGCGTGAAGGCCACCAGTGCGAACAGCGGGTAGACCCGGAAGAAGCGCTTGGAAAGTAGTCGACCAGCGTGAACCCCCACCTGTGGAAAGACGCACCGTCCTCCATCAACTTGATGCTTTTCTTCATGAAGATTATGGTCAGAAGGAATGGCGACAGCACGAAGAAGGCGTCGACACCGACGGCCCCCTGACGAAATCGTGCATGAACCTGGTGTGTTGGATGGCGACCAGCAAGACTGCGGTGCCGCGCATGCCGTCGAGAGAGAGGATCTTTGAGGCTGGCGATGAGCCTCTTGGAGTCGGTTGCTTTTGCTTGGGCGATGTCGATTCCGACGGTCTGTCATTGGCGTCGACTGCGACTTGGATACTCAACGCCGTTCCTGCTCTGTGCGTGGCATTTTAGTCGAGTTCTTTGGTGGTCTCCGTGCTGGTTGGGAACGAACTCTGCTGGTTGTAAATGACTGACTTATCCTGTGCGGCATCTTCGCTCGTGGCATGTGAAGAACACAACAAGATTGGCAATGGAATTATTCACCACATGCGTTCTCTTTATTCACCATGTGGCTATGGTGTCAAATCCATGGGTATTTTCCCCTTGCTGTTGGTGCATACGCATTTTCGGGTGCTTTTGCTGTTCGTCAGGGGTGAGCCATTGATTTGTCTTCAAATGCTCAGCGCGGAGAATGAATTAGCCGGTGCTTCCACGATGAAGCATATTTTCTTTATCTTGCGCACCAATAAGTAGACGTGTTCAATGCTACGACGCCGCTGCCGCAGTAGACATTTGATCTCTCGCCTTCCTGTACAAGACGCGCCACTCTACAAGAGCGTGTAGAACGCATGCAACGATGTTTACCAGGTCGCCCGACAGATAAGTTTATTGGTTGCTCTCAACGGCAAGAATGGGCTAGCCACAGCTCTGCTAATCTCCGCCGGGGCGCCTGGACGAGGAGTTCTTGGTTGGTGATGAAGGCACCAGATATGAGCCGGACATTCCACGAGTCGCCGGGTATTCGTGAAATTCGTGGTTCAAGGATGCAGGTCGATGGATTTCAAGCGACTTGGACCTGCATACTCGGAGAGTAATCGACCGCGTTGTGTCTTCAAGACGAAATACTGCACTGTTTTCAATCCATCTCAATCACCAAAGCCACGGTAAAACCGTTTCCTTCGTCCAAAATTTCAGCAAGTCTGCTTCTCGTAGCTAGATACTACTAACATCAGCTCCCAAACCAAGCATGTACTGAGCAAAGCCCAGCTAAACAATGGCAAAACTTGTAATCCAACTTGTCCGGAAAAATGCATCGATTTCTTCAGGATTAACATCCCCCTCCCCCGCGGAAGAGGCTAGAGTGGCTAGCTCGATATCTTGCCGAGCAACGCCATTCGGATCTGAATGTCATGGGCGGCGTCCACCGCTTGTTGCATAGCGTCCTCAGTCCAGCACCAGTTGTTCTGGATAAACTTCGACGCTCCGCTTCTCGCACTACACGCTATAGTCATCAACGCCTTGTTCTTGGTTTCCTGGGAGATTAGAGGGCTGCTGATCAGGATGCTCGCGATCGGAAATTGACCAAATTTTGCCGCGTGCTTCAGCAACTTGGCCATCGTCTTGGGCGAAGCTTGTTGATGGTCATACAGGAATTTGACGACAGCAGTGCGCCGTTGCTTAGCAGCTTCTGTAAACGCCGCAGTGACCGCATCGGCTTGGAAAATCTCTTGTTCAAACAAACACTCGACCATGTCGAGGTGTCCTCTACTGGCTGCTGCCACGAGAGCCTCAGCAAGCATCTCGTACGTGATGCAGTTCGCGCTGGTTAAAGTCTTCACCGCTCCTACGAAGTTCTTCTCGATAGAAATCTCGAACATGTGGATGATCTCGTCGGCGAGAGCAGGCGACTCGGATTTCTCCCAGCCCTGGGGCATCTTCCCCACCAGAAACTCGACGACATCGCCAAAGCCTTCGTCCGCTGCGGTGTCCAAAATGGAGAACACCGTCCGGTTTTTATCGCCATCAAAGCTTTTATCCTCGAACAGGAGCTGCAGCGCCTCGAGATGCCCATTCACTCCAGCAGCAACTGCTGCGTCTTCAGAGGCCCAGCAATCCGACCTGCCGAGTAAATGTTGCAGTCGCTCCAGACCTCCTTCTTGAGCAGCTTCGATGGTGGCTTCCAGAGGAGACGTCAATAGCTCGTCCAGATTCTCAACCACCTCCATCTCGCGACTAACCTCCCAAGGAATGCACATTTTGATTAACTCGCGACGGAAATTGTCAGGGAGTCAAGATCTTTTGAATCTTCGTCTTCGGGCTCGGCAATTCGAGGACGCTTGACATCTCGAGCGGCAGCGTCATTCTTTGTACTCTTTCTTGGCATCGTTGACGAGGAGGGAATCGGTCCAAAAGAAAAGTGATCTAGACGCATCAGCTCCAGTTGATAGAAGTTGACTGCATTGCTGCACCGAGAAACACCAGAGCAAACCACACCACAAGCCAGACATCACTCCTTGCGGCAAGAGGAGGGTTTCAACTGAAGCGATCTTTCGGTAGCTGACCGTTATCCGACATGGCTACCACTTTGAAGTTGTTGCCTTTGCCCTTGCCGAAGGTGAGGTCTGATTTGCACGCTCCGCTGTCTGTCTGCCTTGGAGAGCAAGTGCCATTGTGAGAGACTCTCCTTGCTTCTGCCGCCACAGTCTCTGGCGCAGGGCAGCATGGAGAGGAGAGCCGTGTATCCTGGCGCGTCCCGGGAAATCGTCGGCAGCGAAGAGCTCTCCCTGCTTTCATCGACATGGCTGCTTTTGGAGAACTCGACATATAAGGGTATATCACTCGAGTTGAGT
Source organism: Phytophthora macrochlamydospora (assembly GCA_011947325.1). NCBI lineage: Eukaryota > Oomycota > Peronosporomycetes > Peronosporales > Peronosporaceae > Phytophthora > Phytophthora macrochlamydospora. The sequence goes on from JAAVTH010000389.1 coordinate 818,891, forward strand.
ATCGCCTCCCCTGGCTATAATGACAACACGCTAAAATCGACTAGTGCCGTTCCACGCGCTGAATCACGAAGCGACAACGTTGCCCAGCCGAGTATCGCTCCATGATGGAACGACCCGCACAGCGACCCGCACAGCGACCCGCACAGACAGCGACCCGCACGACCAGCACACAGCACAGCACACAGTCCACTACCCCAATCCGCGCCGACAGCACCGCAGCGCATCGGACGGCGCCCGCTTTGGAGCTCGACGGCACAGTGTCTGACCACAAAGCGTGTCGCACCGCACGAAACGAGCCAGCTCGGATACACTGAGTTCGCGTCGAAGAGCTTCACCAGCAACCGTTATCGTCAGGAGACCGCTCTCGAGAGACTCGACCAGCCCACTTCTCCATTTCGCCAGCCACCACGCAGCGCTGCTGGTCACTTCGTGTCTAGTGGCCACATGGAGACAGCCATGGCGGCACCGGAGCAGCAGGAACCGACGACGACCACGCTAGAGACGCCACCGCTGATCGAGGACGACGAACTGGACGCCACCGACACGTCCAGGGACGAGGAGGAGGACGCCAAGGACAGCACGCAGCAGGAGGACCACGTGTCGGGCCACTTGCAGCAGTTGGAGCGCACCCAGAGCCACCTCGAAGAAGTCTCGCGAGCGGCGTCGTGCTCGTCGCTGTCGACCAGTTCTGGAGCCGACTCGGCGTCCTCGGCGGCGTCGTTGGCGCGACGCTCCGTGAGCAGCGCCAAGCTGAGCAACCCGCTGAAAGGAGACACCAACCTCAAGATCTTTTTGCCCAGCGACAGCCTGGCGTTGAAAGCCATCTTGTCGCCGCAGAGCTCTCGGTCTCCGTCGACTGTCGGAGAGCTGGACCACAAGAGCGACGAGAACGGACCCAACCTGATCGACAAGTTGCTGTTTCGAGGTGGCGTGTCGTCCCCGTCGACGCCTAAAAATCGAGTGGTAGCATGGCTGAGGAGGACTTGGATGCCATGAACGTCGTCGTTATGAACACCAACCTGCCTCCACCACCGTTCGCCAACATGTACGCGTGCGAGTCCTGTCGAGAGGACGTTGGGTCGCTGCTTACGGGCAAAGGCAGACACCACTGCAGAAACTGCGGAGGCTCCTTCTGCGCCGACTGCACCCAGCAGAATATCGTGGTGCCGTACCAGGCCTATTTATCCAGAGGAGAGCTGCGCGTGTGCGACGGCTGCTACCACCGCATCAAGAACTTCCAGAAGCAGGTCAAGAGCTCGTCTGTGACGTGGAGCGGACTGAAGCCGCCCCCAACGGAGGAAATTGTAAGGGACTTCCAACTGCCCGAGGACGAAGTGCCAGTGTCGATCTTCAACTGCGCGCTCTTCTTCGAGATCACGCCGTACTACGGCCACTTAGTGCTGACCCGCAAGAGACTTTGCTTCCAAAGCTACGCCGACTCGAAGAAGGTCAAACTGGCGTACTCACAGATCATCTCGCTGCTTAAGCCGCAGTTCTACTACATCAACGGCCTGCAGGTCAAGACGAAGCGCAAAGAGACGTTCTTTCTGGCCGAGTTCAATGGACTGCGCGATACGGCCTTCCTACGACTAGACCAATTGATTCGGGCGTACCAGGAGGCCAGCAAACTGCAGGGAGCAGGTCCTGGGAAATCCCCAAGCTCCAAGGAGCTCCGGAAGCAAGCGCTGGACCGTCGACGCACGTACAAGTTGATCGCTGAGCATGTGGCCCCAACTAGCACCGACGGAGCCTCAAGTACTCCTCCTATTAGCAAAAGTCCCTTGTCGAATCTCGCTTCAAATTCGTCTGGCACGTCGACCGTCGGGTATATCGATGTCGAGGAGGACGAGGATGCCAACGCAGAAGTTCCTCTCAGTGATATTGTAGAGGAGGCAGGCGTAGGCGAAGCAACTGACGATGGCAAGTCAACGACGAGCGACGAGGAACCATTTGAGCCACTGCCGCCTGACCCGATGCTTGAGAAGATGACGGTCTTGTTGGACTGCGATATGCGGGCGGATGTCAAGCGAGTGTTCGATCTGCTGTGGAACGATGGTCCGGGCCAGGAGTTCCTGCACGCAAACATGGAGAAGGCACGCGATATCGGCATCGAGATCGAGGCCTGGAAAGCCATCGACAAAGATGACGCTGCAGAGGTCCATAAGGGTTTTGAGATCTCCAAAGAGGACGGGTACACGTTGTTCCGCAGAGTGCGTATGCAACATCCGCCCAAGATTTCGTTCCCTGGACTGCCACCATACGCTCATTGCACTCGAACCCAGCGGTTCCGTCTGGATAAAAGTTCGCAGGGCGGAGACAAATGGGACCGCTTCATCGTCTCCGAGCTGAACCGCATGACCAAAATCCCGTTCAGCGACTACTTCGAGGTGGAGTCTCGCTACGTGTTCACTCGAGACGGCAACAACTACTGCCATGTGCAGGTTGGACTGGTCGTCAACTTCCTCAAGGCGACGTGGTTCAAGTCCCAGATCAATTCTTCCACTCGATCCGAGTCGAAAGAGGCGCTAGAAGCCTGGGCCAAGCAGGCCATAGAGTTCTTAGAGTCCCAACGCAACCGTGTCGTCCCGCTGTCTCCTACGATCAAAGCTCTGTCAGGTCGTGGAAGCTTCAGTGATCTTGAGTCCGTCGCTAGTAGTTCGCCTTCAATTCGTAAGCGCGCGGCCTCAGCAGCTCGAGCAACAACTCCCACTAGCTCTGCGGCTCACGTGGATTCTCCCGCAACAATGGAGCCCGTCAGCTCCAAGATTGCGATGACCATCCCCGAATTGCCAGGCTCACTAGTCCAGTGGCTGTTGCTTGGTTTGCTGCTCTACGGTCTCATGCTCATACGTGGCCACCAGGCTCAAATGCAGCAACTCACAGCTGCTACAACCAGGCTACTGGAGCACCTCGAGCAACAGCAGGAAATGATGATGGAGTCCCAATTGTGGAGAATGCAGCAAAGCTGTGACGGCAACGCAGATTAGATTGAAACACTATGAAATGTACAACGAAATGATATCCACTTATTTGACGACCAGTTTGGAGAACTTCTGCTCGACTACACCTGGACGTTTCTGGCCGTGATGGTATCGAGACATGTGGTCCCCGTAGTTGCTCTCCTTCGACCAAAAAATCATTCGGCAGGGTTCAAAGTCGATACCAGATGAGAACAACGCCAGCGTCTTGACAACTTTGCCTGTGTAGGGGTGCACTGCGGCATGAAGAAGAGCAGCAGCTCGATTTTTGTGGCAAAGTGGGGCTAGTAGAGGCTCATCATTTCGAGCGTTGATGAAGCTCGTCCATCCCGTGGCGCAGTTTCGAACCCCTGTTTACACTGTAGTTGCAGACATGGATGATGATGATGACATGGATATCGCCTCAATTTCTAGTTCCTTTCCTGAGCGAATCCTTTGTCAAGTAACGCATGGTCCCAAGTTTCGACTCGATCAACGGTCTCGAGCCTTATTCAAGGACACGCAAGAGCTGAAGCATGCTCCGGGCCGTGCTTCGCCAACAAGCAAACCGACAGCGCGAGCAGTTGGTCCGTTCTCTCGCCCCACCGTTGCGAAATGTCTTTCTTGAGAGTGTGAGCCGTGCAGACTTGGACAGACTGCAGTCAATGCTCGAAAACGAGCCTTTGTTGGCCCACGTTCGAAATCGCCATCGAGAGACTGCTCTTCTTGTTGCTGCTGCGCATTCAGACGCAAGTAAAGCTGTCGAGATGATCGACTTGCTGATACGCAGTGGAGCCGTGTTGGGATCTCGCGATCGACGCAAAGAAAATGTTTTGCTATTTGCTTGCGCGAATGGTGTCGAGTGGGAGGTGATCGAGTGCCTGATGAAGTGGAACGATTCCTTGGGCAAGGGAATTCTCAAGTGGTCTCACTGCAACGACGAAACTCTCAGCTCGTTGGCTTTGGCGTGTGCCAACAATCACACGCGGCTGGCTTTGCGTCTGCTGGATGAAATTAACGTTGAAGAATATGCGCAGCAGAATCATCCATTCCATGTGCTGGAGACTGCTATCGAGTCGGGCGATGAGGTTCACGCGCTGGCGGTCGCTCGTCACCCGAAAATCCGCTTGGGCTTCGATGATACTCGTGTAAAGAACTACAAAGGATTTTGCGGTCCTGTTTTGAAGTACACGGTGTACACGTGCATTGAGTCGGCGGTGAAACACGGGATGGCGAGAGTAGTTCAAATGTTGAACGAGCTCAATCACCGACGAGTTTGCAAGGCAGCGTGGTACGCCACTCACGAGATGTTGAATGAGGGTTGTGAAGAGATTCCTCCAGCGATTTTGAGTATTGCAGAGGAATTCCTGGCCGACTGGCGATGGAGCAAACTCAAGTATTTCCTTCTCGTTCGTCACCATTCGGACGCAGCTCCAGCTCTCTGTCTGGTTCATCTTCCGGACCCGATTTTCCGCCATGTCATGGAGTTCGTCAAACTGAGCGAGTTCGATAAGCAGAATTGTTGCGGAGGCCTGGAGGAGTTCTGGATGGACTGCCAGTGGCACACGTACAGACCAACCACGAACGACTACTATCCGATATAAGATCTGCGGAATGACCTGGAGTCGCAAAGCGCATCGGGCTTTGATGCAATGAACAACCCACTTGTTCTTGTTAAGGCTCCACCTTAATTGGTTCTACCTTCACAGGCTCACTCTTCACCTCTGTCTTACCCTTGGCAGCTTGTGCTCTGGTGCTGGCACGAGTAGGAATTCTGCGTGCAGGAACTTCATCGCTAGTGGCTGAGGCTGGTTGGACGTACACTGACGAGTCCACAGCAGGTCCTTTCTGTTTCTTGCTGGGTTTATTAGCAACAGCCCGCTTGGGTGCTTTCTTGCGCTTCTTCTCGTGGAGCAGCGGCTTCTTGATGACCAGGTCCTGCATCAGTTCCTTGAACACACCTCCATTTTGTCTCTTAAGTAGCGCCTCCTTTCGCTCCAGCTCCTTCTCCTCCTTGTCGAGCTGCTCTTCGTACTCTTGCCGCCTCTTGGTCATCTTGAGCTTGCTGGCTTCGTCTCGCTTGCGCTGCAACGCGCCTCTGGCCATTTTGAGTCGCGCCACTTGGTTCTTGAACACGGCGCTCGCCTCGTTCCTTCGTTTCTCCTTGGCTGGGATGGGTTTGAGGCCGCTGGGTTTGGCTCTAGTGGGCGTCACCAACGGGGCGGAGGCACCGACGACGTTGCCTGTGCACGCCTTGCACTTTCGACTCTGCTCTCGACCTCTTTGGGTCTTGGAGAAGCTGCCGCTCGGCAGCACCAGCAGACAGCACTTACAATCCAGTTTGGTTTTGGCTTTGAGCTGCTGTGCTTGTGGAACCACCAAAGAGGGTATCCACAGGCAGAGCAGCACGGGGGCGTCGTAGATGTCGAGTCTGCTGCTGGCTGTGCTATGGCTTCGAGTTTGACGGCCACGGTCTCCGCTTCCGACTTGATTGACACATCGGAGGAGGACGTTGGGACTGGCATTGCTGCTGTTTCTGTTGCTTCTGCTGCTGCCACTTGCTGCTGAGGCTCCTGTTTCAACGTACTAAAGTCGTAGAGATCGTCATCCTCGCTCTCCGTGGAGCTGCCGCCGTCCGAATGGTATGCGGCGTTGCTCATGGTGCAAGTCTAAAAGGCAACTACCGGTACTAACATTGATGGCCACCAAATTGCAGTGGTGTACACCAATGTAGCCATGATGTGTGATTCATTTTGACGCTTGCTATTTTTCCGCAAGAGTAAGGACCAAATATCTGGGGACTATTTTGCTGTCATTCTTGCGCTGCCGGAGCAGTATGCACACCGCTACGTGCATCGACCCTCTGGTCACCTCTTGAGCGACGAGTTTGAGAACTCATCGTCCGAATCGTAATTTTGATATTGACAGGACTAAGTACTTGACCACCATCTTCTGCCATACCTCCCCACGTCTAAAGCAGTGTGGGTATCGGCTCGGCTCCATCTGATCTCGATGCTAGTTGAGACGGGTTGCAAACGGTAATCTCTGTGTGCCCCACAATCAACACGTTTATGGGCTTTTCCATCGGCTTGCCCTGACGGCATGTGGTTCGACTTGAGGTGATCCTACTCCAACTCACGCAGCAACAGCAAATTTCCTCCAGACAGACAGACCCTATCCTATGGATATGTTATGTCCCAAGTGCATCATCACACGGGCGAGCACAAGCAAACCCGGCGCAGCGTATAATCACCTCACGCACCGTAAACGTCGATGCATTTTCTCGACCGCGTGACCTTCTTCTCCTATCACTTTGAAATCCGACTCCAATCGCTCACACTTCAATACTACTAGTACCGATGAGAGGCAGCACTCTGTGTCCTCCTAATGGCCCGTGGCTGAGCGACAGCGTCATCAGCAACGTCGTCCCGCGCCCCAGAGCTGTGATCGGCAACAATTTCATCCCTCGAGACGGCAGGGAAATCGTCAAGCCATCTCGTTCGGGAACCAAGAGGCCCAACCCGACTACTGAAGCCGCCTGTGGCCATCCAGATGACCAGGCAGAGTTTCCGTCCACCCCGTTTGCCAACAACGAAGCCTTCTGGACGGCGGTAGCTGCCGCTTCCCAGTCCAATATCCGCAAGAAGCGCCGCGAGTACATGGCTCGTTACCGCAAGAAACTGCGTAACAAAGAGACCTCCCACGAAAAAGAGATCCAGCAGTTGCAGAAAGAGGTCGTCCGACTGGAGGCGCACCGTGACCGGATTGTCTCGGGTGTGCCGGAGATGTCGCTGTGGAGCGTGGTTGTCGAGTACTATCGCCTCTTCCGGAACGGCTACCGAGTGCCCGTATCCGAGTCTTTTGGGGCGAGAAGAAATAGCAAGCCGAACTTACAACTGGAGTTCCTTCGAGCGACGATGGCGCCGGACGTAGTCGACGGAACTGTGTGCGGCATTGAGGCGATGGTCGACGCCTGGAAGTTCGTAATGCAATGTGCCCACAACTTGGACTACAGCATCGTGCGACTGGAGCACGGTATGCAGGACTCGGTTGTCGCTGTTACTGTGGCAAGACACACGATCACTGAAAGCACGATACGCCACGCGTTCCGCACCTCATGGACGGCGAAGGACCCGACAAGTGGTCGCCGCTAGCTGCAAAGCTGCTGGGGAAGACGATGACCGTGAACATCCGGACGCAGTTTTATTGGGACGACGTGAACCAGCGCATTCCGATGCTCGTGTCCCAGGTCGACGGCGTGGGGCGATGCTGCGGCTATTAGGCAACTTGGAGGACGTAGCGCGCGTGTTCGAGAACGCTCAAGTGACTACAGAGGGAGGCCTGCTGGTCAATAGTTATAGTACCGGTATCGAGAATGTATCACAACCGGAGGAAACCTAAACTTGAAGCAATGTGCATGTATTCGCTATTATCCTTTCCTGGAAACGCTGGGAACTTCTTCAACTAAACGGGTTGGTCTTTGAAAAGCGACCTGCCGGCGTGACGAGAGCTCTGTCGAACGCCTCGCTGACATCGTCCATGCTCCCAAGCGGAGAGGTGACCGTGTCTCCTTGTTGGCGCATCCTTGTAATGACCGTGTTCTTATCATCCCAGTAGAAAAAGAAGCGGAGACCACTCTTTCATGCCATTGTTGGTGGCCAGGTGGGGAAAGACAAAGCGCAGGAAGCAACCACTGAGGCGTTTTGGTCCTTCTCCAATCGACATGAAGTATCACATGTCTTGACAGCATTTGGTTCCTGCCCTCCACCATGGCCTCGGCGCCGCACAGGTGGTTGTACATGACGTCCGGGGCCATGTTTGTGTGCAGGAATCTCAACTACGTGCTCGATCGGTCGGCGTTCAGGGCCTTGGTCTTGTTAAAAGGCCATGGACCAACATAAGGGGCTTCTACCCATCAGAACGAACTCGACCCGGAGTGTTCTTCATCGACACTCCAGAGAGCAGCACCTGGCGGTGGAGCGCAATCGATCGGGTCTCCTCTTTCATCCTTCGTACTTTGGCCTGTTTCACAGCCTCCTTGCTTTTCAGTCACTCACGGTACCGTGCCATACTCTTGCGTCGCCGCTCTCAGAGGAGTTGATACCGTGAAGCCGATGGTGATAGGCTGGGGAGAACTCGATGAACGGCGGCACTGCATGCGGACAACCTGCAAAGTCTGCCCAGGACAACGTCTCCGCGTCGATCAACGCCAGTTACTTGCGAAGGCCGCTGTTGTTGTTTAAAAGGCCATCCGCTGGGTCAGGGTCGTCGGCTTCACACGATTGAAAGGACTGTCTTGAAAAGCAATTCCATTGACTGTAGCCACGCTCAGCACGACAGTGACGGCGATCAGAGTCTTGGCGATCAGAGTCTTGGCGAACTCTCTGGCTGGAGCCTGGCTGAACGAATTGTTGATGGGACGCGTTGAATCCGGGCGCTTGCCGCGGATACGAAATAGTCCGGCACGTTCTTGCGTGAAGTTTAGCCTCATGGTTGCCGAGCGTTGCCACGTGATAATCTGCTCTACCGGACCCCCTGCCACGGTGGCCTTATCCAAGAAACTCATTTTCAATGCGATTACCAGCATAGAAGCATATGAAAGGGTGGTCTCCGCTCGCTCTTAAGATGTTGGGTCAGAGTATGATCGTGCCGGGCCAGATCTTTTCTACTGGGATGATAAGAACACGGTCATTACAAGGATGCGCCAACAAGGAGACACGGTCACCTCTCCGCTTGGGAGCATGGACGATGTCAGCGAGGCGTTCGACAGAGCTCTCGTCACGCCGGCAGGTCGCTTTTCAAAGACCAACCCGTTTAGTTGAAGAAGTTCCCAGCGTTTCCAGGAAAGGATAATAGCGAATACATGCACATTGCTTCAAGTTTAGGTTTCCTCCGGTTGTGATACATTCTCGATACCGGTACTATAACTATTGACCAGCAGGCCTCCCCTCTGTAGTCACTTGAGCGTTCTCGAACACGCGCGCTACGTCCTCCAAGTTGCCTAATAGCCGCAGCATCGCCCCACGCCGTCGACCTGGGACACGAGCATCGGAATGCGCTGGTTCACGTCGTCCCAATAAAACTGCGTCCGGATGTTCACGGTCATCGTCTTCCCCAGCAGCTTTGCAGCTAGCGGCGACCACTTGTCGGGTCCTTCGCCGTCCATGAGGTGCGGGAACGCGTGGCGTATCGTGCTTTCAGTGATCGTGTGTCTTGCCACAGTAACAGCGACAACCGAGTCCTGCATACCGTGCTCCAGTCGCACGATGCTGTAGTCCAAGTTGTGGGCACATTGCATTACGAACTTCCAGGCGTCGACCATCGCCTCAATGCCGCACACAGTTCCGTCGACTACGTCCGGCGCCATCGTCGCTCGAAGGAACTCCAGTTGTAAGTTCGGCTTGCTATTTCTTCTCGCCCCAAAAGACTCGGATACGGGCACTCGGTAGCCGTTCCGGAAGAGGCGATAGTACTCGACAACCACGCTCCACAGCGACATCTCCGGCACACCCGAGACAATCCGGTCACGGTGCGCCTCCAGTCGGACGACCTCTTTCTGCAACTGCTGGATCTCTTTTTCGTGGGAGGTCTCTTTGTTACGCAGTTTCTTGCGGTAACGAGCCATGTACTCGCGGCGCTTCTTGCGGATATTGGACTGGGAGACTGCAGCTACCGCCGTCCAGAAGACTTCGTTGTTGGCAAACGGGATCGGCGGGAACTCTGCGTTGGTAGTGGCTGGGGTTTGGTTGGTGACGACTTCAGTAGTCGGGTTGGGCCTCTTGGTTCCCGAACGAGATGGCTTGACGATTTTCCTGCCGTCTCGAGGGATGAAATTGTTGCCGATCACAGCTCTGGGGCGCGGGACGACGTTGCTGATGACGCTGTCGCTCAGCCACAAGCCGTTAGGAGGGCGCACAGGGCTGCTGCTCATTGGCATTAAACTGTCGGTGGTCGGAGTAGGATTTCAGAGTGATAGTGCGTTCAAGAGGCCCGAATGCATCGACGTTTACGCTGGGAGTGTGATTATGCGTGTAGCGAAGAGTAACACAGAAAAATTTCCTTTGTGAATAGGATCATCTCAAGTCGAACATGCCGTCCGGGAGAGCCGATGGATAAGCCAACCTCCCTGCTGAAGTCGTGATCTCGCTTGCCCCATCATCGGCAACACACACCATCAGAAATGACACGTGGTTGGGACAACAAAAACACTTGCCCATCGTAATCGTCCGACAGAATCAGTTCCTCCCCCTCATTGCAGAATTCTACTCACCCCACAAGCGACACCAGCCAGCAATGTACGTCGGCGCTCTGAATCCTCCCGATGGTCCGTGGTTAAGCGACAATATCGTCGCCGAAGTCATTCCGCGGAGGGCTACGATCAATAGAGACGTGTTCATTCCTGGTACGGCAGAACTGCACCACCCCGCGCCGACAAAGGAAAACGCCCCAGCAGGCAAAGCGGGAGCTATTCTAGCATCGTCACAGAGTTTTATTCCCAACGAGAACTCGACTGCAACAAACTCCCTTCGACGCCGTTCGTGAAGAGTGACATCTTCTGGAATGCAGTCGCTGAAGCCTCCAGGGCCAATGCCCGCGACAAGCGTCGGCAGTACATGGCGCGTTACCGCAAGAAACTTCTACACAAAGAGATTGCCCATGGAGAAACCATCGAGAAACTGCACGACGAGATCAACAAGTTGGAACTCCGCCGCATTCGAATCGCGTCGTACATACCACTGAAGACCTCTCTTTGGAGCGTTGTCGTCGAGTACTATCGCGTCTTTCGGAACGGGTTCCAATCTCCAGCACAACCAAGCAGGCCTCACGTGCAGGTGGCTTTCCTCCGAGCTGTCATGGCGCCGGACGTTGTCGATGGAACTGTGTGCGGGGTGGAGGGGATGGTCGAGGCCTGGAAGTTTGTGGAATTGTGCTCGTCGAACATGGAGTACCAACTACAACGACTGGAGAACGGCCCGCAGAGCTCACTTGTCGCCACCACAGTAGCCAAGCACGTGGTCACGGAAAACACGATCCGCCACGCGTTCCGCATTTGATGGTCGATGAAGGATTTAGCAACTGGTCGCCTCTGGCTGTTCGACTGCTGGGGAAACACTGTCGGTGAGAGTTCGGACTCAGTTCCACTGGGACGACACTCAGAAGCGAATTGTCAGGATTGTCTCGGAGGCGGACACGGTGGGTGCGATGCTGCATGTACTGGGCGATCTGGCAAGTGTGGTCCAAGTGTTTGAAAAGTCTCGGTTGACTCCAGATGGCAGAGACGCCGGAACGAAGCCCCGTCGCTGTTAGGGAGTACGGCATCAAAGTTCTTTCGCCCATGCTTCCGGAAGAATATGTTTTTGTAGTCGCTACATACACTTTGCTCTCGAGTTGCCGTCCAGCAAACGATCAAGACAGGGCCCAACAGAGGTACACGACATGATATCAGAAGTAAGTAAAACAACCTCAACATTTGTAAGTCATGAACTCCTCTCTCAGCGCTGCTGGGAGCCTCGTCGGGATAGTGGGATTGCTCTCACGCGTCGTATGAAAACCCTCGGAGCTCCTCTTCGTCCAATCCGGCCTCAGGGGGCCCGTGCAAAACTTTACTGACGTCTTCCAAATTGCCGAGAATACGAAGCAGTGGCATTACCATGCCTCCACGCTGAACAAGCCTCGTTACCATCTCGCGGTCCTTCCCCAGAAGTACTGCGTGTGTCGTCACAATCAGTTGCCGACTCAACATCTTGACAGCGATGGGGGCCATCTGCCTCCCTCCACCAAGTGTCCATAGCGAAAGGAGTTCTCGGAGACTGTGGATGTTGACACCGTCGTGACGACGACCGAGTCGTCGGGGCTGTTCTCCATCCGTGCAATCTGCAAGTCCAAATCTTGACAGCAGACGCAGATGAACTTCCAGTTCTCCTTCATCGCCTCGATTCCGCAAACGGTGTTGGTGACAATGTTGGGGGCCATCATCGCTCGAAGAAAGCTCAGCTGCACGTTCGCTCGGTCTGCAGTCAGAACCCTTCCGACAAAAATGGGCCCGGCATCAACGCTGGGTCCATGTGTCCGTTGCGAAACAACCGTGTATACTTGGCGATAGCACTCCACGGCGTGGTCTTCATGGACATACCGGACAGCAGCAAGTGTCGATGCAGTGCGAGTTTGCGGACCTCCTCTTTTCGCCGATAGATCTCCTTCTCGTGGGAGATCGCTTTTTCTCGGATGCGTTGTTTGTATCGCGCCATGTTCACTCTGCGGCACTTGCGGAGGATGTCGTCTCTAGTAGCCAACGGATTCCTGCGAGGACGGGTCGTTGCCGATTTGGCTGTGGACGAAGAGGTTGCTACTGCGCGGGGCTTTTGCGACCGCATATGCTTGGGGGCAGGAGCTGCTGCGAAGTCAGATCTCGATCCTTCGGCTTCATTCGACGACACAGGAAGAGATTCTTGCGGGTGCGAGGGCTATTGCTATCGTTGTAGACACAGGGTCTTTCAGCTGCTGAAATGGCGAATGGATCGACATTCGTAGGATTCGTGAGTTTGCGGAGCGGAGCGCCAGATCACGCTGTCGCTCAACAGCTGACTGGGGGGCTGGTCTCCATGGGCGGTGGGCTTGTTCGTGTCGTCGCAAATGCTGTAATGAGTCAGTACAAAGGAGGGAAATTGAATTGATTAACTTATTGGCTTTCTCGTTTCAAGGTGAAATGTTATCTACCATAAATGAGAGCTGTGTTCTAGTCGTCCACATGTGCTACATCGGTTCTAGTGACGCACGCGCAGCAGATAACTGAGCGAGCAACAACTCGAGAGCAGTAGCAGAAGAACGCAGAAGACACGAGTGTTGCCCACGGAGAACGTTTGGGATTGAGGAGGGACAACCTCAAGCGGTGTCAACCCCTCTCAGTTATTTCCCACTAACAGCACTACAATTAAATAAATGTATACTCAACTGAAGACGCTTGTCCCTCGCGGAGCTCGACAATGGTTTGCCTTCAAATCTTGACACTTCCACCTCGGGGTCCGCTATCGTCCATGTCGACTTTGCCTGTTCGAACTCAATCACTGTACTTAAACACTGGCCGCGACACCACATTTAATCGCTTGCGCAGTTTGCAGAATTGTGTCGATCCGAGCTTGTATGTCAGCCAACATGTCCGCACTCGGACAGTAACGAATGTCAAAGTCTCCTCGTTCGTAGAGATCCTTGACTTTGTGATACTTCAAATCCACTCCTTTCAACTTGTAATTGTCCACGTAAACCGTCACAAACATAGGACTTCCTCCCCACTGAACGTGTGTACACACTACCGTCCATCTTTCACCGACGGAAACCGCACGATCGCAAAATGCTTATCTAATGTTTAATTCCAAATCATTGGCACATGTTCCAGGCCGTACAGGTTGCACAACAACTGGCACACTCGACCCGATCCATCGTCAAAGTATTGTGGCGGAGCGAGATTTACCGAAACCGCTCTTGCGCACGGTGCTCAGACTGCCGACTGCGGAGGGGTACTCCGATATGCCGTGCGTGTGCTGAACTCTTCCTCACCTTGTGTACCCGTCGGCGGGCGGGTAACGCTCTTCAGGTGGCTTGGAGATGAGTGGGTTGATGGTCACTTGAACCGACTTGGGCAGTTGCGGGACCTTGGGCAGCAGTGCGGATATGCTTCGCCTGCTGTCCTGGTTGGGGTGTCGTCCTCCGAGCGAGTCTTCGAGCTCGTGGTCGACGGGCCAGACGCTGTCTTGGGCCCTTCTTGTCCTTGTCCTTTCCTTCGCTTGGGCTCTTGCGAGCGTGACCGCTTCCGATAGCGGGATCTCAGGGGCGAGAGTGATCACCGTCCAAAAGCTTCCGGGCCCTCTGCGACTTGACCGCGTGGGTGGGCCAATATGCCTTCCCGTGCCCGATGCCTCTTGTGCGTTCCAGGGGAAAATCAACTCTGTTTGTTCTTTCGCCTTCTTCTCTATCCACTACAGCTGTCTGCACTCCTCTACACTATCCTTACTTTGTCCTTGCTTAACGTCTTCAAAGAGAGCACCCAAGATCTTGTCACCGCTCATTGGGTATTACTCAGCTCCGCCGTCCTTCAACTTGCTTGCGCATCACTCCTTCGCCGGGCTTCCTTTGCACAACATCCACTCGATCGTAGAGTGCCACCAGAGAGTGATTGCATACTCACATAACTGCACATGACCGATGCACAGTGATCACCGGAAGTGATCGTGATCGCGTGTCGAAATGATCGCACCTGATCAACCGAAAGTGATCGTGTACCGAAATGATTGGCTGTGATCGACCACCAATGACCGACTAAAGTGACCAACCCAAAATGATCGCGGTCGGTCGGTCGGGAGTTCTCCGAATGTTCTCTGTGTGTCTTACCCATCCATCACCATCATCCAACAATCGCGGTCTCTTCCCATCAACCCGCAACAAGCTTCACCACAGTATTCAGGCATCTCCATATAGATCTCTGCATCGTCAATCGGCCCGCTCAGAAAGGCAGTGACAAAGTCTACATGTTTGCACGATAGTCCCACTTGAAGTGCTGTGAGCAGGATACTTTTCACTGCTTCTTGCGCCACCACCAGTGAGTACGTCTCCCAGTAATCAACGCCATAGCGCTGCTGACAGCCCTTTATCGTAATACGAGCGCGATGTCGAACAACATTGTCATGCGCATCTCGTTTCCGCACAAAGACCCATCTTTTGTCAGCACCATCTTGCCCTCAGGTTTTTCCACTGGTTCCCATGAACAATTGCGCATTAATTCACCATACTATTTTTCTAGAGCCTGCTTCCACTTGTCTGCATCGGGAGCATTCAATGTTTCTTCCACAGACTCTGGTTCCAACACAGAATTCACGTCTTTAATGATAAGACTCTCGGGAAGTTCCATATCATATTCTTGTTAGCGTGGGTTTAGACATCGCACGCGAGTCGATCTCCTAAAAGACTCTGCTGTGTCCTTCATCTCTTCTTCATCTTCATCGCTCCCACTATCGCTAATGCTCTTGATTACTACTTCCATCGAGCGAGTGGGTTCGCCGTGACACACCAACTTTTGCCCCCTAGATCACCAAAATCTGCGACTGCTCCTTCGGGGACGAACGTATCATCACCTTCAGAATCAACCTCACCATTCACATCTCCTTCCTCTACCAAAGGTGGGTTGTCTCGTGATATCCTGCCTGGCAGCGTTCTAGATGGATGGCGGTTAGTCCGCTCCACCAGACTCCGCTTGCCGGTCGGTCTGTCAACTTCAGCCCCCCATCAAGTCCGAAGGGTTAACACACGCTCGCTTGACCAAATTTCTGTCTCAACAGATCGAGATTCCTCTGTATCCATCAACGAGAGTACATACTCGACCGGAAGAGAGACTTCAATTTCATATGAGGGGATACAAGACGAGGTGGCGAACCTTTTTCACCCAAATGTATAGCGACCCTCTTTAGATACGCCCAGATCCGAAACCCCAGTCCTGAGATCTAGGTCCGGGATTCCCAAGCCGGGGTGGCGTGTGATGTAGCGGGATTTATCGAAATCCGCTTCCACTGCGTCCAGAAACTGACTAACGGACGGGGTACTCCGATATCTGTGGGGATGCTGAAGTATGCTCACTTTGTGTACCTGTCGGCGGGCTGGATCTGCTCTTCGGGTGCTTTGAGAATGCTTGATCTGTCAAGATAGAACGTCGTGGCGGGACGTGGGAGGTCAGGTGCAGCGTGGGAATCTCACTCTGCGTGCTTGAGTAGTTACCAGACCAGTAATCGCTTGAATCTACTTGGATCTGGGGCCTGGATCTTGGATCCAGGGGAGTGTGTGTGTGTGCTTTGAGGGGTGTGGTGTCTTCCTTTTTCATACTTGACGCTTCCAATAGCGTGATTTTGGGGGTTGAGGATCGATCAGTCGTCCTGGCCAAGTAGTAACTCTAGTAGACTTCGGATCCGCACTTGGTACTAGTGGATCGAGGCTGCGAGTGGATCTGGCCAATATACTATCCAGGTCACCCGAGCACTGCTTGATCCGCGGTGATCCCGACGTAGCTGGACTGGGCCAATGTAGATCCCGTTGTCTTAGGCGCTAGGGAGGGCACTTGTGGTGTACTAGGCAAATTCGACTCTGTATTAATCAAATTATGAGTGGATCCATTGGAGATCCCATCCCAAAACCTATCATCTGCACCATTTCTATACCTACCACTGGATGTTGTTGCTTGGTCAGTCCTCCGGGGTGCCAGATCCACGCCTGGAACGACCTCAGTTGCAGATCTGGATCGCCCACGCTTGGATCCATGGCATCTGCGATGTACCCATATCTGATCCGGGGATCTGAGTCTGGATCCAGCATGCTGGGTTCCCGTATTGACCCCATTTCTGGGAAAGAGCTTCACCACACGTGTACCTTGCGCAGCCCCTATTGGTGAGATTTACCTTGAGGTACCGTCCACGCGACTTGGGGCAGAAATATTTCCACTGATCACTTGGTGGGGAAGGGATTCTACTGATGCCACTGCGAGGAGCGGTGGCGCCGCGAGAGTGGCGTGGTGGGTAAGCGATAAAAATGTCTGAACTGAGCTACTTGCTGTGCTACTTGTGCTTCGCTGGGGTTTCATAACCACCTTCGCGACCAGGAAACTCCGATTTCACTCGCACGTGAACATGCCGCGTGACCCCCAATGACCAAGCTCCAAACAGCTCCCTCCTCCAGGACCAGACTTCCAGAATCCAGGACCAGAATCTTTAGTCCAGGATCAGGATTCGCGATTCCAGTATCAAGAAGCTCACGCAATCTCTACACATTCGTACACCAGCAATAAAACCACAACCAGAGTTCATATGACACGATATGCAGGTTCCTGTTCTTTTGTTAGCCGAAGCCTTGGGCTAATTCACTAGTGTCAATCGGGGTTTCAGGTCCTGAATAACTGGTCGATCCAAGACACCCACAATGCAATGTGCACCATTCTCAAAGAGAGAAAATCACTTGTCAGATTCAAAGCTTACACCCTCGCTCCACACAGTCTTCGGTCACGTCCTTGTTGCCGACTGCCGGTCCAGGCTCCCGAGGCACAGGAATATGAAATGGAAAGGCGCAGGATTTCCCAACTAGTATATGAAGTAGAGAGGGATGTTAGCCCAGGTCGAACGGCGTCCTGGTCCCCAACCTAACTCGACTCGGAATGGTTAGAGCCCACAGATGTTTCGCAGGCACGGCCGAATGTAATCGTTGCTCCACAGCTATAGTGCGCCTTGATCCCGTTGCGGGAATTGGTGGCACGACGACGTGGCGATTTGTGTGTTACAGGGAAAAATGAACTCTGCTAAAGTTTAATCTAGCGTACTCTGCATGCTTATAGATTCGCCTGGTTTATATGTGGTCCACGTCCTCTTGTCTTGCCTTGATTTCAGTATGGTGGTCATGGTTGCAGGTCTGAACAATCGCCCCAAATTGAGCAACTTGACATTCCGGGAAAGATATGGGAGGATCGCAGGCGGCCCTTCAATTCCCAGGATCTGCTGTCCTTGATGACTTGAATGCCGGGGAACTTGGAGCATCGAGAGAATTAGAGTATATAACTCCACTCATCTGAATCCGAGATCAAGAATCCAGGATCAGGGGAGTCTCAACCACGATTGAGGATCAGGAGTCTTGACATCTCGGATCCAGGATACCATGTACTCTATAAACATGTTTTATTAACATGTGTGCCACGTTAGTATTTTTTATTTCTTTCATTTTATAATTACAATCAGGAGCCACACAATTATTCTCTGGGGTTTGGCACCTTTCATCGTTCCTGCTCGAGGAGCCCCCTCTCCTTCCACTGCCCGACAGACTGCCGAGTGTCGGCCGAGAACCAGTTCGCTTGACAGCCTCCGCGCTTGTGCTGAAGTGCTGCCTAGTGCTACAAAGCGGTACCAACTCTCGTTATGTGGTGTTGAAGCTAATGTATTGCTACTATCCCTAACGATCCTATTCAGTTCGTCGACAGCATCCGCGGCATACTACAACGACACACGAACTACTCTTAAGTCCAAGATTGTGTGAACTGATCTGGCGACATATTAGTGTTTACTTGTATAGGTATTGCTGTAGTCGTGAGTGCTCCTGCAACGCCGACGTGCCCTTCATGCTGCTGTAGGCTCAGTGCATGAAATAATTAAGGGTCTCCGAGAACTCGGCATTTCCATCAGTCTTACTATGTCGGGTCCTTCATGTTTCTGACAGATTCTGTCAAAAACGCATTACCACTTTGGCCGTATATCCATAAGGTATTCCCAGTTTTCTACTGTTTCTTCTATACATGGACTGTATCCATGTTTTTTATGACCTACCCGGATAAAAACAGGGCAGCCTTTGTGTTGCTATTCCTGGCTCGAGGAATTGCAGGGAGAACGAATAGAATCTCTATTCCATGGCGAAATCCGAACTAACTGCTAACAAACCATCCTCCCGAAGGGTTTGTCCTTAGGGCGGCGGAACTAGTTCACGGTGAAATAATTCGGTAACGGACCATCACCGCCCTTCTTGAGCAGTAGTCTGTGAGGTGGAATCCCGTTCATGTTCACCGAGTGGAGGAACTCCTGCTCGAAAAACGTTCCGTCATCATCCTCCACTGAGTCCACTGATAAATACTCCCGCGCTGTCTCCGAAAGCCGAGCTTCGACTGCCTCGTTGATTTTCCGTACCGTCTCATTCGTAGTCGTCAAAACCGTCCGGCTGGCAAAATATTCATCCGTCGCAACCTCCGGATTCGCAATGTCGGCATACATTGCGTCAATGATGCGGGTCATACCTCTTAGTATTGCCCCTGGAGCTATTTCCTCGTCCTCATTGTCTTCTACAGGAGGATTCGGGTCAGCATATCAGTAGGAATCTTGGTGTAGTCATTGTCCAGGTCAGCACATTTTTCGTGCCGACCCTCTCCAACGGCAAGCACAAACTCAGAGAAGAAGAGGATATCCTCGACGTTTTCTCCTGTCTCCTCGCTCTCACTGCGCATGCTCTGCGTTAACCGAACCTGCAAAAGCGTCGCCACAGAGGCTATTCCTTTATACACGCGTTGGTCGTTTCTGCTGGCGTGTCTCGTTTCACGACAGGAAGGATCTGGCGGAAATCTCCTGAGAGGACAAAAACCTCTCCGTCGAAAGGCTCTCTGGAGTAATCCGTAATGTCCCGTAGCGTTCGGTCGACAGCCTCAAATGCGAGGCGATGGGTCATCGGAGCTTCATCCTAAATGACCAAACTGGTCTTCTGGATGAGCTTACGCAGATGCGATTGTTTGAAAATCGAACACGTAGAATCCTTGACCAGTTTCAGCGGAATTTTGAAAATAGAATGCGCCGTACGCCCGCCCATGAGAAGCAGAGATGCAATAGCACTGGACGCAACAGCAAGTGCAATCTTGCCATCCAAACTCACCTTAGCCAAAATGTATCGAAGTAGCGCAGTCTTTCCCGTTCCGCCAGGCCTATCAACAAAGAAAAGCTTTTGTGAAATTTCCCCGTGGATGAACTGTCCCCGTCGATACGCGACGCGCTGGCCGTCGATATCTCATATCCTAACTCGGCTTCTACGCCTTGTATGATCTGGTCGAATATGGCTTTCTGCCCTTCTTTGAGTCTGGCCTCGTCTCCTTGATTGTAACGCTGCGTCCCTAAACGTGGGACATACGACGCCGTTAACTGTCCGTATATCCTCGAACGATGTAGGTCCTCTTCGATTGCAGAGCAGTATTCGGAGAAAAATTCTCGCCATCCCGGGGGACACATGAACCAATCTTCCGAGTGCCGCTCTATACTGCTTACGCCGAACCCACTGCTTCTCGTTCCAAACGAACTCCTTCGGAATGTCTTTGTATAGCATCGTCTTCGCAAGCAAGCGCAGGTAACGTTCCCACACTCCATCACTTTTGGTATTGGTGATGGTTGTGTGTGTGGGACTCTACGGTATTGTGACCTCTTCATTAAGTATGATTGGTGTGTACCACCCTATTATTGGTGTGGTCCACTATCTTGGACCGCCTTCGCTCCGCTTGGCAGCGATTGGCTGATATTGTTTTCGACGAATGGGCGCCGCCGTCGCTGGCGCTCGGCAGTCAATGGCAGCGCCGGATCTTGTCCATCGAAACTCGGCGACGGACCGACCGACCGACAAACGGACAGACAGCAAGTCTCTAGTAGTTGTCTAAGATTCAGCGGAGCCAGGGATTGACGATAAAATCCTTATCTATGTTATGGAGAAGTTAGGATTGGACCCACCAGCGCCGCGAAACATGCCACTACCAAGTTATGTTTGGATTCCACAAACCTAAGCACAACGACCAAGTACTATACGATTGTAGCTAGCAAAACGGTTTATCCGACTGGTTAGCCAACTTATATTTCTTTTTTACAACGTACGATTCTTGATTTATTGCTGATCAATCAATCACACATGCTGAGTCTCCAGTTTTCAAGTTCACACTAAGAGTCCTAGACTTGTGGCCTTCTCGATAAAGAAAGGAAAACTGTTTAGCAGCAGAAAATATAAACTAGAGCAGATAGGCGTAGAAACAAATGATGTAGCGGTCGACGACCAACACCAACTTCCTCACTTACGAATTTACTCGGCAAACACCTTTAGGAAGTGCCAACTTCCTCAGCACGGTGCTCTAGTTTTCTTAACCGGAATGCGTTACAGGCAGCACTAACGTTGGATGTGCTCGTTGAGACGGAAGTGCGTGTGGAGGCACTGTTGGAGGAATGGGGAAAGGTGACTCCCTGTCATCACGACATGGATATCCAGCTCCAGCGTCTAGAACTCAGTTCAGATAGCGAGATTGTTGACACAGCAGTTGGTGCTTTTGGATTCTCGGAGGACCCGCTGCGAAATGCTTTGCCGCATCTTGCTGACGACAGCAGGAGAAGCAAATGGTCGTCGCTGGGGAGAAGTAGCTGGAGCAACAGCTCATCACACAGGCTTCCGTCTACTTTCAGTGGGACTCGTCAAGAAACCAGGTCACCAGCATCAGATACCAGTCCGACATGCTGATGCCTCTGCTGCGTGGACGATGTGGTCACGTTCTTGACCGCATAAAAACTGTTGCAGCCACCATGAGTATGCACTACGCGGTACGAAGAGAGGCATGCTGGTCTTTAAGTCCGTGGTACCTGTTTGCAAGGGCACAATAGATTATGCACTGCTGCTTACACAAAAATATACGGCACGCTGGTTTCTAGCAGCAACTTCGCAACAATTAGTCTTTCCCTATGGTCATGAAGAATCCTGGAAGGCATAAAGTGCCAGTGTGTTGAGGAGACATCATGAAGATAAGAAATCTGAACATGGATCTTGAACTGTGCAATGGAACGCATCTGCGAATCGTCGACTTGAAGGACCACGTCGCTAGAGCAACAATTATGACTGGAGAACGAACAGGCCAAGAAGTACTCATCCCGAGAATTATGTTCGTGAGCGACGAAAACAACTCCGATTTCCCCTCCCAGCTTCGACGAAAGCAGTTCCCCGTGCAACCAGCATTCGCCATGACGATTAACAAGGCCCAAGGTCAGACGGTGTTAAACTTAGTGCTGTACTTGGCTTCCCCTTGCTGTTCACATGGCCAGTTGTATGTGGCGTTGTCTCGCGTGACATCCCGAAGCAAGTTCAAGGCATTGATTGAGTATCCAGAGTTCGTAGACCCGGACGGAGGAGTGTACACGAGAAACATCGTGTACACGCAGATTTTTGATTAGGAATCGAGGTGCATTGCTAGGCTTGATGTAGTAGCTTGCCACTGCGTACTAGAACCTAGCTTTATTTTGGACAAATGACACTTGGCAATTTTTATGAAACATTTTATACAGATTTCCCCGGCAGATCTGGACCTGGACCTGCACATAAACCTTATAAAGTTGTCGAGCTCAGCACTGCGATTTGCTGATCACGAATCACTAAGAGCATCTCCACCAGCGCTGCGTAAAACTAAACACAAAATAGGCACAACGGCGAGATCACGACACAACAACCGTGTGATAACCGGAACACAGCTGCACTGGTCCTAAAACTAAAGCGCGAGTAGAACTATTCTTCCCTGCCGCCAAATGACGTCCAGGTCCGTCTAAAGAGGTTCTGCGCTGCGGTCGTAGCTATTTTCGGCGACGTGTATCTTCGAGCGCCTACTAAAGACGATGTTGCGCGCCTGCTTGCTTTGCATGAGAAACGAGGTTTTGTTGGCATGTTAGGTAGCTTGGACGGTATGCACTGGAGCTGGAAAAACTGCCCAACCGCCTGGAACTGGACAATACAAGGGCAAGGAAGACTCGCCGACAATTATATTGGAGGCCGTTGCTTCGCAAAACTTGTGGTTCTGGCATGCGTTTTTGGCATGCCCGGCTCGCACAATGACATCAACGTCCTTGATCGACCTCCGCTTTTTCGGACATGCGTGCGCCGCAGTGCAGCTTCGAAGTCAACCGCAAGCGGTACGGCTTTGACTACTTATCTGATGGTGAGTGGTGATTTTGATTATAACTGTCGAAGACTGACGCTTGCTTTGTATTGTGCTGCTTTACATTGTGCTGTGATTACAGGAATTTATGCCAGCGTGGGCAGCATTAATTCAGACCATTGCATCGCCAAAGAACCAAAAGAAAAGAACTTTGCAAGAGAGCAGGAAGCAGCTAGGAAGGACGTAGAGAGAGTATTCGGTGTGCTGCAGGCACAGTTTGCGATCGTCAAAGGCCCAGCACGGTTTTGGCAGCAAGAAACGCTCGGTGACATCATGAAGACGTGCATCATTCTGCACAATATGATTGTAGAGGATGAGCGTGGAGAACGCCTTGCGCATGACTACAATGGAGCTACAAATTTTGAGCCATCGCGAGAGTTTACAGAAGACTTTGCAGGATTTATAGCTCGTCATCATGCTATCCGCAGCACCCAGCGCCATTTCCAGCTGCGAGATGATTTGATACAGCATCTATGGGATCGCAAAGGAAGTAGCTAGCACTATATTAAAATCTTCATCTCTGCGCTTAGCAAACCCTAAATTACCTCTCCACCTACCTTTGCAGATCAGCAAGAATTTGCTGCTGCTTCAGCTCATAGTAGCTGCGCTGGGTTGGCGTCATGCCAGCCAAGTTTCGGGCCATGATCTGCTCGTTCGTAGCCTCCTTCAGCAAGCGGTTCTTTGTCTCTGTTTCCTTGGCTAGCTTTTCCATCAAGACGATGAAACCTTTTTCCATACCGAGCGCGGTTTTGGCAGCTTTTCTCCCAGCAGGACGATCGACGGCATCTTCGCCAGATTCTGGGCTAGCTTTCTCGTCAGCACTGGGATATCTACTTGAGCGCTTGCGCGTTTTCTTCGCGGCAACAGATTGGCACCATTTAGGAGAGTTGCGAAGAAGTGACCGAACAGCTTGACTTTTAAAATTGGCACCGCTTCGTTCTAAATAGAGAACATGAGCGTCGGCAATCTTATCCTCCATTGTCTTCCCGCTGTCGTTGCACGCGGAAATTGCAGCGTAGCACCCGGCAAACTTGTTGCACGCTGCTTGCAACGCTCTCCATCTTGTCTGCAGGCTGGAAGCCTCTCGCATGGAAGCCGTCGGCTTGTCAAAACCTGAAAGCTCCATGCGCTCAATAAACTCTGTATGAATTTTATCCCAAAAGACGGCTCGCTTATGCTCGTCCCCAACGACGAGATCCTGGGAAATCTCGAGCCACGCCGCAGCTAAATTGGGGTCCTCCACAGCAGCAAGATGTTTCCCTTTTTCTTCGTAGTCGTCGTGGATCCCAAAGTCTCATCTCGTAAGGAGACTTTCGTGCGAGTGGTGGCTGCATCCTCCTCACTTGCTCGAGACGCCAGTCCGCGCTGAGATGTGCCTTCCTCGGTGCTTGCGATAAATTCGGCACGCACAGAAGCGAAGTCCGCGGAGTTTGTGGGCTCTACAGCGCTTGCCAGAGCCGGCGGGCTGGCCGACGGCGCCAAGTCAGCTTGAGCAAGCGGAATTGAAGGCGGAGGCGGCGGGGAGAACGGCGTTGGCTGCGTCGAGAACATTGAGGGGAGGCAAAATTGCTGGCTGGGCTTTTCTCCTCGTTTTACGCAAAACCCTCCTCGTGGCCAAGCGTGCTGAAAACTCTCGTCTACCTAAAATTTTGATCTGTTTAATGTAGTTTAGCACACACCGGTGGAGCTTCGTGTGCATAAATGCAAAGCAACATTTTAGCAGAAAACGGCCAAAGTTTAGCTTTACTCACAACCGCTGGAGATGCTCTAACATATTGCTTTAGATTAGCATTGGTAGTTGCAAGTTGGCAGTGGAAGTTGGAGGGCTGAAGATGGAGGTTAGTTATTGCTGTGATACACGTGCACGACGGCGGCGACACCATTTACGAACTCCCCATGCCATCAACATCTCTGCAAAAGAAGTACGTCCGGCTCACAATCGGCCAGATGCTGATGCTATTAACAAAATCTCATTACATTGCCGTCATATCGAAAACGCCAAAACTTTGTAGATTCGCAGTCTTTATGGGTCCCGCCTTTCCAGATCTGCCGGGGAAATCTGTACGCCTGTACGTTTTAGATTAAACTACTTAGTAATTCGTGTGAAAAGCTAAATCATCCCGCCGGAGCATAGCGGTCCACACAGCTGCATCCAACCATAAACCACCGCCGCGTAGCAGCGGCGCTCGGCAAGTGATGAGTGATGAACACACAGCGTCGTCGAAAAGAGGACGTCACATTTTCGTACGTGCTGGGACGACTGGAATGAATACGTTATGTAATACCGTATTACATATTCCTTCCAGTATTACTGACTCTCGTACGCAATCCTTTTTGATGATTGTAAACGCTACGAAGCAAAGCTTTGCTGTTCAGTGTACAGGAACGACTCATCTGAGGAATACTTGGACAGCACCAATGCGCCGATTCCCCATCGACCTTTTCGTAGTGGATAGACCAGCGTGGGGCGTAGAAGTGATGATTGGGACGCCGGGTTTCAAAACTTGGAGTAGGGGCTCAATACGCAATTACTGGAAACACCATATCGCATCTACTCCGCGACAAGTGACGTATTTGGTTGCTAGGTTGCTGGGAAAGACATCTACTCTTCTAGCGTTCTACTTGGCGTTAGATGTTCAGAACTCAATTGACTTGGCGGCTTCTGCTTTTCCCCACAGCGCAAGACCTGCGAACAAGTTGGTTATTTGTATTCCTCAGAGGTAGATCTGAAGCTATGAGATAAAGCTGCTTAGACAAGAAAATTGTTAATCGTAGCCGTCGCCAGTGTAGACTGTTTGGGTAAGTTGCAGACCGTCTGTCATGAAGATTGCGATCAAACGTGGCCCTAGCTCAGGTTTTGGGACCTGTATTTTAGATTGAAGCATTTTCTCGGGCAACACGCGGCGTTAGTTCGGTGCGAGAGGCACTGGATCGGGAAGACCAGCCTGTCGTTCCACCACACTGACAATGACAATTAGAGATTATCTTCAGCTAGTGGGGATGGCATTTGAACTCAAATGCCAAGGTTCTTCTTTACTGCATTTTTTCAGTCGCATTCGATGTATTCATGATCAAATCTCACGACAACGTCGAAACGAATGACCTCAGAGCTACAATAGGAAAGGAAAACACCTCGTATTGGCATCACGTGCAACACGAAGCAATCGTGTCCTACGACTCATCGATTCTGAGCAAGATTTCGATGTGGGAACGCACCGGCTTTGAAGCGCCGATTTCCTGCTGGGATCGCAAAATGAGATCGGCGGGTGCGCGTTTGTCAGTGTTGGTGATGAGGATGACTCTACCCGTGACACTGCCGATCCGTCTCAGTCACCGTTTTGCTCCACAAGAACCACAGCTCGCTGGTCGACAAGACGACAAGAAGCACTGTCGTGATGAAATTTATCGCGCTCGTCTTCATGGCAGTTATGTATTTCGCTTCTGCTAGTGCTGAGTGGGTCGAAACGTGGATCGATCACGACGCGGTGGTCCCTTGGAACGAAGAAGTCCCCGACTCGATCTCAGAAAAGGCTGCGGTCAAGTTCAAGCCCCGACTTCATATCGCTAGCGGTTGTGACGCGTATCCCGTTGTGAACAGCCTCGGCCAGACCGGTGGCGGATTAAAACCCACTGGCGGACCGAGGAGTGGCTGCGACGGTAATCCAACCGGCTCGCAGGTATACGGTCGTTCGACCTGGCACAATGGGCGCTGGGCCATCATGTACTCGTGGTACTTCCCAAGGACTCGCCATCTCCATGGTTGGGCCATCGCCACGACTGGGAGCACGCTATTGTCTGGATCGACAACCCCGACATCGACAATCCGACCATCCTGGGAGCTGCCGCATCATCCCACAGCGGGTACAGGAAGTATGCCCCGGTACCGAGCGACTACATCGAGGGCGACGCTATCAAAGTGGAATACTTTTGCACTTGGCCGTTGGACCACGAAACGCAGCTCACAGAAACGAGCGGGGGTTCCAAGGGCTCATGATGTGGTCTCAAATAACGGACGAAGCGCGGCAAGCGCTGAACTCCGTGTCGTTCGGCAAAGCCGATACCCCTTCAACGACGGGAACTTCATCCGCAAGCTCGACAAAGCGTGGCCGTTTGGCTGAATGGGTTTATCGCAGGTAAAACGACGACTTGATTGACACTGTTCGTAGTTTGTTGAGTTTTGCGGCCACCAGGAAAGGCAATCTTGTTTTTATAGTTCAATGAAGTTGTGCATCGACGCGTCTACCTTCTGTAGTGATCCGAATACCTTTGCAACATCTCTCCTATTGCCCAAAACTTGCAGCATCGCTCCCACCAGATCGACCTGTGACACGAGCATCGTTATGCGTTTGCATGTATCGTCCCAGTGAAACTGCGTGCGGATATTAACCAACAACCCAGCAGCTTAGCAGTAAGTGGCGACCATTTGCCAGGCTCTTCACCATTCGTGAGATGTGGAAATGCGTGACGAATCGCGTTGTCAGTGACCGTGTGCTTTCTTTTCTTTTCGAAGTGAGGTGCATTGATGTCACTTAAGTCTATGCCTTACGACGCGTGACCGTGTGCTTTGCTTCAGTAACAGCGACGACCGAGTTTCTGCACCGTCCTCCAGTGTTGTCGGCGACACGGTGATGGTCCATTACCGACTTATTTTACCATGAACTCGCGGTTAGTAGTTTCGCTGCCCTTGGGAGAAACCCCTTGGGAGGGTGGTTTGTTAGCAGTTAGTTCGGAATTCGTCATGGAATAGAGTTGAGTTGAAATGATTTGATTAACTAGTTAGCGGATTCTCTCGTCTGGAAGGTGTAGCTTAGACAATCTATCTAATCAAGAATCCATTCGCAGAATTCAGCTAAACTCGCGGGATCCAAATACCCTGCGGATCGTCATGGAATAGAGATTCCATTCCTTCTCACCTCGGTCCATGCAGTTCCTCGAGTCAGGAGTAGCAACATCCAGTCTCACCATGGCGTATTCCCAGTCTTGAGCGCTTAATGTTGCCAATTTCCATGCCTCGACCATTGCTTCCACGCCGCAGACTGGTCCTGCAACTACGTCTAATGCCATTGTTGCTCGTAGAAACTCGAACCGTTCGTTCAATTTGCCTGCCATCGGAACTCTGCGGCCATGCCGAAAGTGGCGATAGTACTCGACGACTGCGATTATTTTTGGAATCCCTGTAAGGATCCGATCGCGGTGAGCTTCGAGCTTTGCGATATCTTCTTGAATGTATTTTTCGTGGTCGTGCGGTCTTTACTGCGAAGTTTGCTGCGATATGGAGCCGTGTACTCTCTACGCTTTTTGCGCTTGTAGGACTGGGACGCAGCAGCCACCGCTCTCCAGAATGCCTCACTGCCTGGAAACGAAGTCGACGAGGCGTCTCTAACTGGATCGTCCTTAGTCGATAATTGGAGTGATTTTTGCTCTTGTTCCGCCTCGTTTACTAATTGAATCGTGATCGACGCGGTCCACCCACACTAGGCACGAGGAGGAAAATGAATTGATTAACTGTTTAGCGGATTTCTCGTCTCAAGGTGAATAAGCTATCTATCCGTGAGAGTTACGTTCGTGTCGTCCACATGTGGTGCATGGGTTCCGGGATATTATTTTCTGGCGGATCACAGCCAAGTTGTTGCAGCACGCGGACCACAGTAGCGCGGTTGCAATGAAGCTCATGTGCGTGTTGGCAGGGATCGAAAAAACATTGGCATTGTTACATTGCAAAAATTGTTCTCCACAATATTGATTGTGGCGACCTCGTCCAATATTGCCAGGATCGTAATGGCAGGTAGCAACTTCTACTGATAGCTAATCGTACTCTTCAGCCTCAACTTCGCTATTTTCTCATGCTACCCTCTCTGCCTACTTAATCCTCAAGGAGAGGATTGACTCGAGCGTCTCCGCACTCATTCGCTTCCGTATATATTATCCTCCAAGCATGCACTTCACTGCCGAGAACAGTCATTCCACCTTGACGGAGGTAGCTGGAAGCCAAGACAAATCGATGTACTTTGAGCGATCTTCCTCTCTGGAATTGGATCTCTCTTCGATAGACGCTTTGACTTCCCCAGGTGATCTGCGGCGTCTGATGGTAGGTGCGACTTCTGCCTCGTTTCGCTGTACACCACTCGGACTTGCAGGCCTTGGTGAACGAACACTAGAGGCTTTGGTGGGCTTCTTCTTTGAAGTGCCTGGGCGGGTCGATTCAGATTTTCTGTGTTTGCGCTTGGTGCTGGGCTCTGTGGAGACACAAGCGCTACCAGAATTAATCCGATTCCTCTCCTGTGGAGAGCAAAAGTCGATGGATAGCGCCGGTTCCTTCTGGAGACTTGAGGAGCAAACGCCGAGCTGATCGCCATTGTTGGTGGAACAGGCTTGAGCGGAGTGATTCGAGACGAGACTGCCTACGATAGTAGCGTGGATAGCGGAGGGGTTCGATGCGGGGCTGTCGTGGAGGTTGAGCAACGGCAGTGTGCGTTCAAAAGTGTGAGCTGGAGCGCGCCGTCGTCTAGCAAAAACCTCGCTCGTGCTCTCCCACTTCCTCGTACCTCGAGACCGCAGACGTGGTTATTAATGGCTCTGCCAACTCGTCGAACAAGACCGCACAGACACTTCGACGAGAAGATACACAATTAGATCGATGCATTGCAATTGTTTTCCCAAGAAATTTACATTGTTCCAATATTGATTGTGTCGAGCGTCTCGACAACAATCCATATACAATGGATATTGTCCGATGCCTGCCGTGTTGGTAGAGGAACTGGTAGTGCATCTTGAACGAGTTCAACAGATTGGGAATATTTGGCACTTCAGTTGTTGTTTCCCGGAAATGAATGTCGTTCCTGAGCCGCCATGTTGCGTGAAACACCATCGCTGTGTAAATCCTTCATAAAAGTGTTAGTTATTTGTGCTCACTTCTCCAGTTCCCACACTAGGCACGAGATTGCTACCGAATATTTTCGATGATGCTGTCACTCAGCCATGGTCCGTTGGGAGGTCGTAGAATGTTGCTGTCGACCATGGTGGGATGGTGGAGATGTTGACGGGTAGCTTTTGAAAATGGCGACACCGTAGAGCTATGAAAATGTGCCGATGTCGATCATCCTTCACTTTTCGTGGATGAACGAAAAAAAACACATGGTGAGCATTACTTTTTATTTTTCTTTGATAAACCGCCGGCGAGATTTTGTGGTTGCGCCGGACAAGACTAGCAGCGTGGTTTGAGTGGTCCATGTGCCAATTTCCGTTAAAAATTATCGTTTGGCTGGAAGCTTGCAAAATACTCCGACATGTTGGATGAATACAGACGATAGCAGTGTGGGCAGCATTACATACTTAACACCCAGAGGCGGCCATTTATCTGGTCCTTCTCCGTTCAGGATCTGCAAATGCGTGGTGTGAGCTTAGGGACCGCGACAGCGACGATCACAACCTGATACTCCACGTTTCTCGAACAGGAAGCCGTAAACTCCAATTTTGGTCATCGCTTCAACGTCGCACACGGTTCCGTCAATCACATCTGGCGCCATTGCTGAAGAAATTGTACAGACAAGCCGGGGAGAAGCCGTGTCGAAAGAGGTGCTAGTATTCTGCAACAACATTCCAAAGCGAGATTTCCGGTATACTTGACACTAGTCGTTAGCTCCGCTCTTCCCTGTCTGCGTCTGGCTTCCGACGTTTCTTCCAACTACGTCGTGTACTCCTTCGAGCACTATCGTGATGTTTGCTCGAACCTCCGAACTTGCTGTCGAGTACTGTAAATTTCAAGGACGCTGTCCAAGACGTAGTCATTTCATAGCCACAGGCCGTTGGGAGGACAAAGAGGACCGTAATGCAAGCCCATTCACCATGGCCAGCTCCTTCCTGTTAGAGCGGGTTTGTCTTCCAACTTGTCGCTTGGGCGATTACTTTCAGCGAGGCGAATGCGAACCGGTTTGTCTAAAAACATATGTATTGAAAATAAAAGTTGCTAGTTCAGTTAGGCGTTGGAGCGTGTAGATTATGGATGAATATCGTTAAATCTCCGACCGTCCAATCGTAATTCTCATACAAACTTCAAATGAGGCCCGGTCGTAGCATATCACTAGCTGCATCCATCGAGATTTGCGTGATATGCATAGTAAGCCTAGTATTAAATATTGTCAGAAGGTGCTGATTGGTCGGAGCGAAAGGATGGATGTCATTGCCGTTGAAGGGATCAGCACCAAGAGGGCCAACCAAGCAAAGCCCGTTCCCGCAGCGTCACGGCGTGGCAGGGGAGAGGGCCCCCGCCAAAGCCGAAAGCGTGAGGGCAAAGCACAAGGCCTTACATATTTTTTTTGCGCGAGCGTAGCGAGTGCCCTCACCCGTCCCCAACGTTTGTCTAAAGTAGCGACGTGACACCCCGACTTTTCACGCTTTTATGTGCAGGTCGGAGCTGTCGGAGGCGGTCGGAGAAGTCGGAGGTTTTACGCTATGGGATGAGGAGGGATTCTCAGCGACAACACGATGGCGACGATCGATCCGGGTCGGTGGCGGCTCTTGTGGAAGAAATCACGGTTGTTGAGCGGCCTTCCTGTGCTCCATCGCGAGCTCCACCATGTAAACCATATCCTTGCGTCCCCCTTGTTCTTTTAACTGAGCGATGGCCCCTTCGAAAGTAAACTGCACAACGGATTGTCCCGATATTCACACAACACTGTCAGTTTTCCAGCGTATCGCCATTAACAAGTCAAACACTTACAAATCGTCGGTTGCGCTTATTTTCGGGGTAATCTTTGAGCGCTTTTTCGGCTTTGACGTTGAAGCCATAGTAGCGGTATGGTTTATTCTTCCTGTTGTTGAAGTCGTGATTGCCGATATGCTCCATTGTGTCGCTTTCGATCTGCAGACGCACATGCTTAGTGACTAGCTCCATTTGCAGTAAAAACAACACCAACTTACTCCAGCTTCCTCCCAGATTTCGCGTTTAGCACTCTCCCTGACGGTTGCTTCATCCAGCTCCCAGCCACCTTTGGGTAGGATCCATTCGCCTTCGGTCCCCGTGCTCGAAATGAGCAAAACGTCATCACCGTCCCCAGGAATATTTGGGTGGGTACCTTCTTCACGATAGATGATACTGCACGAAAGCTCTCGTCGACCATTATCGTAGCGCTGCGTCTCTCGGCCCACACGAGATAGCATCTCGAGGCCGACGATTTCTCCATCCGCGGTCTTGTGGAGTCCTAGCGGAAGATACTTCGCTCTTCATCGTCGTGGGCAGCAGTATCACCACGGAGGAGCCGCTTGCCAGGCTCGTTTGAATATCTACAACTAATTGGGGGATGAGTGTGCGATCTCCGAGGTTTGGACTGCAGTCGCTGTGCGAGGGACTGACGTGACTCCACCGCAAACGAAGGCGACAAGAACGATCCATGACAAGAGCCGCATTGTGTCTGTGGTTTTGAGTCCTTGACAAGGGATTGCAAAGTGACAAACGAATGGCCATGTCGGGTGCTGTCTGGTGTTTATGGAGCTCGTGGTCCCGTATAGTATGGTTGTAGGACTTTCCATACTGCTCTTGCTCCGTCTGAAGTCGTTCTTTGGATGGGTGGTGCAATGTCGACAAGCAGCCTCGATGATCGGCCAAAAGGACGGCCATTTTGCCTTCCAAAACAAAAAAACAAATGCGATTCCCCGCCAACCAGTTTTAGGCGAAGCTCTTCTAGGTCAACCTTGGCTAAACCAGGTCAGAGCAATAACAAATGAGTTGAGCGAATTTCGCGTGGGCTAAGATCATTAATGATTGCCTTTTGGACGTAGAGCAATAGATCGGGCCAATGCGGCGTCGCAAAACTGGATCTATTGTATTTGGCCAGCAGATAGAATGCACATGAGAACACATTGGTTCTTCATAATCTTCGGTAACTCGTAATCAGCACCTGCATAATCACCAAGAGCTTATAGGTGATCTTTCCATCGACTCGAACGAACAAGAACCTCTGTCGGCAGAAGGGAAAAAACTACAAGAAGATGTGGTTTCTTGGTCATACTTCTAGTTGAAGCCTTCTACAGCAAAATATGTTGGTAGATAGCGTCGGGATAGTTAACACGTGGGGTTTGTTCCAGCACAAGATAGAAATTAGCAAGACCTTTCAAGTACAACAAGATACACAGCAACCGATGGCGAGGTAAATTACGACCTCCATAATATTCTTCAATGGGGCATGCAGTGCATTCGCATGCAGTTCATTCGCAGGTTAGTCGCTGAATACCTTGGCAACTCAGAAATTTTTGAGGCGGCCCCATGCGAGGAAGTGGTTGTGGTGAGTGTAAAAAGACATCATTGCAACAGCGCGGTTTAATGAGTGGAAAAAGCTTGCCACGAAGACGTCGAGGACAGGCAAGTTGTACCTGGTCATCAGTGGTTTGCGGTTCTTCTTACAGCAATCCCTGCGAAGACGCTGCAAAGACCCAACCTTCTTCCTGTGGTCTACTTTTAACTATAGTGTCCTGGTGAGCAGAGAGCACGTCGATGGAACCGGAAGATGGCTTCCCCGCTGTCAATGGATGAATCTTTGCCCGAATCGCTGCCCTTGCAGAGATCAATTTGAACTTCGTTTATCATTGCTGCAAGCACGGTTTTCATTCCCGTCACGGCCAAGCCTTCACCCAAACACACTCGAGGCCCTCCGAGGAACGCGTTGAATTTGTAGCTCGAAGCAGGACGAAGTTTGCCGGTTCTGGGATCAATCCACCGCTGCGGACGGAACTCTGCACTGCCAGGACCCCACACAGGCTCCTGCCGAGCCATCCCGAACAAATCCATAGCGATCTCCGTTCCGGCGGCGACGAACGTGCCGTCGCTTAGTACGACGTCAAATTTTGCGCGTCGGCGGATGAAGGGCTTGGCTGGGAACAACCGCAGTGTCTCCTTCACCACAGCGTCCAGATACACCCAACTCTGCACTTCTCTAGCCGGTTCTTCTAGAAACAGCTTTTCTTGTTCCTCAAGATATCGAGCAAGACACTGCAGACACTTGCTCAAAGAGTGAGCCATCGCATCTCTCGCTGCTACGACGATACCAAACGACTTCAGACGGAGCAAGAACAGCAAGGAAAGTGCTGCTTACGAACATCAATCTTGCAATCCGTATACACATCCCGATGATTGTCCGGGACAATACCCGGCACAGCCACTCAGTTCTCACTTCGATTCTCACTTTGGAATCCGCGCTCAAGAAGCCAAGCCTCCGGTATGGTGCAACTGTTGCCATTCGTAGCCTTGATCGCCTACATCTGCAGTGGAGTTGTCTCGGCTACCGTCAACGCAGACGCCGAACAAAATTCGCCCGGCAGCCACATCAAGCGGTTCCTTCGTGGACAAGTTCATGTCGACGAAGAGAGAATGAATGGACTCAACTTCGAGGCTCTGGAGAATCTGGAACACATGGGGGAGTAGCGAAGGCCAAAAATCGGATCCGCTAGGACTCCACAAGACCGTGAGTGGAGAAATCGTCGGCCTCGAGATGCTATCTCGTGTGGGCCGAGAGACGCAGCGCTACGATAATGGTCGACGAGAGCTTTCGTGCAGTATCATCTATCGTGAAGAAGGTACTCACCCAAATATTCCTGGGGACGGTGATGACGTTTTGCTCATTTCGAGCACGGGGACCGAAGGCGAATGGATCCTACCCAAAGGTGGCTGGGAGCTGGATGAAGCAACCGTCAGGGAGAGTGCTAAACGCGAAATCTGGGAGGAAGCTGGAGTAAGTTGGTGTTGTTTTTACTGCAAATGGAGCTAGTCACTAAGCATGTGCGTCTGCAGATCGAAAGCGACACAATGGAGCATATCGGCAATCACGACTTCAACAACAGGAAGAATAAACCATACCGCTACTATGGCTTCAACGTCAAAGCCGAAAAAGCGCTCAAAGATTACCCCGAAAATAAGCGCAACCGACGATTTGTAAGTGTTTGACTTGTTAATGGCGATACGCTGGAAAACTGACAGTGTTGTGTGAATATCGGGACAATCCGTTGTGCAGTTTACTTTCGAAGGGGCCATCGCTCAGTTAAAAGAACAAGGGGGACGCAAGGATATGGTTTACATGGTGGAGCTCGCGATGGAGCACAGGAAGGCCGCTCAACAACCGTGATTTCTTCCACAAGAGCCGCCACCGACCCAGATCGACCGTCGCCATCGTGTTGTCGCTGAGAATCCTTGCCGAATGAAAATGTTACCTCTCCCTCGATCCGTAACCAATACGTTACATCGTTCCAACGCAGCCCAGTTTGCTTATCTTTATTTTCACACACATTGTTTTCCGCTTTGGATCGTTGTTGTAGAGTTATTTCAGCTCTTTCCAACACGACACGGCATTGTATCCATGACATTCAAGAGTCCAAGTGGAATTCTAAGAGCGATAGCACCAGAACCTGTGCGCTATTGAAGAGGCGGAATCTTTGTGGCCCCAGACACGCAAGACTTGGAGGACCAGGTTGTGTCACCAGTGAGGAACTCGAATGACTTCTATCGTCTGGGTTAATCCAGCACGTTACAGGATTGTATAAGCTGAGATTTACTGCAAATGTCCAGCCAAAAATTTTTTCATGAAAGCCTTTCACCGAACCACGCTGCTCATCGACTCGGCAGTTCAATAACACAAGAAGTGCACACCATGTGCACAACATGATGTGCTCATTCGTCAATCATCGAATGGCCGACCTGTGTAACCAAGAATGGTTATTTTCACGGCGGTTAGCTGTTGAAAATAGCTTTTCGGGATAAGAAGGAAAAACCAACGAAGGACACGTCGTAGGAGTAGCGTTAGTTTCATATTTGCTCTCGAGAGTTCATCGTCTAAGCCTTCCTGCTCCCCTAATTCCTCGCTACGCCGTCAGGGATAACGCCTCGCCTTACAACCCGATCGTTCCTGCACCTGCTGCAGGAGGAACTTACCGGGACGTTCACCTCGCCGTTCTTCGCTCGTGTCGTGCGTATTGACGCTGACGTCGTTACGTTCCGTAGTGTGGAGGACGACAATGGCGGTGAAGGGGTGCTATCACGAGCCCAGGCTGCAGAACGCGTAGTTTTGGTTTCTGAAGTGAACAGGTTTGGTAAAAGATCCTTTCTGAGGCAGCCCGTGGCGGCCAGAACAAACGATAAGGTTGTCTACGGGCAAGTCATGAGCATTGAAGCTGATTCGGCTTCGGTGGAATCCG
Source organism: Phytophthora macrochlamydospora (assembly GCA_011947325.1). Taxonomy (NCBI): domain Eukaryota; phylum Oomycota; class Peronosporomycetes; order Peronosporales; family Peronosporaceae; genus Phytophthora; species Phytophthora macrochlamydospora. The sequence goes on from JAAVTH010000389.1 coordinate 854,525, forward strand.
CGGGCGTTCAACTCGTCGTACTGGTGTCCCACTTGACAGTGGTAGCCCCGGTCATAGCATTGCTACTGCAATTCCTGACATTCGAGTGCAGTGACTGGGCCATAATGGAATTGGATGCACTACAATCCAAAATTCTAGATGCAGTGCTGGGAAGAGGACGAACTGCCGCCAGCCGAAGCATGAACGAACTTATGTCTGGATTGGTCGACGAAGAGTGCTTCCCTGACCAGGAGGCGGTTTGCGAGTGGATAGACCCGAAGTCTGGACGAGCAACCACCTTTCCACTCCAACATGCCGTGGATTATGCATATTTTGTGGATGGAGAAGTTAATCCAGCATCTGCAACTACAGGAGAATCATTCTGCAGACCACCGGCAACGGCGGGGTCCCACCTCAGCACGACATAAGTTCCAGCCCAAACTGTCAGTTCCACGCCAGGCACCAATAACAGCACCTCGATATTCGACCCTTACACAGATGATGATGACGGACTTACCGAGAGAGACGACCCCATAGCACCAGATGGCACAAGTCGCGCCAATAAGCGGCGAAGATCTCAAACCGGACTTCCCCTGCTGCCCTTCAGCCACCTCGACAGCGCCCCCGTCCATCCGAGACGAGTCACGATGTCGACAAAGATGTTATGATTATTGATCGATTAAAGGACGACCCCGTCCTTTTCAACCGCTTCATGGAGCTCCGCGGTCTCAATCGCTCTGACCAGCAAACCGCGGAAGATATGGTGGCCACAACGGCCCCACAACCTGCCCTAACGACGTACAAGAAGTCCAAGTATTCTTTCACGCCATCGTCTGAAAGCCAGGTTATTCATCAAAAGTTAACTGCGGAACGCCGCCGAGGTAAGGAACCTGCCGTTTATGTTTGTAGTCAGATCCGATCCGCAGCCGTGGTGTATAAGCCGTTTCCAGGAGTGCTCTGCCGTGTCTACGACTTCGCGTTCGGTATCGAAGGTCTGTCCATAATGCACTTTCGACCGATGGATCGAAAGGCGAGGATGGCTTGGATAGCATCCGGAAGTGCCAACTTTTCAAACTGGTCCGCTACAACAGATTTTTAGCCGGCTCCCACTGCCACCACCGTTCTAGAAATGATTGCTGCGTCCAGAGCTTTCGTCACATTCGCCCGCGAATACTGTGTCCAAGTAGTGGTGGACCTCGTCGACGCAGTTGTTGCATTCATGGAAGAAAAACTAGCCCCGGTGACCTGGAACTCCGAGGATGTTTCGCAAATCGTATACTGGGTGAACGATATTCTCGAGACGTTCCGCTCCGCCGTTGGAGGCTATTCTGACCTAGAGCCAATACAAGTACGTCGTCGCTGCACAATGGATGATCCCCTGTTGCGAGAAATTTTACAAGACGTACAAGACCGGCGAATTCGAGACTTGGAACACAAGTCATCGATGGATGTGGCGCACCAAGTCTGCCAACCATCACCAAAGCCTTCGACTATCCGGTCAGCAGCCATGAAGACACGGGGCACCAAGAAGGGTCTCGGTCCGACACCAGCAAAAGTATTGCAACGTTTGCCGAAACAGCGAGATTCAAGCACTGGTTCTACTAAAAAGCTGTGCATGATATTCCTGTCGAATGCAGGATGTCAGTGTGAAGATGATGAGACATGATGGACAGGCTCATTTTGTACCGACAAAGCTAGATCCGGTAGTGAAAGCTGAAATTGAACGGCGGTTTGCGGGGCTAAAGCCCGAGTATGCGCGTTTGTGAATACCCACAGGTAGATCTGCAGCAAATCTACTTGTGTACGGTAACACGCTGCGACAACTGCTAGAAGGCTGTAAAACCCAATCGAGCCGTACAGACCAATACGATGAAGTCATGAGCGACCGCGACAACAATCCGAACGACGGTGAGCCTGCCCCACGCAAATTCAGCGATTGGTCATGTTACGGTATTATCACGTGTTGAGTATGACGTGGATGCTGCAGAAAATCTCCGCTCGCTGCCTGTATGGAGTAGTGTAATCAACACTCATTCCGGTAATGATGTTGAACAAGACAGCGCAAGTGCTGATATTGGTGCACGCACTCAGCGACTTCGTACAGAAGAATATCGCGTGTTTGACACAAGTATAAAAGCAAGCGGATTGTCCCCAGACCGGAGACATCTCCAGCAATCGAGCCAGCGAGTATCGCTTTCGCTGCTATCGTCAAAATTTATTCAACATCAACTAGAGACGGAACTCCTTTACATGGAAGCTAAGGTCTCACAGCTTCATCGACGGTGGGGACTTCAGCGAACCAACAGTAATAGAGATGTCTATACGATCGATAAGGTCGCGAAAACATCAATGTCCATCATCATCCGGTCTAGAAACCTTACAGTGGAAGAAGCTGTAAAATTTGCAGGCGGAGAGACCATCCTTGACGGGAGACAAAACAAGGCATTGACAGTCGATCGTCTAGATCAAGTGCTTCGCGGCTACCCTTATCTGGATGAATTGATAAACGTAGCCAAGCATGGCATTGAAGCCCAGTGGACCAGCACACCCACGGCGTTGCGACCGTCGTCAAAGAACCACGGATCGTGTCGGCGATATCTGAAGGCAGTATCAAAAGTATTCGCGAGGGACAAGATTCCGGGCAGTATCTGGTTGTCGACGCCGACGTTTTGTCTTTGTGGCCATCTGTCATCTGTAGCCCTCTCGGGGCTGTTCAAAAGAAAGACACCGACCCCGAGATAGAAGTCCGAACCATCCATGACTTATCGTTCCCAAACGGAAACTCTATCAACTCGACCTACGTGACGGACTCGACTCCAACGCTTAAGTATGACCCCGTGACAAAGATTGCTCGACGCATTGAATTTCTCGCTCAAACTGGAGATCCGAAATGTATAAGACTGCTAAAAGTTGATGTCAAAGGTGCTTTTAGACACCTACGTATGAAGGCTTCTCAGGTATTCTGCATGGCAGCGATAGTGAAAGAGTTGCAGATTCTGGTGGTGGATTTAGCGGCGCCGTTCGGGTGGTCGGGTTCACCACCATTCTATAGCTTTTTGGCCGTGCAATATCGTGGCTAGTTGAATGGAACTCACCCGCGTCCGTGTCCGACTCAGACGATACTGACCCATTCTTTGGTTATGAATGGGTCGATGACCACATTCTAGTCGAACCAGACATCGCGAACAGACTTGAACTAGCCGAAGCAACGCTACGTCATGCAATGCTCGCTGTTCTAGGGCCACGTTCCATCAATGAGGCAAAGTTTTCTGAGTGGAGGTCAAAAATGGTGGCCTTGGGTTTATTGTGGAACACTACGGAGAGGACGGTGTCAATTCCTGTGGAAAAAATCGCAGAGGCCCTCGGTCGAGTACAAGTCATGCTGACAAAGAAGGCAGTAACGAAGACAAAGCTAAAAAACTGCTAGGCTCGCTACGTCATGTGGCAACGTGCGTTCGGACAGCTAAACCATTCTATCAGCGTCTCCATGGACTTGCTGTAACAGCACCCAAATTCGGCAAAACTAGTCTGTCGACTGGAGCTCTAACTGACCTTCACTGGTTTCAGCACATATTAGCACGTGGTTTCAGCACATACTAGCACGTGGGAGTCTGTCAGCGTTACCTCTGAGCATGTTTGGTGACATGCCATCTACGGATGTAGAACTCTATATGGACGCTTCTAACAGCGGCTTAGCAGTACTGGACCCTGCCGTCGACAAGTTCCTCCAAGTAAAATTCGACGAAGAAGAGCAAGCCATGATTTCCAGCACAGGAACGTTTTCCATAAACGTGCGCGAACATTTGTGTATCGCTCTAGCTCTCTGGACATGGGGACCGAGATGGCACGAGGCCTTTGAAGGGCGGCTGGTGTACGTGAAGTGTTGGAGTGACAACATGTCAGCAGTGCAATGGTGCAATCGTCTACACTCCAAAAATGAGCTCAGCCAGGAAATCAACCGTGCAATTGGCCTCGCTGAAACGTATTTCAACCTTCGAGTATCGGCGAGCCATTTACCAGGGTTAGCGAACATCATGGCCGACGCAGCATCACGAGCGTGGACGGAACCATACAGAACTAGGTGGACAAACCTTTCTATGTCGTGGCAACAGACTCCAGTGCCACAAGCCTCGAGAAAACTTTACACGAGCTTTTCACGTCACTTCAATCCCGATCATTGGCCGCGTCGTCTACAGTTAAATACGCTGGAACCTGGGCTCAATGGGTCTCTTGGTGCAGACTCATGCAGCTTTCCGAGTGGCTTCCAGCAGAACCCGAACGGCATTCATATCAATTATCTCTGTTCGCTACCTACTGTTGGAAATACGGCTGGAATCAAGCACGCTCGGGTAACTCGACTGCCACCGTGCTCTCGAAGCTCAGTCACGAGTCGTGGCATCATCGCCGCTTCTGTGGATTCAACGTCGGTCTTACTCCGGGCCACCAACTCGCAATCACAGGAATGCGAAGAGAGGACCGTCCAACAAACGCAAAATTACCGGCGACGCACCAGCTTCTCAAGCAACTCCAGGCGCAGCTTAATTTCGAAGACGCCCAGCACCGAGTCATCTGGGGGGCTTCGGTGCTGGGCTTCTTCTTTCTTCTGCGCCGATCGGAATACCCAGCCGACGGAAGGAAAGTGAAATCGTACGCGATCCAGAGATCTGACGTAAAATTTGTCGACAAGAACGGATGCGAACAATCAGAGCTCAAGCAAGTAGACAAAGTGATGATCTGGTTTCGTGGTAGTTAAAACAGATCAGTTCGGCGATGGAACAACGCGAACGTTGGTACGTTCCGGCCACCCCCAGTGCTGTCCAGTACTGGCATGTTGGTATCTGGTAAAGCACCACTTCTCGCTCAGAGTCAATGCAGACACGCTATTCTGCAAAGTGACGGAAACACAGAACCTCCAGATTCGAGATCTCGCTCAAGCGATCAAGGCAGCTGCGAAAACCACTGGAAAAAGGCCGGAGCAGTTTGGATCTCACTCGCTGCGGAGCGGCGGCGCAACTGCGCTCTTTAACGCGGGATTCGACAGTTTGGCTGTGAAACGTTTCGGGCGGTGGAAGGTAAACAAAGATCGATGCTCGGCTCGCCTCACAGATGGCTCGCAGCACGACCAAGCCCTCATCATTGCAGCAGCATTAAGGGGCAACCTCCACGCCACACCCTGGCATCGGAGGTGCCGCTGCAATGAAATCGTTTTCTGTGCCGACATCGGCACAAGCCCCAACTTCGACGACAAGAGACCGAAAATGATTTTTGCCCACCGGATCGGTGTCACCATTTTTAAACATTACACGACCTCCCAACGGTTCCTAGTTGAATGGCGATCGGTAGCAATCTCGTACTAGGCGTGGCTGGACCGAGGCAATCAAGATCCAAAATACTAAACGGGCTGAGTTGCAGACGGTCCGCAGACTTCGTTTGTGCGCAGTAACGCGTTTTGTCTGCAGCGTCGCAGATCTGTGTGCGAAAAAATGTCGACTCAAAATCGCAGTAAACTCCGCAAACTTCACAGCAAACAGGAAATGATATTCAAGATCTACAACAAGAGACCACATAGCTCGAAGCTCAGCACGATCGGAACATTACAGGGATCCCGAAAAATCGATCTGGAGCGCGGTCGTCTAGTACTATCACTTCTTTCGGCATGGCTACAGCGTTCCGATAGCAGGCAAGCTGAACGTACCTGGCTATCCAAACAGTAGAACATTGTTTTTCCCATGCCCGTGGTTTTTCCCGTGTTGGCATCGTATAATAAAACTATTCTGTACTTACTACGACCGCGGAATGGTTCGACTCTGATTCAATCGCAAGTTTAGATTTCGCAACCGTAGGTCCTACAGTTTCCGCGGCAGTTAGTTTTAGCAACACTCTCTTCAACTGCAGCTGACAGCTGGCACATTCCCTGAACACTAACAGTATAGTTAGCTGGACAGTCAATAAAAAGTTAGTCAGAGTGAAGTTATTATTGCATACATGTCAATACCATCCGAGGAATTACCTTTTGGGATCGGTCTAAATTATGTATTAGTTTTAGAAGTTTTGGGAAATTGTGCTGAATAACTCGCCACATAGTGACACGATCAAACTGAGACTCAGTGAGGTGAATGTGTATGCAGGTTATGGCACACATCATTCCGTTTCACCTCCTACGATGCAAAAGTATTGTCTTTGTTAGGATATTACTAGATGTGGCAGTTCCAAACGACCATCTCGGTCGTTTTCTCGCGAGTCGGTGTGCTTTGTGATCTCTAGGATGCTGAAGGGAAGTTGGTTTTATAACGACTAGCCTTAAAGGTGAGACATCTTTTATCGAATTCTCTCCATGACCGTCTCAACTTTCACTCACTTCCACATCTTCCTCCTCGGCAGCGGCAGTGCTCTTTGCTCCCTCAGCTATGGTTCTAAACGTCTTCGACCTCCTTCAAGCATCCAAGAAAATTTCAGACCTGACGAAATTCGACATCAATCTCTATTTGGAGAAGGTTGCTGACGCCAAAGGCAAATGCCGTCAGTGTGGTCGATTGGTTCCATGGGGCAGAGCCCGCGTTATCTCGCACAAACGCGCAAACTGCACGGGAATTTCGGCTGCAGAGAAGTCGTTCTTTCACGCCCAACACGCCATGAAGGTCATTCCGAACGGGAAGCGTGCCCGTTTTCCGTCAGACCCGGAACCCCGCAAGCAGACTCGTGTCCAGACATCGGCGTCGCAATGGGTAGATCAGATGACAGTTGGCGAGCGCGATGTGATAACCAAGGCGCTGGCGTCACTGTTCTTTCGGACCGGGATTCCGTTTCGTATTGTGGAATCGGCATCGATGAAAGAGTTGTTGACTACGCTTCGACCTGCGTATGCCCCGCACATTCCCTCTGCTAAAGTGCTATCGGGTTCGCTTTTGTCTTCAGATTACCATGACCTCTGGGATATCGTCCAGACTTTAATTGCAGATGCGTCCGTCTACTCGCTTGTGAGTAATGGTTGGTCAAACTCAAGAAATGAGCATCAAGTCAACTACATCGTAATCATTCCGGGCCGCAAGCCAGTGTTCCTGAAGTGCGTGTCGACAGCGGGAATCGTACAGAATGCTGAGCGCGTTGCCGCTGACATTTTGCAGGTTATCACTGAGCTTGGTGTGGCGAAATGTGTAGCTGTCATCACGGATAACGCTCCAAACATGCGTGGACCTTGGGCTATCATTGAGCAAGAGTGTCCTCTTGTTTTTGCCAACGGCTGCACAGCTCATGTCATGAATCTGCTTATCAAAGATATTTGTGGGTTCCACGAGTTTGCGGACACGCTGTCGGATGCTATGGCCGTCATCAAGTTCACGCGTTCCCACCAGCACGTACTCTCAGCATTTCAACGGAAACGAGAACAGTACCAGATCAAGCGTGACCTCGTTCTTGTTGTTCCAACTCGCTGGTATTCACACTACGACGCGTGCAGATATCTTCGGGCTGCAAAATTCGCTGTGCAGACCCTACTGGAGGAGGAATACGCGCAGATCCTTAACGACATCAGCTCACAAGCACCGGTGAAAAGTTCAAGGCCGTTACCGGGAGCTACGAATTCTGGTCTCGCCTTCGCAATTTGACCTCCGTTCTAAAATTCCCGAGTCAAATCATCGGGAAATTTGAGAAGGACGACTGTGACTTGTACCATGTGTACTATTATTTCTCGCAGATTTCTCGTTTGGAAGGCTACCGCTCACATCGAACCCTAACCCTCCTCTTCTGAAGAACAATGCCAGCGATGGCCGCCTCCATGGCAGACCACCTGCGGGCACAAGAGTACTCGCGGATACGCCACTCAACGTCGTCTCTACTTATGGAGCCGCCGCTGTCGGATGAAGCATCTGCCAAGCTACTAGAAGTGTACGAGCGTGACGAATGTTCGCCACGAGAGTACCTCGAAATGGTAACTGAACAACGGGCTTTCACCCCTCCTCCCACGACTCACGCAGTTGTCATCAAGACCGGATCGTATTGCTCCAACATGGCAGTCCCGGTGATTTTGAAGTCATTTCTGCAAGATCACGGAAACGCTACTGTCAAAGAAGTGTTGTCACATCATGGCGTGGCAATGGTTGAAAAGATGCCGTCTGGTGGTGTACTGGTGCGCGTTCGATCTGCTGAAGTTGAAACGAAGCTCGCCGGACAAGAGGTGATCCTGATGGGAAAGAAGTTCAAGATCGAGAAGCAATCGTTGCTGCTGAACAAGTTCTTTTGGATGTCTCGGGCATCCACTCGGAGCAAGAAGCAGACGCTCTCTTCTTAGCACTCTGTGCTATTGGAGCACGCCCGCTCTTCTTAACGCCTCGCGATGTGAATTTAGAGACGCAGGTAACGACTCCAACATGGCGTTTTTACTTCGGCTCTGCTGATCCTCCCCAATGCCTCATGGTACACTCCTATGTCACGCATCAGCTAGTGTACGGCAGGAGTTTCTACGTGGTGCGTGGAAAGCATACTACACCACCACCGGTGAGAGCCAACATGTATCGCCAGTCTCGCTACGCAGTTGTACTGCCGTTCAATTGTGAACCCTTAACTGGTAGTCACAATGACCACTCGGCCGCCGAGATGTCTCCGAGTGACCGCGATCCAACTACACCAGTCGTGAGCCGCGATACAACAAGATCCCTAACAGACAGCCCTCCTGAAGCTGGCAGCGGACCAGCTACACAAATCCATGATTTACAGCTGGATAACCAGGATGAAGAAGATGATGTCTGCTCATACTCAAACGACACAGATTCCAATGATGAAACGCAATGGAATAGTCAGGGAGAGGCAAACTCCGACATGGATATGTCGAACCAAATGGAGTCCGGGTTTAAGCGAACCGAGGCATCCTTTGCGCATGAAAACCCGTTTTCACCGCTAGATGCACCAGATTGTGATTTTGACGTTGTGCAGCCGGAGACCACACCTGGCGTCAACGCTGGAGTGATTATAATACCACACCTGAATCGCAGCGGAGTATCCAGTGGAGTAAACCCTGCTCCGTCTAAGAAGCGCATAACATCGCGCATCGAACAAGAAGATGATGAAAATTTCGCTTTAGAAGAGGCCCTTCTTCTATCAGAAAAAGAAGCCCAGATCAGCACCCGTGATGACCGTGTTACTCTCAGTGTGCAGCATTATCAAGCGGTTGATACACTGCTACACGGATCAAAAACATGGACCAAATTGTCCAGTCAATGTGCTCGACTCCGTTGGCTTGGACCAAGGCCCTCTTGGACGACCTAACGACTGGTGGCTCACAAACAATGGAATTAGCGGACATCCACCTATGGAACCGTGTTCTAGCCTCAGAAACCATGGATGATGATAACACTCGCACCTTTCACGACCGTATAACGGCCTTGAAATTGCCGATCGGCAGCACACGCAACAGCTACAGCTCGTACCTCAAACAAGTCTTTGAAAGACTCCCAAGTGACGAAAAGAATGACTGGAACCTGTTGCGATGGCTAAGTATTTTTGAGCTGATAGCACTCTGTATGTGCCCTTCGATCTTCACCCAGCATGGTTGGGTGCAGAAGCTAGTGGAAAGCGCAGGCGATGGACTGCCTCACAGTCACGTGAAACTCTTCTCGGATACAACACTACTGCAGCTGACACGTTCTGTGCTGGGTGAACGAATTATGGGCGTGATCAATAAAGTGACTCCTGGTAGTGTTATTGGGACAGGTTTGAGCGCTCTACGCTCTAGTGACCTCTCCCTGAGAACCTACCTGCTCTAACCTCAAATATGCTATGTCCTCCGCCTGAAATGCCCGCCATGGAAGCAGGCAGAACAAACTAAAATGATGAACATCATGGAAGTCGGACAATCCTGTAAAATACTATCCTGGAATGTGCGCGGGGTCAAAGATGGTGGAAACCTATTGATCTCAACGCACCTCAAACAATTTTATTTTGCGTGTATTCAAGAAACTCGGTTCAAAGACCGACAGCAAGTGCAAAGATTTGGGTATCTGACTCGACAATGCTTTGGAGGTCGTGTATTTATCACGGACAAAAATGGAGAATGCCAACATCAAACATATAGCAGGAGTGGTGGAGTGGCAACAATAATTCACGGGTCGTGCCCGGCGGCTGATACAGCAGAGGTGATTTCGGAAGCTACGATCCCAAACCGATACCTACTAGTTCGTCTTCGCTGGGGAGGTAAGTGGTGTTACATTCATAATGTTTATGCGCCGAACGCAGTCACAGAACGCCGTAGAATGTTTGAAGCACTCCCGGTGGACTTTGAAGAAAATGCAGTACACATTGTGTGTGGAGATTTTAACACGGCATTAAACCCAGAAGTAGACGCTAGTTCGTCAAACCCGAAACCAGACTCCAGTAGGAACGCGCTACTGCTGTGGCTATCAGAAATTAATGTGGTCGATGCTTGGAGACTGCACCACCCGCTAGCTCGAATTTACTCAGGACCTCTTCCGAGGATTAATCGCATCGACTATATCTTCTTAACAGATGCATTGCTGTCAGAGTGCTACCATGACTCAGGCTACTCACATTGGGAACACGGCGGCGATCATCTAGCTCACCACATTGAATTAACTTCGTGGCACCACCCCACTGGAACCGGATTTTGGAGATTACCGGCATGGCTCCTCGCAATACCAGAATTACGTTTGGATATAGTGAACGAAGCCAAAGCACTGCTGCCGATACTCCGTGCGTCTAATAACCCAGGCATAGTGTGGAAGTCGTGGAAAAGGAGAATGAAGGGCTACTTAAAACGTTGTCAGCGGACGCTGCGGCATACAGGACGTGCTGACCTCAATGCTGCTCGGGAACAAGTAGAAGAATGTGCATCAGCACTGAGAGATGAATCCGCTAATGATCAAGATGAGATAAATTACTATTTCGCGAAACAACACTATGAGGAGTGTAAAGAGGAATGGGAAGCTTTTGGCGCCAACCGCGGCTTTGAACAGACAGTATCCAAGGCGGAAAAGAGCAACAAGTATTTCTTCCGACCCCCACGCTACGAATTGCGTAATACCCCATTTCGCGCAATTCGGAAAGCGGACGGCTCGGTATCCACAGACCCAGCTGAAGTGTGCAGAGGACTTCAAGAACACTGGGGAAAATATTTGGTGACGATCGCTTTATGTCTGACCCCACTGATACTCATGTTGACAGGGATACACAACAAAAACTACTCGATAGCATCACTCGCCGTTTGGATGCTGATGCAGCTGCCGACCTCGAAAATGATCTCACTGTCGAGGAATTCGTAGCGGCAATCAAAACACTGAAGCCCCACTCAGCTCCGGGACCGGATGGGTTTACAAGCGATTTTTACCGACTGGACCCAGAAACATTTGGTGAAATCCTGTTGGTAGTGTTTAATTACCAGCTTGAACGTGGAATATTACTCCCACACCAACGATACTCGTCAGTGGCATTGTTGTTCAAGAAAGGTGAACGAGGCAACCCCGGAAACTTCCGCCCGATAACATTGATGCCGGTGGAGGTTAAAATACTCTCGCGAGTGCTTGTCAATCGACTACGTCCTTTGATGTCCAGGTTAGTACATCCTGACCAAAAGGATTTATACCTGGACGCTCAATCCACGAACAAATTTTCCTGGTGCGAGACTTGCAACATTTGATGACATCCCAGAACCATCGAGGCATTGCCACCTTCCTGGATTTTGCGAAAGCGTATGATCGGGTAAATCGACAATACCTATTTCGCGTGCTCGAACGACAAGGGCTTGGCCCGCGATTCCGTTCGTGGATTGAATTAATGTACGAAAACACACAGTGTTCGTTGATGATAAATGGGTGGGCTCAAGATGCTCTCTCTCCAGCACGCGGAGTTAAACAAGGGGATCCATTATCGCCGTTCTTGTTTGCACTCTCACTAGAACCACTGGGAAATCTCTTGCGAGCCAATCGAGATCTCGGCGTCGAAGTAAATGAGACGTTACGGATTCCTGTGGTGTTTTTGCTGATGACACAGTTCTCTTCTCAAAAGGGAAGGCACAATTGGTGGATCAACTGAAGATCGTAGACGGCTACTGCGTGGGATCTGGAGCGCAGCTGAACCACACCAAAAGCGTCATGATGAGTCTGAATAATAAGTGTCCAGCACCACGTTTGGAGCCGCTTCGATCGTTGAAACGAGGCGAAACAACGCGCTACCTTGGCATACCTTTTGGAAATTTGGACACATCTGAAAAACTTGCGGCGCAGCTCGATCAAAAGATGATTAAACGCTTGCAGCTCTGGAAAGGGCGAGCGCGTACTCTGCTTGGTCGAAGACTAATCGCTCAAGTTGAGATTTTGTCTATACTTTGGTACTTCACAACTGCGATGCTAATTCCCACACGATTTATAAAGCGATGGCAAGGAATGATAAACCGCTACGTTCTATACAACCGCATTAGTGCCGGAAAAGCGGGCGTGAGCATTGCACAAAAAGGACTAGCGACAACACCGCGAGAAATGGACGGAATCGGAGTCCCTGATGTAGCAACAGTGATTCGCCGCCAGCACCTACAGCAGTTGCAGCATTTTGTGGCGACCACCAGTTCCAACTCGGACAGCGATGATAACGTGTGGTATCGACCAATGATGCATATAATCCAACTACGATATGGGGAATTCGCTAGGCCGCGATCCAGTGACTTTCTGTTTCAAGATCCACCTCGACCTGCAGGTTGGAGAGCAACAATGATGCCACTGTGGTGGCGGCGAACTCTGCGCGATTGGGACAGAATAAATTGGCCACAACGATCGGCGCTACAAGTCAGTAGACTCAAAAAGTGCAATATGCATTGTACAGTCCAATATGGTGGAATAAGTCATCCGAATTCCATCTGTGGCACTCCAGAGAGTTAACACAAACTTCGACGCCATTGGGGTCAGGTACCACCAAGTTTGGCCGCTTGTGTCGTGCACTTGCGGAGAAAAAGCTGGACTGTTTTGCCGATTTTCTGGATGAAATCATTACTGGCCTTCATCGGCCGCGTTCTTCGCCAGAATATGTTCAACGCTTCATCCGATACTCGGATCTGAAGTTGTTCTTACGGATATTTTTCGTCTCTACAGACAGTTGAGAGAAGTTATGTCAAGAATTCTACCTCAATCTCATCCAGGAGAGATCCAAGCGGCAAATGCAACAAACACACCTCCGATTCACGGATTATCTGTGAGCAGTGCCAATATTACTACGCCAAGCGTACGATTCTTTCCAAAACTACGGAAAAAGGACTGGGGTAAGCTGCTTGAACAAGCACCTGCGCTGGAGCACCATCCACTTGAGGATTTGGGATGCCCACGGCGACGTGTTCACCAAACGCTGTCAAAAATACTAGCACTACGAGGACTGGTACTTCCAGTGGTTCATGATGTGATGTTACGACTATATTGCGGTGATATTACCGTCGGCTCGAGACTATTCTTCTTGAAATTGTTGAACCCGACAATTCAGCAATGTGTACGCCCTGGGTGTCAAGCGATTGAAACAGTACAACATTGCTTCTTCAAGTGCACATCGCTTACATCGATGTGGGAACACGTATACAAGCCCTGGCGTCGGGCGTTCAGAACTCGATTGACTTGGCGGCTTCTGCTCTTCCCCACAACACAAGACCTGCGAACAAGATGGCGAGAAAATGGTAAGGTACTCCTTCTTCTATGGAGAGTGCACACGGCGATCATATTCCATGCAACATGGAGACTACGAAATGACATTCTGTTCAGAGAGGCCCCAACCGAAACTCCAAGCATTCCAGGAATGATGTGCTCCTTCAGAATGCACTACCAATTCATCTACCAACACGCAGCTGAACTCCATTACGACGAATCGGCAATACTGTCGATAATACGTCAATTGGGCTTCGAACCGCCAAAAGACACTAATGCTATCGCTCTAGAGCAACACACCATTTGGATTCCTCAACGATAAATCTGATGCTACGAGATAAAGCAGCTTAGACGAGAAATCCGCTAAAGTGTTAATCAACTCATTTTAATTAAAAAACTATTATTTCTCGCAGCTACAATTGCCATGGGACAAGAAACTGACACTCGACAGTACCCTCGTCACAAAGCTCAAGGCGCGAGTGACGTTTCGTTGGAATTTCATCCACACGGAGTCGATGGGGTTTGCGTACATGCTAACTCCGAAGACTGCAACGATGACGTGGCTTCCCAATGACAAGATCAAAACGAAAAATGAGCTGATTGCCTACGTCAACAGCTTCTACGAAAAGGAGGACGTGAAAGCCTGCTGCACTGAGTTGAACCAATTTCTCTCCATGTAACTAACCAAGTCGACAGCAGAGATAAACTAATACAACTCCCTCTCCGGGATGCAGTATTGGGCACAGTATGGTTTCTCAGAGTATCCTCGCCTGGCATCGATCGCTGTTAGAGTGCTGTCGGTTCCTACTTCGTCAGCTGCAGCCGAAGAGTGTGGAGTATTTATTCCTACCTGCACAACAAGCGCCACAGTCGGATGTCGATGGCCAAGGCCGAAATGTTAGCATTCGTTTACATCAATCATTCACTACTGGATGAGTTGGACAAGGTCGACTACATCAGGGCGTACTTGGAAGGGGCGATGCGGAAGATGATAATGAGGAAGGGGCAGATGAAGGTGATGACTAGGAAGACGAGCTTAGTGAGAATGATGACGAGGAAGATGAGTTTGGTGAGAATGGGCCGGAATATCTTGCAGAACTGTAGAATGAGATTTCTACAAGTACACAAAAGTAAGAAGAACTACTACTTGCATAGAAATACATATTTCTCTTTTTCAAAAATGTCGCGGTCTTACTTTGTTTCCATAACACTGGTAGACTTTCCTAATTAGAGTTAAACAAAAGAAAAACTGAGAGAAAAGCTTGTATTCATCAAAAGATATTAGCTGCTTTCTCGACGATGTTGAAGCAAGAGGAATTGGCTCGAGTCTAAAGATACTTTTTGTACTCAAACATAGAATAGACAATGATATTTTTCGTGTTAATATGTACTCTATATTTAAAATACCGCAGCACGATACATTTACATTGCATGTCGGTTATTAGTGAGCCCAGGCTTGCACATTCCATTTCGCAATGGCTAGGTTGAATCGGCGACAACGAGCCGCGCGTGCCAGGAGCAGAAATGCTTAAACGGGTCAGCTCCAAGCAACAAGCGCCGTTTTAAACGCTGACCCTGTGAACGACGACACCAGTCACGACGCCACGATCGACAACAGTGGTGAGTTCGATGATGACGCCACCACCGTCGTAATGGCCTACATAAGTCCGGCCATGACCACCACTACCAACGCCAGTTCTGCCCCTGATACCTCTAGAAGTTTTCGTCTACAAGATATTCTGCGAATCGAAGACGGCCAAGCCTCGCCGCTTCAAATTTATGTGCTCGAGTCACCCGTTTTCCGTTTTTCAGTGAGGTACATTGATGTCACTTAGCTATGCTAACGACTTCCTATGTCCGTTCTGGTGGGCGTCCCTGAGTCGTCCACTAGCTGTCATCCCGACCAGAGCTACTCTCCGCCGGTGTCTGCGGTCAACTCGGTCAAGTCGCCTGTAAATGCCCCAAGGGATTGGCCACAATGCCATCTCGCGTCGTGGTTTCCTTATTGTCAGCCCAGTAAGCGACATCTCCATGTTGATGCTGAAGTACCGGTGCCCATTGCTGTAGTTGAGTAGTTGTCCCTTCAATGCGCAATTGAATGCTTCGTTGAGAGTCCATTGCCTGATTGGCAAGTTTGTCCGCCATTTTGTTGTGACTCCGTCGGTGGTGGTGCCACTGTATCACATGGAGCTGGTCAGCTAAGCGTCTGCTTCGCCAATAGATGTGCTTTAAGTGGGGAGCTTTGGGCGGTTTCCTTCGTCGATGCTGCCGTATTATGATCTCACTATCCCCAATGGCATGAACTGGAGAGTATCCATGTTGGACACAGGCTCGTAGTCCCGTTAGAAGACCCATATTCTCCGCCACATTACTGGTCGTTGACTTGCTCGCATATGACATTTGAGCTATCCAGCACGCCGTGAAAGCTGCATTATCAGCTTCTGTGCGGAGAATAATCGAGCCACTGCCACCCGGACCGGGGTTACCTCTCGAGCCACCGTCAAAAAATAGTAAGTAAACCGCCGGTGTGGTATTGGCCAACATTGTAATTGGTGGATCCGCAACGTAGAGGGCTTTAGTCAGGATGCTGCAAACAGTGTCTCCATATTTGAGAGGCGCTGACGCTCCTTTATATAGGTGCACCGTTTTGTACCCCTGCCGAAGCCGAGATAACATGATCATTTTTGGTAACCAGAGGTGACATTGTTAAGGTCGTCAAAATATTGGATCCTCCATCGCCACACAGCATTCAGATAGATCGCGACTCCAATACGCCAGCAGCTCTCCGTCATCTCCGTTAACGTTTCTGCAAAAGTTTGTGATGAATAAAGCGTCTGCTCCACTAGACCTTCCGCGTGAGTCCAAACTCCGGCCGGTATAGCAGGGAGTGACATGCTGAAGATCGCAAGTTCGCAGTCTTGGTCGCGAAGTCCCAATCTTCTCCACGGCTGAAGCAGACTACGTCGCAATAGCGCGGCAGCTGGGCATCCCCAAAATACATGATAAAGATCCACATCTCGTAGATGGATGCACTCTTTATGGGGGCATCCCAGTCTGTTGTTGACAATGTCGTAAAGTGAGAAAGCATGGAGCTTCAGGCGAAGTAGCAGTTGTTCACCCCACGGCCCCAGGCCAACCACTCGTCGAATCCGTTTCCACTCTAGTTCCTCCAGGCCTTGAGCTGCAACTGGACTATGAGCAGCCCATTGGGCTCGTCTCCTTTCAGCTTTTCAACACCACATCGTCTTTTCGCCACTTCGATTCGCGTCTTGTACTCTCTCCGGTGACGTGTCCATCGCCGCTGCCCAGCCCAAAGACATACTAATCGGCTGAGCTTGGGGTGTGGATGAACTGTTTTCACGATGATGTCTGGCTTCAAAAAATTCGCGAGATGCGTTGTTAGAGCTAGGTGCCCATCCACTCTGTCGATGCACGGTGTACCGGCAGTGTCGCTTTGGATGACCATTTCTGTCGTGGCACACCCACGTAAACTAACTAATACGGGGTGATCTGCCGGTGCCGCCTGGAACCTGACCTCGTTAGGGTACTCATCAATTATCGCTAGGCGTGGGAAATTCATGAGCAATGTCAGTACAAGTATTTCCGCTTGTTCTTTGCTGGGCGCTCGGGGAACAGTGCTGTTGTTGAACTCAAAAGCAATAACGTTGCGCTCAACTTTCCTCCACCGAATAATGTCTCGTAGGATCGTATGTGGAGCTCCGATCCCTCCACACGCCCCTGACAATGAGTGTCTGAGCCCGTCCATAGTAGTAATCTGGAGCGTGTCCAGTTCTGCGTAAGGTAGCCATTCGAGGTGGAGAGACCCGTCGGCCAGAGGATTCTCCTCCCGGCCAGTTGTAGCAAGTGCAGTAAGTAGAAAACTACAGTCTGCGGACAGTGTGTCTCCAGTCCATGTTGCTGTGATCCCGCCGACAGCGAAGGCGGCCACACTACACCCCGTACGCAGTGGTGTTGCTGCATCCGCCGGGTCTGGCGCCCCGGCTTCTGTCAGCAATGCTCTCCCTGTATCCCATAGAGTTCCTCGACGTCGTACCCCGCCTGAACGTGGAGGTGTGTACTCTGGTGTGATGAATACGGTCGGAGCCAGTCCAGCATTGGTGTTGTGAAACAACACATCACCCGCTATATGTGCCTGTGTTGTACCGAGTTCAGCCCACTTGCTCACTGTCACCGCCGCCATAGCATACAGTTCGGTGCGCAAGTCAGGTATGGCGAGTCCACCGTTAGTGCGTGGTAGTGCTGCTAAGTCTGCGTCTAACCACGCCCTCGCTCCTTGGACATCATTGGTGAATTGTCCGTGCCACACATAATTTTTGATTCGAGCGTTCATGTCGTTCACATCAGCTGTCGTTGGCCACGCGTGCCGCGCCACGTACAACAGCTTAGGAGTTATTATTGCACTGGCAATTAAGCTGCGTTGATCCACAGTGAGCACTTTTTGGCTGGCAAGACGTAACCTCGTTTCCAGTTGCTGGCTCGCTACTTTCCATGTGTAAGAAGGTTCAACAGCACTACCTACCTGAATCCCGAGATACCGACACGCTTCATCTGGAGGTTGGTATTCCATATCTTCAGGAAGTGGTTGTGGAACTGACGACCCCTGCGGATTCAGGCGGATTACCTTAGTCTTTCCAGCATTGATCTGTAGGCCTGACGCCTTGCCAAATGTGCGGAGAATGCGCATGAGCGGTGGAATATCTGCAGGCACCCTGACAAAAGCTGCCGTATCGTCTGCGTATCCAGCAACTCGTAGCTCAAATCGTCCTGCCTCCGATTGCACGATAATGCCTCTGACCCCAAGAAAACCGTCCAGCTTTCGGTATAACGGGTCAAGCGCCAAGATGAAAAGCATAGGTGCCAGTGGGCATCCTTGCCTTATACCACTCGTTACCTGGACTGTGTGTGATCGTGTCCCATTTGCTAAGAAACGCACTGTCGTTCCGGAATGTAGCTGCAAGACTGCCTTAATAAACTTTTCTGGGTAGCCTTGGCGTCGCAATACCTTTATCATATACGCCCGGTCTAGCGAGTCATAGGCTTTTCTGAAATCCAGAAGTAGAGCTGTGGCTGCTATCTGTGACGGATCCACTATTGCCATTCGTTGGGCTGCATCATACAGGTCCAGCGTCTCATGGATAGTCCTGCCCAGTACGAAACCATTTTGATTCGGGTGGATCTGATCGGCGAGTGTTGCACTCACTCGTGTAGCCAATATCCGCGTGAATATCTTGTAATCCGTGTTCAGTAGCGCGAGTGGTCGGTAGTTGAGAGCATTGCTTTGACTTCCACCTTTTTCAGGCAGAAGATGTCCGCCTCAAGGAAGGACGAAGGAAAAAGGCCTGCTTCATACCACAGGTTAAACAAGACAGTGAGAATTGGAACAAGCTGCTCCTCGTAATCCCTGTACCATCCGTTTCCAAGCCTATCAGGTCCAGCAGCCTTCCCCCGCTTGCATGCCCGGAGTGCCGTTCGCACCACTAGCTCCGTGATGACGTCTGCCGTTGCAGCTTGCTCAGGTGTGGGATTCTCTGCATGTGCTGTCCATGCCATCACCTCTTCAATGGCTTGTGTATCCGCAGCTTGCTGTTGTAGAATAGGTGTCCAGGCATCGGCCAAAATGCCTGCCTTGTCGTGGACTCCACGATTGGGAGCTCCATCTATTGGGTCCAGCTTGTGAATCGTGTTGTCACCGAATTTAGTGGAAACCCGCCTAAAAATTGCTTTGTCGTCTTCCCCGTCCAATGGGTTGCATCTCGGTATAATTGTTGCTGTCGCACAGCAACTTTCGCTCTCTTGCAGTCACTAATGGCTCGTCGTAAGCGTGCTGCACGCGTTGGGCCTGCCATGTCCTCAAGGGAGAGACCGTCCATAAGATCAGTAACCGTGTCTACCGTGGCAGGCCTTCCTCGCTGTTCTTCGTGCAGTCGATGTTGCTGTCGAAGAAGTCTAGTTAGTTTCTGCTTGAGAGTGCCGCGCAACGAGCGTTTACGTGATCGGATGCAGAGTCGAGTCCTCCTGGCTATCTCGCTCTTCAGTTGTTCCCATTTGACGGCAGTGTCTTCCGCTGTCGCCTCTGGACGACTTAAAGCTTCTTGAAACTCTTGTAACAGCTGGATCGTGATTGGTTTGACATCCTCAGCCGCGAATGTTGGAGCTGGATGAATTCTAGCTGGCCGACATACACGGATGGGATCATCCGGTGCATGTGAATGCACTTTGGCTGCGTGATGATCCGCTGGTGCCCCCACTAGTACTTTATTCCAAGCCGCAACCCATTCCAGGGTCTCCGCCGATACATACCATCTGTCCAAGCGAGATGACGCCTCACCTTTTCCTGGTATAATGTAATGGTAAGTATGGGTCTCGTGGTGATGTATCGCTAAATCATCTTGCGTCCAATGCGATGGTCTGGCAATTGCTACTGGGTCGAGTAATCCCCACTGGTTCAGTAGTTCCCGCAGACGTGGAGAGTCGTGACCTGCAGCACTGTGGTGATACGTACGATCTGCCTGATCGTCTAGTGTACAGTTGAAATCTCCTCCGACCAAGACCAAAGCGTCCTTGGGTAAGTCGATAGCCTGGAGACTTTTGTAGAATGCCTCCCGCTCTGCATATAAATGCGGTGCATACACATTGCATACTACCGTTTGTTTTCCAGCTAAATACCCATGCACCGCCATGAAGTGCGCTGTCCAGTACTCCTGGAGGACCGGAGTCGCATTTTTAAACGATCCATATGGGTCTATGAGTACAGCTACCCCGCCTTTCGTGTTGTTGGAAGGCGACCAAAATGAGCTGCTGTTGTCCTGGGCCCTGTCGGAATCCCCACCTAGTTGCAAACAGTTTCTCGTATTTTAGCACCTCTTTCGCGGTCACATGTATTTCCTGAAATAGCGACACATCTGATCTGCCATGTTGATCCGTGGCTCCAAAGGTCCCGAACCAAATATTTCTGTCCTGTTCTGTGGCCCCCAAGCCGTTTACATTCTGCGTTACGAAGCCAAAAGTCTGCTCAGTGGAAATGGTGCTGCCAGCTCCTCCATATTGTTCAGCCTCCCGTTCTGCTTCTTGCCTGCTTCGTGTTCTAGCCGTCTTGTCGTCATAAAATATTTTCTCTAAATGTTTCTGTTTGTCGTCACCTGTGACTACGTCATAGTAGGTTGTCAGCGCGCGTGATGTAGTTATACGTGGTCGCTGTCGTCTGTCCCCCACTATTGCGTCGGTGATCGCACTGTTCTTGCATTCCTGGTCTGGCAGTTTTCGCTCTTTCATGAGTTTTAGTTTCTGTGCAGGCTGCTCCCCGTACAGATTTTCCAAGCATCGAGGTGCCTTTATTTCCGATTCTCCGACTGTAGGTCGGAGCCCTCGGCCGCACTGTGTTCATACCACGCGTGACCACCAGCGGGGGCCAATGTGGCTGCACTCCAGTCGTTATGAGCAATGATATTTAGACAAAGCGTGCGCATGAAAGCAAACTCCTTGTACCATGTTGCCCTCGCTCCGTTCGGAGTCCTCCCCATAGGGGTGGCAGCCCAATCACCGATGATGTATGGAATGACGTGAAGGATGGACCATTCTTGCTCCGAGAGTTCTGTAGGTTTTAGGCGACACGTATCAGCGCTAATCCATTGTTCTAGTTGCTTCCAGCGTTCCGATGAGCGCGCCCGAGCCTCCGCCGTGAGATGATGTATCGACGTGTCTGTACATTCCGCTATCCAAGTAAGACAATAATTTTGAGTGGAAGTCGGTACATTCGCATCTGCTGCAATCCGTCTTAAAGCAGCCACTTGTTCGTTGTATGCTTCGCAGGCTCCCCATCTGAGTAAGCAGTCAAGTGGCCAGCGTTTAGCCTCCTTCTCAAGATATGGAAGAAATGCGAAAAAATGCCGTAGTGCAAGTGGATTTGTGAGCAACCACTCCCTGATACTCGAAGGTTTGGAATTACGACGTTTTGTCGGCGGAATATTCAACTCCTCCCGATAAAGAGAGCACCATTGGGCAAAGGCCTTCTCGTTGGCGGCGGATACTAAATCGTTTAGCGGCACGTCTACATCGTCTAACAGTTTGCCCAATGGCCCTCGGAGGCTGCGAAAGTAAGTGTTTGCTACCAGAGCCCCAGTGGCGGGGCGAGCCTGCCGTAAAAGTAATTCAGCTACTGATGAGTCCTCTCCGTTATCGCGCTGTGAACTTGCTGCATAATCGTCAATTCCGTAAGCTGCGTGGATGTAGCTTTCTTCGAGTGGCAACGCAGTTGACCAGTCTATCTTAACATCAGTTTGGTCCAGCAGAGGTAATCCAAGTCTCGCATGCACTAAGTCGAGACGGTCTCGCATTTCTAAGCGCTTGTGCATGAGGCCGCTAATTTCTGGCGTATTTGCCAATTGATTTGTTGTCCGCAAGTCCACGCTAGCTTCGGTAGGAGTCATATCATTAATTGACTCCTTCCATTGGTACATGTCTGAGATTCCGGAGGCAAACTTGACGTCGCCTTCAGCTCTCCATTGGGGAAAAAATTCGCCGTGGCTGACACCAGAAAAATGATGGTCATGGTGCCGTAGTACGAGGAAGGTTGGGAGCACATGAAGGTGCCAGCACGCCTCCAGATAATCTCTCGCAGTTCTGTCCGGTAATGCTTCAACATATCCACTTTCGTGGTCCGTGCCGTTGGGTCTGCGGAATTTTTGTAGGCATATCGCTGCACATGAGCGTCATTGGACGCGTTGGCGTCAAATACTAGTATCGGTTCACGTAGAAACTGCGCCATTGCGCGAAGTTCATTAGGACCAGCCCAGCATGAAGACGGAACCTGTTCATCAACCGACCTCTCGCGCGCTTCATTGTAGTGACTGTATAAAGCAGCAGTTGCCGCCGCCTGTGTCGTATGCGGTGGACGTTTGGGGAAGAGGTTGCTGTATTCCTGAATGGGATCAATCTGTCCAACTTCGACGTCCCGGCGGAGATTATTCATCATGAGTGAATATACTGACCTCTTGAGTTCCGTAGCATGTAACATGTTACTGGCACTGCTTTGTAGCCGTGGCGCTGCATGGTTAGTGGTAGATGCGTACAAGGCCAAAATGCACATTGGCCATTGGCCGCTACTACCACTTCAGTGCCATTAAAGCTGTTCAGCCAGTGTCCGAGTTGGATAGGGAGATCGTTATCATCTTCCTCTGTACACATGTGTGGATTCCCCACTATTACTTCCTCTTGAGAGTCTGGGTTGAAAGGTACGAAATCCTCCTGAGAAACACTATGTTCCGGCACGCTCGGCAGCATACTTTTCGGGGAACCCTCGATCACAACGACTTTGCCGGCTTCCTTCTCCCTCAAGATATAGTTCGTCATACTGGTTTGCATTCCTTTGAGAGCACCCTGCTGCAGTCCAACCTTGCTCTCGTGCTGCTTCTTCCGTTTAGAATGTTTGCTACTATTGAGTCTGCTAGTTCCCTGTTCGGCTGATGTCGATTCTGATGAGTCGATAGGGTTCCTGGCGTTGTCAGATTGAACTGCAATGTTAGGCCACTCCTTGTCTCCCGTAGATGTTGACTCTTCCATGTTGACATCGTCCTTCTCCGCAGCCCTCAACATGGCACTAGTGTCAGTGCAGACCGCCATACCCGCCACCTCAGGCATGGGTGAGTCCGTCGTAGATAGGTTGACAGCATCGTCAGTGAACGCATACGGTGCGTCATCAGCTTCTGGATATGATCGTCTGGAGTCAGTCTCAAACTCCATGTTGTCATCTTCCTCGTCACTGTCAGAGTCTACAAGGGCTCCGTATCTGCCGAGCGCTTGGGTTCGTTGGAAATTTTCAAAGCGTCTTGCTGCTTTGCCTGTACTCTTTGATTTATCCACCGACGATCCTCGTGCTTTATGTTTGCGAGAGCCCGTTGCTGTGTTACCCATCTTTGCAGCAGCGTTGGGAGTCTTCTTGGGGCCGGTAATTATCGATGCCTTTGGAATAGAGAGGTTGGCTCCATCACTGTCAGCAGCAGCGGGTAAGTTCGGATTTGACGTATCACCACCTTGAGCAGACTTGGGGTCTGAACGCTGTCCATCTTTCTTGTTCTTTGCAGTCTTGGTGTAGAACCCATCCGCATCGGGCTGCTCTCTACCAGCAGTGCTCGCTGAGGTAGCGCTGCCGGTGGTGACTGCCGCATGGTCCGATTTCGGTGGTACATTAGGCACTTTGATGCCTGGCATCAATGGAACCTCTACTGGCAGTAGTGGGGAGTGCGGAGAGTGAGGCTGCTGCTTTGTTGTGAGCATCTCCACCACCTCTGCCAGTGAGTTCAATCGAAAGTCAATCCACGATGCAGGCTTTATTGAGGTGACCGGTCCATTAAAAATCCTGGTAGCGCGTGCTCGCATCGTCTCCACCTTAGCCGGAGCTAACGTGCATCTCTTAGTGCCATGCCTTGGGTTAAGGCATCTTGCACAGGGCCGTCTCAGATTTTGTTGGAAGTGGTGAATGTCGATTACCGTGCCATCCAGTACAATTCGTGTCACCCCACGCAAACTAAGTGGGCATGTAGCTTGAGCAAATCCAATTGTGTGGTATCGATTGGCGTAAATTTCAGTTTGGCTCGCTCTGGCATATTCAACATTGAGGACCTTGACTTCTGAAAACTGTGTAAATGCACGTGCTAGTGCAACCAGTCCCAGGCTGCCGCCGCCATAAATTCGGATTGCGTACTGTAGTTCTAGTTGTGCTGCGTTGTAATGGCCTGTTCCCTCATCTTCCACCCGTCTAGTAGTATACTGGAGAACAATGACCGCTTTTTGAAAGCGGAGAGCCTTTAAAAGCCATCTTGCCGCAGCCCGTTTTGAGTAGAAGGTAATCGGAGCGTGTGTAATCCATCATAACTGAGCCTTTTGACATCGTTTTGCAAAGCGCGCATCATATCATGCCCAGTCCGTTTGTTAGTGTTCGCTACAAACAGCTCCCGAAAAATGACAGCATGTGGGGTATTGCTTGCTAGCCTCACCGAAGCAGACAGTACCGCCGTGAGAGTGTAATTGAAATTACCTTCGTGCATGTCTTCAATCATGGCCCTGTGCTCGCTGATGAGAACTTCCTTGATGAAGTTCGGAGGGTGCGGAAGTTCTAGCTCTCCGTTCAGGTATGCCAGGAAGATCAAGTTCTCCCTGTTCGTCCAAGCTCGGATACTCTCGTCACAGCTCGCCTTAGCCGGTGCTAGTGCTTCAGTTCGCATGGTCTTCAAGTCATCATGTAAGTCATCTGGTTCCGCCATCTCCCAATTTGTCATTAATGTTTGCATGAGCTGCTTGACATGGATAGGATTCCAAATGCCTTCCAGCATATGGGATCCCCGTGCCACATCTTCAGTAATGTCTGCTGAAGGTGGTCGCCGAGCTCTGACTTTATCACCCCAGGTCTCGTGAAGAAAGCTTGATTTCGAGTCATGACGCTCGCTCGTGTTGGAGGTATTTCCGTTCTCCTCAACCGGTTCTGATGTGCCAGACTCTTTACCGAAACGTTGCGCCTCTCCAGGGGTAACTGCCGCTGGTCCTTCGCCTGCTGCTGTCTTGCCTGCTGCGCCTCCCGCTGTCGAATATCCAGGTCTCGCCGTCGCCGAGGGTGATCCACCTGTGTTACCAGGTGAGCCCTTGTCTGGTGGGTCATGTCCCGGAGAAGCCTCCATGGGCTTCGCCGGATTTGCACGTCCGTGGAGTAGTTGTGACCGCCTGCGCACTGCCGTCTGTGCCGCTCACTCCTGAGCGACTGTTCCCCTACGGGGTATTTTTACGAGTGTCGAGTCACCCAGCTCCGACAACACTGACCAAGAGGCAGGATCGTCGCTTGACAGCCAAGACCAGGGTGAAGTTCATTTAGTGGAGAGTATATATATCTAAAAGCCAGTAGATATGCAGGAATTGTTTTTAGATAAATGGGTGGGCTGGGAAATTCCTACTTGGAATCTGGCCCGCCACACGCCTCTAGAACTCATTCGTGAGTTCGAAGAGGAAGAGATAAACTCTGCATGGCCAGAGTACCTATCGCTACGAACGGGGAAGATGGCAGAAGACTGTATCGATTAATCCTAAATCACTTACTTCTTCGCTTACGTTCAACTTACACTTCCCTGACAGTTAGTCAGTGTCGAGTAAATTTTACTTTCAGCATATCGACACATACTACTGACAGCAGTCGGGAACTCAATCCAAAAGGAGTCGCAAGCGATAAAAGTTCTAGCAAAAATCGAGGAATCAACAACGAACGACTTCCGCAGATGTAAAACTATGTTCGACACCGAACTTCAGCGAAACTTCATCAAAGCACCCGCCCCCAAAACTAAACCAAAGCGAAATCATCTGCAAATAGAGCAGGTCTTGGGACAAGAAAAGCAAGACGTTAAAATGAGTTGATTAACAATTTAATGGATTTCTCGTCTTAGCTGCTTTATCTCGTAGCATCAGATATATCATTGAGGAATCGAAAAGGTGTGTTGCTCTAGAGCAATTGCATTAGTGTCTTTGGCGGTTCGAACCCCAATTGACGTATTATCGACAGTATTGCCGATTCGTCGTAATGGAGTTCAGCTGCGTGTTGGTAGATAAATTGGCAGTGCATTTCGAAGGAGCTCATCATTCCCGGAATGCTTTGAGTTTCGGTTGGGGCCTCACTGAATAGAATAGAATGTCATTTCACAGTCTCCATGTTGCATGGGAGATGATTGCCGTGTGTACTCTCCACAGAAGGAGTATCTTGTGATTTTCTCGCCAACTTGTTCGCAGGTCTTGTGCTGTGGGGAAGAGCAGACGCCGCCAAGTCAATCGAGTTCTGAATGCCCGACGCCACGGTTTGTATACGTGTTCCCACATCGATGTAAGCGATGTGCACGCGAAGAAGCAATGCTGTACTGTGTCAATCGCTTGGCACCCAGGGCGTACACATTGCTGAATTGTCGGGTTCAATGATTTTAAGATGTATAGCCTCGAGCCGACGGTAATACCACCGCAATATAGTCACATCATGAACCACTGGAAGTAGTAGTCCCCACATTGCTAGTATTTTTGACAGCGTTTGGCGAACACGTCGCCGTGGACATCCCAAATCCTCAAGTGGATGGTGCTCCAGCGCAGGCGCTTGTTCAAGCAGCTTACCCCGGTCCTTTTTCCGTAGTTTTGGAAAGAGTCGTACGCTTGGCGTAGTAATATTGGTACTACTCACAGATAATCCGTGAATCGGAGGTGTGTTTGTTGCATTTGCCGCTGGGATCTCTCCTGGATGAGATTGAGGTAGAATTCTTGACATGACTTCTCTCAACTGTCTGTAGAGACGAAAAATATCCGTAAGAACAACTTCAGATCCGAGTATCGGATGAAGCGTTGAACATATTCTGGCGAAGAACGCGGCCGATGAAGGCCAGTAATGATTTTCATCCAGAAAATCGGCAAAACAGTCCAGCTTTTTCTCCGCAAGTGCACGACACAAGCGGCCAAACTTGGTGGTACCTGACCCCAATGGCGTCGAAGTTTGTGTTAACTCTCTGGAGTGCCACAGATGGAATTCGGATGACTTATTCCACCATATTGGACTGTACAATGCATATTGCACTTTTTGAGTCTACTGACTTGTAGCGCCGATCGTTGTGGCCAATTTATTCTGTCCCAATCGCGCAGAGTTCGCCGCCACCACAGTGGCATCATTGTTGCTCTCCAACCTGCAGGTCGAGGTGGATCTTGAAACAGAAAGTCACTGGATCGCGGCCTAGCGAATTCCCCATATCGTAGTTGGATTATATGCATCATTGGTCGATACCACACGTTATCATCGCTGTCCGAGTTGGAACTGGTGGTCGCCACAAAATGCTGCAACTGCTGTAGGTGCTGGCGGCGAATCACTGTTGCTACATCAGGGACTCCGATTCCGTCCATTTCTCGCGGTGTTGTCGCTAGTCCTTTTTGTACAATGCTCACGCCCGCTTTTCCGGCACTAATGCGGTTGTATAGAACGTAGCGGTTTATCATTCCTTGCCATCGCTTTATAAATCGTGTGGGAATTAGCATCGCAGTTGTGAAGTACCAAAGTATAGACAAAATCTCAACTTGAGCGATTAGTCTTCGACCAAGCAGAGTACGCGCTCGCCCTTTCCAGAGCTGCAAGCGTTTAATCATCTTTTGATCGAGCTGCGCCGCAAGTTTTTCAGATGTGTCCAAATTTCCAAAAGGTATGCCAAGGTAGCGCGTTGTTTCGCCTCGTTTCAACGATCGAAGCGGCTCCAAACGTGGTGCTGGACACTTATTATTCAGACTCATCATGACGCTTTTGGTGTGGTTCAGCTGCGCTCCAGATCCCACGCAGTAGCCGTCTACGATCTTCAGTTGATCCACCAATTGTGCCTTCCCTTTTGAGAAGAGAACTGTGTCATCAGCAAAAACACCACAGGAATCCGTAACGTCTCATTTACTTCGACGCCGAGATCTCGATTGGCTCGCAAGAGATTTCCCAGTGGTTCTAGTGAGAGTGCAAACAAGAACGGCGATAATGGATCCCCTTGTTTAACTCCGCGTGCTGGAGAGAGAGCATCTTGAGCCCACCCATTTATCATCAACGAACACTGTGTGTTTTCGTACATTAATTCAATCCACGAACGGAATCGCGGGCCAAGCCCTTGTCGTTCGAGCACGCGAAATAGGTATTGTCGATTTACCCGATCATACGCTTTCGCAAAATCCAGGAAGGTGGCAATGCCTCGATGGTTCTGGGATGTCATCAAATGTTGCAAGTCTCGCACCAGGAAAATTTGTTCGTGGATTGAGCGTCCAGGTATAAATCCTTTTGGTCAGGATGTACTAACCTGGACATCAAAGGACGTAGTCGATTGACAAGCACTCGCGAGAGTATTTTAACCTCCACCGGCATCAATGTTATCGGGCGGAAGTTTCCGGGGTTGCCTCGTTCACCTTTCTTGAACAACAATGCCACTGACGAGTATCGTTGGTGTGGGAGTAATATTCCACGTTCAAGCTGGTAATTAAACACTACCAACAGGATTTCACCAAATGTTTCTGGGTCCAGTCGGTAAAAATCGCTTGTAAACCCATCCGGTCCCGGAGCTGAGTGGGGCTTCAGTGTTTTGATTGCCGCTACGAATTCCTCGACAGTGAGATCATTTTCGAGGTCGGCAGCTGCATCAGCATCCAAACGGCGAGTGATGCTATCGAGTAGTTTTTGTTGTGTATCCCTGTCAACATGAGTATCAGTGGGGTCAGACATAAAGCGATCGTCACCAAATATTTTCCCCAGTGTTCTTGAAATCCTCTGCACACTTCAGCTGGGTCTGTGGATACCGAGCCGTCCGCTTTCCGAATTGCGCGAAATGGGGTATTACGCAATTCGTAGCGTGGGGTCGGAAGAAATACTTGTTGCTCTTTTCCGCCTTGGATACTGTCTGTTCAAAGCCGCGGTTGGCGCCAAAAGCTTCCCATTCCTCTTTACACTCCTCATAGTGTTGTTTCGCGAAATAGTAATTTATCTCATCTTGATCACTGGCAGATCTATCTCTTAGTGCTGCTGCACATTCTTCTACTTGTTCGCGAGCAGCGTTGAGGTCAGGGTGTCCTGTAAACCTCAGCGTCCTCTGACAATGTTTTAAGTAGCCCTTCATTCTCCTATTCCACGACTTCCACACTATGCCTGGTTTATTTGACGCATGGAGAAACGACAGCAGTGCTTTGGCTTCATTTGATAATCGGTTTTGCACGCTACCTGTCAAGACGAACCCTAGCCCCTCTTCTGCGAAGAACAATATCGTCGATGGCGGATCACCTGCTCTCGCAGCAGTACTCGCGCCTCGGTAAGCCGGACGCCTCGCTGCTATCGGGACCGCAACTGTCGGATGAAGATGCAGCACGTCTCGTAGAAGCGTACGAGCGCAATGACTCTTCGGAATGAGACTATCTAGCGCTGGTAACGAAGACGCGCCCATTTACGCCGCCGCCAACAACCCACTCGGTGATTATCGACAGCGGAACTTACTGCTCCACTGCGGCGATGCCCATCGTCTTCAAGTCGTTTATTCAAGACCATGCCAATCCTGTAGTGAAAGAAACGCTGTCTCGACATGAAGTGGTTCTGGTGGAGAAAATACCCTCCAGAGTCCTCGTCCACGTCAGGTCGAGTGAGGCTGAACGAGAGCTTGTAGGCCAAGAGGTCATGCTTCTCGGACGCAAATTCAAGATCAAGCGTCGATCCCCATTCGTGAACAAGTTCTACCTGGACATTTTTGGAATCAGGTCGACGGAAATGGCCAATGCATTGTTCATGAGCTTCGCAGCTCTTGGACCAAGGCCTTTATTCCTGACGCCGAGAGATGTCAATCTGGATGCTCAAGTAACGACGCCTACTTGGCGTTTCTACTTTGACCAAGAACAACCCCCACCATGCTTAGTTGTGAGCGGTTTTGTGACGAATCAGTTGGTCTATGGGAGAAAGTTTTACCTAGCGCGCGGAAGACGCTCGCTAGCGCCTCCCAACGTGCAAGTGGGTTCAAACAATCCCCGTATGCCGTTAAACTGCCCGTTGCACCTGTCCATCACCTTGAAACATCTCATGCGAGTAAAGCGGCAAAAGCTGGTGAAAAGAGAGCTCCTCTCCCCACCGTGAATTGAAAGTGGCGTCAACTCCTTCATCCCGCCCGAAGAAGTCTTTCAAGCTCCAAGGTATCTTGAACCGGGAGGAAACCTTTTGTGAAGATGAGGCCACGTTTGCCACGCCGGGGATGCCGCGTCCTACTTGCAGTAAAAACCCTGAAGTTGATGAATCGGAGAGGATGCAGATGGACACAGAAATGGCGTCGGTATCCTGTGACTCTAGCGCCTCTAGCGAGGACGATGTTGATATGGCCCGTCAGCTCGAGTCAGGCTTCAAACGAAATGAGCGCTCGTTCGCGGATAAAAATCCTTTGACGCTTTGGAAACTCTGGATTGTGAATTTGAGGGCTTTGGACCAGACGTCCCGCAGGAGATGACACCCGGAATACTCATCGTGTCGAAGTTAACTGCCACCAAAGCTGCACCAGAACCACTACCAACTAAAAGACGCACTGCCAATCTGGAAAAACCGGTCAAGCCGACACTGGTGCCAGAAGAAACAATCCTAGTCTCCGCTGAAGAGACCTCCCTCGAGTCTCGAAGTGATCGCGTTGTCCAGAACATGCAGCATTTGGACCAAGTTCAAGAGTTAATGAAGACCGCCAAGAACATGGACAAGGTGCGTAAGTCGATGCGAACCTTCCCGACGGCGTGGTCCACGGTGGTTTGTAGTGATCTTGCTCAGGGTGAACAGAATTTCAAGGGAATCACTGGCATCCACCTGTTAAACCGCATCTTTGCTGCTAATATGGGAGCAAACAAGACTATGTCCTCCCATGAACGCACGGTGGCGTCCTAATTACCTCTAGGAAAGACTCGCCAAAGTTACATGCAATTCCTTGGGACCGCAGTGGCCGGCAACCCGGCTCATGTGAAGGACCAGTGGGAAATACTGCGATTGCTCAGCAGTTTTGAACTGCTTCTCATGAGCACTTGTCCGTTTGTCTTTGGATCTCAGGAATGGTTGAAACATCTGGCTGGGCAATCTGACCCTGTTATCCCAAACACGGAAGGGCAATTCCTTTCGGATGCAACGATCCTTCTCTTATTAAGATCACGGCTTGGGCACCTTTTGATGGCCAAGCTTTGCGAGCTGGTGCCCACAAGTGTTATTCTGGCGAGCATTCAAGCATTGGGTGCCAACGATTTGTCGCCAAACAACCTGCCTATGGTCTCGTTGGAGTACCTATCACCCGAGATGAGGGCGAACACTGAAAACTAGGATGACAGGACCGCCAGACATCGGACAATCCTGTAAAATATTGACATGGAATGTGCATGGAGTGAAAGATGGCGGACAAAATATCATCTCACCACACCTCAAGCACTACTACTTTTCCTGTATACAAGAAACTAGATTCAAAGACCAACATCAAGCCAAGCGATTCAGCTATCTGGTGAACCAACATTTTAGCGGTCGAGTATTTATGTCTGACAAGAACGGGGCTGCAAAAACGACCTCCTTCCCAAGAAGTGGTGGAGTGGCGACGATTGTACATGGTTCCTGTCCAGGTGTCGAGACGGCAAGCGTAGTTACTTCTAAAACCATCCCAAATCGGTATTTACTTGTGACGCTACGCTCTGGGGACCAAGTATGTTATATTCATAACATATATGCACCGAACGACGCAGCATCCAGAAAAGCCTTGTCTGAACGTCTTCCTGTTGATTTTGACGACGACGTGATTCATATTGTGTGTGGTGATTTTAATCTGGCAATTGAGCCAGAAGTGGGTTCGCTAATGGCTGACCGACGTCCAGACTCTACTGTGCGCTACGAGACTGGTTGGTGGAGATCAATGTGGTAGACGCTTGGCGCCTTCACCACCCAAACGAGAAATTGTTTTCTGGACCACGACCTCGACGAAATCGATTAGATTATATTTTCGCTTCTGACACGTTGGTATCGACATGTTATCAAGATGCTGGGTATGAAACATGGGATGAAAGCGACCACAAGGCTCACAATGTTGAACTCACATCCCGGCACCATCCTACCGGGCCAGGATTTTGGAGACTTTCCGATTGGCTGCTTCGCATCCCTGAACTTCGAGCCGATATTCAGAAGGAGGCACAAATTTTACTTACCGAAATGGGGACATCAGCAAATCCAGGTATTCTGTGGAAATCCTGGCAACAACGAATGAAGGCGCACCTCAAAAGCGCCAACGAGACTTGACGTCAAGTGTAGCATCAGAGCTGGTTGCGGCTCGCCAACATTTGGAAGAGTGTGCAGCTGCAAGCGCCTTAGCAAACGATAGTGAATGCGCTACTCTTGATTTATACTTTGCGAAGCAAAGATACAAAGAGTGCAAGGAAGAGTGGTCAAAGTTTCAACGTGGAGTTGGATTCGAGCAACTTGTAACTGAAACGGAACAAAGCTCACCGTTCTTTTTCCGAGCCCCGCGATATGAATTACGTAACACACCTTTTCAATCGATCAAACGGGAAGACGGCTCCGTATCGACTGATCCTGCTGAAATTACGCAGGGCTTCCAAAAGCATTGGGATGAGATTTTCGGAGACACAAAATACAACAAGAATGATTACCAACTAGATGAACCAGCACAACACCGTCTACTAGACTCGATCAACAGGACTTTAACCCCTGAAGCTGCAGATGGACTCGAGAGCGACTTATCAAGCGACGAATTCTCTGCAGCAATTTAGATCGATGAAAAACATCTGCTCCTGGCCCAGTTGGGTTTACTTCGGCATTCTATCATATCGACCCAGACTTGTTTGGGAATATTTTACGGATCGTGTTTTGCTATCAACTTGAGAGAGGCGAGCTGCTACCACATCAAAGATACTCATCAGTTGCATTGTTGTTCAAAAAGGAGATCGAGCACACCCGGAAACTTCCAGCCAATAACGTTGATTCCAGTTGAAGTAAAGATTTTATCACGAGTCCTGACCGATAGGCTGAGGCCGTTCATGGTTTCCTTAGTGCACCCGGATCAGAAAGGATTTATCCCCGGAAGATCTATTCATCAACAAATCATGTTAGTACGTGACCTCTAACATTTGGTGACCTGTGAACACAGGCAAGGAGTTGCAGCCTTCCTTGACTTCGCGAAGGCATACGACCGCGTGAACCGAAATTATCTTTTCAAAGTGATGGAGCGTCAAGGTTTTGGAAAGCGGTTCCTCTCGTGGATCAACTTACTATGCAAAGGATCAAAATGTTCGTTAATGATAAATGGTTGGGCGCAAGATGCGCTGGAGCCATCCCGAGGTGTTAAGCAAGGCGATCCCCTTTCACCTTTTCATTTTGCGCTGGCACTTGAACCCCTGGGAAATTTGCTTCGAGAGAAACGAGAGCTTGGTGTTTGAGTTGACGACACGCTCTCGATTCCAGTAGGATTTTTGCAGATGACACAGTGCTATTCGCCAAGGATGCTTCTTCTCTCAAAATGAACTGCAGCTCGTTGACTGCTACTGCGCGGGATCAGGAGCTAAACTCAACCACTCTGAGAGCGTAATAATGAGTCTCAATAATCACCGAAAGCCTCCAATTCTTGAACCACTACGATCGCTGAGGAAAAATGACACCGTCAAGTACCTTGGTGTACCATTTGGTAATCTCGACACTTCGATCGAGTTAGCCAAACAATTAGACCACAAGCTGATGACAAGACTTCAACTTTGGAAAGGGCGAGCTCGAGCACTCGTGGGAGGTGGCTAATTGTCCAATCTATTGTACTGTCGACGATATGGTACTTTGCGACGACGACTGTCATTCCCACTAGGTTTATCAAACGGTGGCAAAGCGCTGTAAAAACGCTCATACTCTACAACCGGGTTGGAGCTAGTCGTGGAGGTATTAACATCGTTCCCACTTCATTTGCCATACAAGCACGGCAAGACGATGGAATTGGGGTGCCAGTGATTATGTCCTGCATCCGAAGAAACGTTTTCTCTTCCTTCAAAAATTTGTCAAAGTCCTCGCTTGTCATAATGAAAACGACGAAACAGTGTGGTATAGACCCATAGCAGAATTACTACCACACCGATATAGGGAATTTGTACGTCCGTTGTCGGGAGAGGTTTTGCTACAAAATCCACCTGAACCTCCTGGATGGAAAGCAACAATGCTTCCGTTATGGTGGCGTAAACTACTGCAAGATTGGAGACGCGTAAAAGGGCCAAGCAAGTACTCATTACGATACACTAGAATGAAGACACTCCAACACTCGTTGTTCAGCCCAATATGGTGAAATGCATCGACAAATTTCCAAGTGTGGCGCAGACAAGATGCTCATCGCGCACCGCTGGGTACAGGACCTGTTAAGTTCCGGTGCCTCTGTAAAGAGCTTGCTTCAAAAGGCAAATGGTGTATAGCAGACTTTCTAGATACTTCCCATCGATGGCCAACGCTCTCGATATTTTCAGGGCGATGTCCACCGAGCTACGTTGAATCCTTGAGTCTTCAACCCAGATATTTGAACGGGTATTGCCACACCCAGAGACAGGTGGAATAAGCGTGGCAACGCGAGGTGCAATGCCGCCGACATTTGGGCTGACAGTCGGAAAAACATCTCGTTTCTTCCCAAATCTAAAATCCCAAGACTGGGACAAACTGTTGCGGCCTGACAGATGCGTGCAACCACACCTCATGAAAGTGCTTGGCTGTCCGAAACAACAGATCCATACTACATTACAACAGATACTAGCCCTCCGCCAGTTTCTTGTTCCTGTTGTCCACGATGTGATGCTGAGAATGTTCTTTGGAGACCTCATTGTCGGATCAAGGTTGTTCTTCCTCAAGTCGTTAAATCCTACGATTCAACAGTGTGTGAGACGATCATGTGCTGCGATAGAAACAGCAGAGCACTGTTTCTTCTCGTGCCCAGCTCTGACGCAAATGTGGGCCCCATTGTGGTCCCCATGGCATAAGGCTTTCGCGACGGAGTTGGATTGGCGATTGCTAATTTTTCCTAAACCACGAGACCTGAATAGGGAGTGGAGGCAGGACCAAAGGTGGTCCTGCTACTGTGGCGAGTCCACACTGCGATCGCGTTCCATGCTATGTGGAGGTTGAGAAACGACATACTATTCCGTGAAACTACAGCTGAAGTACCAAGCGTCCAAAATGTGAAGTCCACTTTTCGACGACACTGTCTGTTCATCAATCGATTCCTCGTTTGGAAGGATACCGCTCACATCGAGCCCTAACCCTTTCTTTCTGCGGAACAAACTGAATATGGAAGAGATGGCCACCTCAATGGCCGATCATCTACGTGCGCAAGAGTACTCGCGGATCCGCCGCACAGCGACGACTGTGTTGACTGAGCCCCTGTTTCGGACGAAGCAGAAGCGATACTGGCCGAGGCCTACGAGCGAGATGACACGTCGCCAGAAGAGTACCTGTCGGTAGTGACGCAACAGCGTGCGTTCACTCCTGCAGCAACTAGCCATGCTGTAGTCATCAGCACTGGTTCGTACTGCTCTAACACTGCAGTGCCGGTCATACCGAAGGCCTTCCTGCAGGACCACGGCAATGCAGTGGTCAAAGAGGTGCTCTCGCACCATGGCGTGGCGATGCTGGAGAAGATCCCATCGGGTGGAGTCCTAGTTCATGTCCGCACGGCGGAGGATGCGTCGAGGCTGGCTGGACAGGACGTAAATCTGCTTGGCAGGAAATTCAAGATCAAGCGACAGTCACTGCTGATGAACAAGTTTTTATGGATGTTTCTGGCATTCACTCGACGAAGGAGGCGAATACGTTGTTTTTGGCACTGTGTGCCATGGGAGCGCGTCCACTGTTTTTGACCCCTCGAGATGTGAACATGGAAGCTCAAGTTACGACACCAACGTGGCGTTACTACTTTGGATCGATTGATCCACCCCAGTGCCTTATGGTACATCACTACGTCGCCCATCAACTTGTATACAGGCGAAACTTCTACGAAGCAAGAGGCAAACACTCGATGGAGCCACCAACCAGAGCTACGATGTACCTTCAGTCTCGATACGCTGTGGTGCTACCATTTGGCACCGAGCGAACTCGACCTGCTAAAAACGGCAAGTTCAGGAAGGATAAAGAACCCGGTATCCCTGCAGCCAGCACTGCCCTCATTACGGCACAAGTAAACTCTGCCGCTGGTGCACCTGACGCGGCGTGCGCGTCAGCGGAATTTGACTATGAACTAGGCGATGAACTTATGTCTTCTGATCCCAACCATAGCCAAGCAAACCTGTCGCAGGAACCGCAGGAACCTAATCCGTCTAACGCACTCCCAGGCACTGTTAGTGCTGATGAACCTTCAAGTTCAAACTGGACTACCCATGGAGACTCCAACTTCGACCCTGATATGTCAAAACAACTTGAAACTGGTTTCAAGCGTGCGGAGCCTTCCTTAGCCCATGAAAATCCTTTTACTGCCCTCGAAACGCCGGAGTGTGGCTTTGAGCTGATACAACCCCAGACAAGTCAAGGTGCGTGGTGATAATACCGCATTTGAAGCAGAAGAACCGTGATGAACAGGCGAGGCCTGCTCCAACAAAGAAACGAGCCACTGGGCACGACCAAAGTGCCCCAGACGATGACATCACTTTAGAAGAAGCCTTGCTCCTGTCGGAACAAGAAGCCCAACTCATGACGCAAAATGATCGTGTTGCAAACAATGCGCAGCAGCACCGAACAACTCAAACGTTATTAAGTGGGTCCAAGAATATGGACCAAGTTGTTAAGTCTGTGTGCACATTTCCATTGGCATGGACTAAGACATTCTTGGAGGACATCATCGCAGGAGGACAACAAATATTGGAACTAGCAGATATTCACGTGTGGAATCGCGTTTTGGCATCCGAGGATATGGACGACGACGATATCAGAACATTCCATGATCGTATAACCAGCCTCAACTTGCCCATGGGTAACTCCCGTGACCAGTACACGTCGTACCTAAAGGCTGTGTTTGACCACCTCCCGACGAAGGACCAACACGCGTGGAATATGCTACGCTGGCTCAGTATATTTGAGCTGCTTGCGCTTAGTATGTGCCCATCAATTTTTACTCAGCAAAGTTGGCTGCAATACCTCGTGGAAGATGCTGATGCTGGTCTGCCACACACAGAAGTGAAACTTCTCTCAGATTGGTCGCTGTTGCAACTGCTGAGGTCTGTGCTAGGAAAGATGATACTGACCGCAATTGCCATTGCTGCTCCTGGTAGTGCGCTGTTGAAAGGCCTTGTGGTCCTCCGTGAGAGTACGCTATCTCAGCACGATCTCCCCGTTCTATCTACTACCTTGCTGATTTCGTCATCGCCCGTGGCCTCAATGGAGGTGGACACATCCAATTAGGACACTGTGCGAAATGGATGTCGGTCAATCATGTAAGATACTGTCGTGGAATGTGCGTGGAGTCAAGGGCGGGGTTACCCGTTGATTTCAGCGCACCTCAAATATTTTTGTTTTTCATGCATCCAAGAAATTCGATTTAAAGATGAGCAGCATGCTCATAGGTTTCTGTATTTGGTTCGGCAAAGTTTTGGAGGCTGTGTATTTTTTCTGACAAGAACGGATTATGTCGACAAACAACATATCCCAGAAGTGGGGTTGTTGCAACAATTATTCATGGATCGTGTCCAGCTCTTGAAAACGCAGAGGCGGTGACGCAGGCTACAGTTCCAAATCGTTACCTCTTGGTACGTCTCGAGTGGGGAAGCAAAATATGCTACATCCATAATATCTATGCTCCCAATGATGCTACAGAGCGTGTTAAGCTTTTTGAACAGCTGCCCGTGGAGTTTGAAGAAAACGCCGTTCATATTGTTTATGGGGACTTCAATTTAGCATTGAATCCTGAGCTAGATGCCACGGCTTTAAACCCAAGGCCAGATCCGAGTCGGAGGGCGCTACAGTTGTGGCTGGCAGAGATTGACGCCATCGATGTGTGGCGGCTGCACCACCCTAACGCGAAAGTGTACTCCGGACCTAGGCCAAGAAAGAACCGAATTGATTATGCGTTTTTATCCGATAATTTACAGTCTGAATGCTACCATAACTCGGGCTACTCTGCATGGGAACTGGGAGGTGATCATCTAGCCCACCACGTCGAGCTAACGTCGTGGCATCATCCAACTGGAACTGGATTTTGACGATTACCAGATTGGCTACTTCAAATCCCACAACTTCAAACAGATATCGTGAATGAAGCAAAATACTTGCTGCCTGTTCTTCAAGCTTCTCACAACCCAGGAATAGTGGGGGTCTTGGAAAAAGAAGATAAAACTGTACCTAAAACGCTGTCAGCGAAGTTTACAGCCCACACGGAATGCTGACATCAAGCTTGCCCGGGAGCAACTGGAAGAATGTGCTGCTGTGGTGGCGAAGGAAGGTTCCAATGAACAAGATGAAATCGATTATTACTTTGCGAAACAAAGGTATCAAGACGCCCGCAAAGATTGAGCGAGCTTTGGAGCTAATCACGGGTTTGAGCAAACAGTCACTGCTGCAGAAAAAATACCAAGTTTTTCTTCAGGCCTCCTCGATACGAACTACGCAATACCCCATTTCGATCTATTCGAAAAGCAGACGGAACGCTATCTACTGACCCAGTCGATATTTGCCATGGATTTAACGAGCACTGGGCCAGAATTTTGGTGACCCTCGAGTACAGACTGAAGCCAATGATAGTAGCATTGATATGGAGTCTCAAAACATACTCCTCGATACAATTGATAGGCGACTAAACTCTGAAGTAACCGATGAACTTGATGAAGAGCTAACTGCTGAAGAATTTGCGAAGGCTATCAAGAAGTTGAAGTCGCACTCGGCCACCGGGCCAGATGGATTTACAAGTGATTTTTTCGTCTCGATCCAGATTTATTTGGTGCAATTCTCTTGGAAGTTTTCCGATACCAAGCAGAACGCGGAATTCTGTTGCCCCACCAACGGTACTCGTCGGTGGCACTGCTCTTTAAAAAAGGGGAACGATCGGATCCTGGAAACTTTCGCTCCATAACATTAATGCCTGTAGAAGTCAAGATTTTGTCGCGAGTACTTGTAAATCGCCTCCGCCCGTTGATGACAAAGCTGGTACATCCTGACCAAAAAGGTTTTATACCAGGGCGGCGAATAGATCAGCAAGTAATGTTAGTTCGCGATCTCCAGTATTTGATGACATCTCAAAACCACAAAGGGCTAGCAACATTTTTGGATTTTGCTAAAGCCTACGATAGAGTGAATCGCCAATATCTTTTCCGTGTACTTGAACGCCAAGGTTTTGGAGCGCACTTCCTGTCATGGATCAAGCTGATGTACACAGAATCTGAGTGCTCGCTCATGATAAATGGATGGGCTCAAAACTCCTTGACACCTGGTCGAGGAGTTAAGCAGGGTGATCCATTATCCCCGTATCTATTCGCTCTCTCCCTGGAACCGCTTGGCAATCTCTTACGAGCACATCGGAACCTAGGAGTTCGCGTAGATCAAGATTTATGCATACCAGTAGCCTTCTTCGCTGATGACACAGTGTTATTCGCAAAAGGAAAACGTCAGCTAAAAGAACAACTCCAACTTGTGGAGACGTATTGCGCAGGCTCTGGGGCCCAACTGAACCAAGCTAAATGCGTGATAATGAGTCTTAACAACAGGTACTCAGCACCGACCATAGAACCACTACGCACTCTGGTACGCGGTGAAACAACGCGTTATCTCGGTATTCCATTCGGCAATTTTGATATCTCCACAGTGCTCGCGAATCAACTGGACAAAAAGTTGATAACACGGTTGAAGCTTTGGCAAGGTAGAGCAAGAACCCTGCTTGGGCGAAGACTGATTGCACAAGCAGAGATTTTATCACTACTCTGGTATTT
The DNA here is from genome assembly GCA_011947325.1 of Phytophthora macrochlamydospora. Taxonomy (NCBI): domain Eukaryota; phylum Oomycota; class Peronosporomycetes; order Peronosporales; family Peronosporaceae; genus Phytophthora; species Phytophthora macrochlamydospora. Next base: position 894,598 of record JAAVTH010000389.1, read on the forward strand.
TACAGCCACCGTGACGATTCCAACTCGGTTTATAAATCGCTGGCAAGGAATTGTTAATCGATATGTACTGTACAACCGAGTGAGCGTTGGGAAAGCAGGAATAAGTATTGTTAAGAAAGGATTAGCTGCACGACCCCGGGAAGTGGATGGTATTGGGGTTCCTGTCGTGAAGATGATTATCCAGCGTCAGCACTTCCAACTTCTGCAGAAAATTGTAGCTACGATTAGCGCTGCTACTCCTAGAGATGATGATGTATGGTATCGCCCACTGTTGGCAATGCTCCAACGACGATATGGCAAATTCGCACGACCTGCTTCGGGTGATTTTCTGCTCCAAGAACCTCCGAAGCCAGCAGGATGGAGGACTACAATGCTCCCCTTATGGTGGCGGCATGTTTTGAAGGAGTGGAACCGTATTCAATGGCCAAGTCGAACGTCTTTACACCAAAGTAGAACCAGTACGTTGCAGTTCGTGCTATCTAGCCCGGTATGGTGGAGCAAGGTACCGGCGTTTCACTTTTGTACGCTCGGGGAGCCACAAGATTCTCGAAGCCGCTTGGCGCAGGATCCATAAAATTTCGCAATTTATGCCACGCACTTGCAGAACACCAATTTTGGTGTTTTGCAGACTTCCTGGATGGTAATCGCTGTTGGCCGTCGTCCACTACTTTTTTACTAAAGTATGTTCAGCGCTTCATCCTACCCGTGGATCCCAAATTGTTCTGCACGATATATTTCGGCTTTATCATCAGTTGACGCAAGTTTTTATCGTGTTCTGCCGGATCCTGAAGCTGGGGGTATTCGAGTTGTGGCAATTTCAAGCACACCACCAGTATTTGGAGTAAACGTTAATGGATTGGTTCCAACTGAGCCAAAGGCGCGCTTCTTCCCATACTTGCGACTTCAAGATTGGACAAAACTCCTTCAAAAATACCAGATATGGATCGTCATCCGATGGAAGATTTAGGGTGCCCTAGACAACGCGTTCATCAAACATTGTCGAGCTTCCTATCACTTCGTGGGGTTCTCCTACCTGTGGTCCATGACATAATGCTGCGCCTGTACTTTGGTGATTTGACTGTGGGCTCGCGGCTTTACTTTCTAAGATCAATGGATCCAAACATTCAACAATGTGTTCGTCCTACGTGTCAAGCTATCGAAACGGTGGAGCACTGCTTTTATACGTGCCCAGCCTTGAAAGAAATGTGGCGCCAATTGTGGGCTCCGTGGTCATCAGTCTTCCGACCATCTCTAAGCTGGCGGCTGTTGCTTTTACCAGCATGCGACGGATCTTCATTGCGATTTCTCAGCGATTGCAGAACTAGTCCGGCAATTGGGGTTTGATCCTCCGAAGGACACTCTTCTAGAACGGCCGCAGAGTATTTGGATCCCGCGAGTTTAGCTGAATTCTGCGAATGGATTCTTGATTAGATAGATTGTCTAAGCTACACCTTCCAGACGAGAGAATCCGCTAACTAGTTAAATTGCTCCTCAGAGCCAAATTTGAACCGAGATAAGTTTACTTCCGAACGATTTGGTTAACGTGCTGGTGAGTTTGATCTCGTGCAGCGACTGAATGAATTCGAATTCTTTCTTGCCCATTCCATCGCCTCGCCCTTCCATTGCATCTCGGGTCTCGTGATGGGAAGAAGTTCGCCCCAACGTGCCAGCAGAGTCCCCTGTAGACAGACGTGTCGAACTTTTCACTCTTTCATCTTGGGATGTGATCGTTTCGTGCAATTGCTAGTTACACAGCACCACGTGCTTCTTCACATCCACAGACGATCAAATCTGGGTCGACTCTTTGATGACGCTCTGGGCTTTGAGCTTCGGCGTTTCGAGATGACGGTCAGTGTCCCATCGATTCCTCGAGCAGAAACTTCTCCAGCAGTCTCAATGCCACTTCGGGTTTTGCCGTACACTCCGCACTCCAATCCTCCACGCTACGATGAAGGTCGTCTCCACTCTTACCGCCGCTTCCATTGCAGTTGGTCTTGCCACCGCTCAGACCAAGAGCGTCGAGCGCAAACTCATCCTCGGTGGATCGACTGTCCCTGCCGGAACCAAGACATACACGGTTGGCATCCGTCCGACGGCCGACGGTGACAGCTTCTGCGGCGGTTCGCTTATTGCGAACGAGTACGTTCTGACGACTGCGTCGTGCACCAAGTTCGGCGAGTTCGGCTACGTGTCTGTGGGTACCCACTACCGCAACGGCACGAAGGACGGCGAGCAGATCAAGATCGCGTCGGTGCAGAATCACACCGACTACAACGACACCAGCGGCGCCTATGACTTTGCGCTGGTCAAGTTGGAGAAGGCGAGCACGTTCACGCCGGTGAAGCTGGCCGAGGCCGACGACTCGGATATCAAGGCGGGCGGGTGGTCGACTGTCATGGGGTGGGGACCACGTCGTTCCCGAACGGTTCCTTCTCGTACGAGCTCCAGAAGGTCAACGTGGAGCTGTGGGCGAGCGAGGACTGCTGGCAGATCCTGAACATCGACATTGCCACCAACGTGTGCGCCGGCGGACAAGCCAACAAGGACTCCTGCTCAGGAGACCAGGGCGCCCCGCTCATCTTGGAGAACAAGGCCGGAGACGCCGACGATGTCCTGGTCGGTCTGTCCAGCTGGGGCTACAGGTGCGGCGTTCAGGGATACCCTTCCGTCTACTCACGAGTTTCGACTGCGGTCGAGTGGGTCAACTCGGTCCGCGGAAAGACTGTCCAGGGACAGTAAGCGCGTGCATTCGCGCCTCATCTCCACGCGTAGTCGCGTTCCAAACACTCAGTCCGTGTAGATTCTCAACAACAATTGGGTTTTAAATGCGATTGAAATTTCGGACTCAAACGATAAAGTCTAGTAGTACCGGTAGTTATCCGCTTGAGCCCAGCAATTGCAATCAAGCAAAACGCGTGCCGTTGCCGCCCGTGATGGAACCAATCCATGCGTGGGCGCTCGACACTCGAGAGTAGATGCTGTAGTAGCCTTCCCTGCCGCAGGTCCCGTTTTTGACGACCCACTAAAACGTCTGGGTTGCCTTACCTCCGCTAATAATGCCTCCGGCGCAAACCGTGCTGGAGTCAATATTCTACTACACCCACTGGACCGCTGGATGTTATCCAGGTGGCAGGGTGCTGCAGAGAGTTTGTACGGGTGCGGAAGCCAGAAGTTAGTGTAAGTGTGAGGATTGTGCGCGCTTGCGTGTGTAACATCTCGGTTAGAGGCAGTAGAGGCAGTAGCAGCTAGAAGAGAGGGCAAGGAGGCCAGAGAAAACCTAAAAAGCAGAAGAGAAATAAACCCCAGTTTCCAACTTGCCAACAAGTGCACAAGTGCTGTGCTTGGACGGGCGAGTCAAGAACAGTCAACGACCTGATAAACGGCACACGTTTCGTCACTTGCAAACAGCACATCGACACTCTGCAGCTCGTACTGTAGGCGTCTGTCCCGTTGATTTTGGTATCCGTGCCCCCAGTTCATGGTAGTAGCCCAAACACCAGCCGCGTAGTTCGAATCGTCGGCCTCAGCGAGCAGCACCGGCTTAAACAAATTGGTCTTCTTGAGTTGTAGCACCGAAGTCGTTGGCCATCGCGACACCCTGTAGTGGGCTGCGGCTCATTGCCGCGCCCAGTTGCTCAAGCTTCACCTGTCGTCTTCCTGGACTGCCCAGATGGGCAGGTAAGACGCGATGATGGGGAAGAGTTTGTGGTACGGGAGGCCTCGAGGAGACTCTCGTCCGCAGTTTGGGATTTACCCGCAAGAGACCTAAGCAGCTATCATAGTATATGTTGGTGCTTTGGGAGTTCCAGCTCCCACGTTGGTGTTCAATGTGTCTTGGAATCCTCGACCTACTACACACCCTTCGAGTAGTTGGGGTGGTTTATGATGGCCAACACTCAGATTTGTTCGCCGTGCGAACGGATCGACGCCCAGCGGATACCAGTCGTCACACAGTGCGAGATGCTGAGGACGTGCGTTGGAGAGATGAGCGTCCCGCTACATTAATTTATTATTATTATTGCTATGGTATATTGAGTTACTTCCGATTACTCAAAGATACTCCTACCGTGGCCTGCTACCTTCGCGTCTAGAGAGAATAATCGCGACTGATGCTGTCCTCTTCACCAACCGTGCTCTGGTCTCCCTATCCAATGTTATCTGTAGGTCTTGGCAGTCCCTAAAGGTCCTCTGCGACCGTTTCTCTCAGTTGTTCGAACATCGTCGATTGTTGATTTCAATAAGATCGTGTGATTGCGGCTAAGGCAGCACAGTGCTCATGAATTGAATCCGGTGTTATCGGGATCCTGTTAATCACCTTCCAATATGCATGCTCCACCCGCCACACAAGTTGGTGCAGTCAATAGTGGAGCGTAGAGCGGCAGGGTACGTCTTAGTGCCCGTGGGAACGATATCTCCCCGATGATGAGCTCTCGCACGATACCAGCGTGGACGATGCAAACGATGGAGGAGACATGTACGGTGGCAGCGGTCGTGAAAGTACTGGCGGTCTTCATCTGGACGGGGTTGTGGCAAATTGGATTGTGGAGCTATCATCTACGGATACTTTATCTGACGAAATGCCAGAACAGTACGAATGATGAGACTTCTGTACGTAGGGCAAACGAGCTAGTAAGTAACGTGACTTGACAGCAGCTCTATTTGCAGTTCAAGACGTCGGGGATTTGATTTTTACCGCGATAGAAGGATTGAAAAGCGACTTACTGAGGTTGGAGTGCAATTTGGAGGGGACCAGTGCATCATAACAAGACTTATGATCGACCACTTCCAGCCACCAATGTGCACACATCGGCAAAATGATTTTGGACACCCTCTGGCTCACACCCCAGGATAATGGGTCCCCCAATTTGGTGGAGCAAGTTGCCTGAATTTCAGGTACTGGATACGCGAAGCCCAGCAAGTCCGGCAAAGCCCCTGGGGTCAGGGTCAAACGCCTCTCGGGCGCTCTGTCGGGAACTGGCAAAACATAAAAAAATATGTTTTGCCGACTTTCTGGGTGCCAATCGCGACTGGCCGTCGTCAACGGCATTTTTCACGGACGTCTGCTCCGAGATTCATCCAATACTTGGGACGAAAGTGCTTCCGCATGACATTTTCGTGCTCTACCATCAAATGAGACGATTATTTCATCGCTTACTACCGCATCCGGACGAAGGAGGAATGCAGGAAGTAAGAAGTACGAATTCACCACCGATATTTGGAATCAAGCTAAGCAGCTGTCTCCCAACAGAACCAACTACGCGATTCTTCCCAAATTTGCGATCGCAAGACTGGAAGTTGATCCTCCAGCAAGTTCCGGAGTTGATGCATCATCCGATGGAAGACCTGGGGTGTCCTCGACAAAGGATTCATGAAACCTTGTCCAGTGTGATTTCTCTACGTGGATATCTACTGCCGGTAATTCATGATGTGATAGTACGAAGTGCTTCGGAGACCTCACAGTCAGCTCACGACTATACTTCCTCAGAGAACTAAATCCTACCATCCAAAACTGCGTTCGTCCGGAATGCCAGGAGATCGAAACGGTAGAACACTGTTTTTCACGTGCCCGTCATTAGAACCAATGTGGAGCGAGCTATGGAGCCGGTGGTCGACGTTCTTTTGCGTCGACCTAAGCTGGAGGTTGCTACTCTTCCCAAGATTGCAAGACCTCTGTAGGAACTGGAGAAGTGATCACAAAGAACTGATACTTCTATGGAGGATCTACACAGCGATTGTGTTTCATGCGGCTCAGGAACGACATTCATTTCCAGGAAACGACAGCTGAAGTGCCAAATATTCTCAATCTGCTGAACTCATTCAAGATGCACTACCAATTCCTCTACCAACACACACATGAGCTTCATTGCAACCGCGCTACTGTGGTCCGCGTGCTGCAAAAACTCGGTTTTGATCTGCCAGAAAATAATATCCTGGAACCCATGCACCACATGTGGACGACACGAACGAAACTCTCATGGATAGATAGCTTATCACCTTAAGACGAGAAATCCGCTAAACAGTTAATCAATTCGATTTCCTCCTACTACATTGCTCCAACTTGTCCAGGCTCGTTTTGAATATCTACAACTAATTGGGGGATGAGTGTGCGATCTCCGAGGTTTGGACTGCAGTCGCTGTGCGAGGGACTGACGTGACTCCACCGCAAACGAAGGCGACAAGAACGATCCATGACAAGAGCCGCATTGTGTCTGTGGTTTTGAGTCCTTGACAAGGGATTGCAAAGTGACAAACGAATGGCCATGTCGGGTGCTGTCTGGTGTTTATGGAGCTCGTGGTCCCGTATAGTATGGTTGTAGGACTTTCCATACTGCTCTTGCTCCGTCTGAAGTCGTTCTTTGGATGGGTGGTGCAATGTCGACAAGCAGCCTCGATGATCGGCCAAAAGGACGGCCATTTTGCCTTCCAAAACAAAAAAACAAATGCGATTCCCCGCCAACCAGTTTTAGGCGAAGCTCTTCTAGGTCAACCTTGGCTAAACCAGGTCAGAGCAATAACAAATGAGTTGAGCGAATTTCGCGTGGGCTAAGATCATTAATGATTGCCGTTTGGACGTAGAGCAATAGATCGGGCCAATGCGGCGTCGCAAAACTGGATCTATTGTATTTGGCCAGCAGATAGAATGCACATGAGAACACATTGGTTCTTCATAATCTTCGGTAACTCGTAATCAGCACCTGCATAATCACCAAGAGCTTATAGGTGATCTTTCCATCGACTCGAACGAACAAGAACCTCTGTCGGCAGAAGGGAAAAAACTACAAGAAGATGTGGTTTCTTGGTCATACTTCTAGTTGAAGCCTTCTACAGCAAAATATGTTGGTAGATAGCGTCGGGATAGTTAACACGTGGGGTTTGTTCCAGCACAAGATAGAAATTAGCAAGACCTTTCAAGTACAACAAGATACACAGCAACCGATGGCGAGGTAAATTACGACCTCCATAATATTCTTCAATGGGGCATGCAGTGCATTCGCATGCAGTTCATTCGCAGGTTAGTCGCTGAATACCTTGGCAACTCAGAAATTTTTGAGGCGGCCCCATGCGAGGAAGTGGTTGTGGTGAGTGTAAAAGACATCATTGCAACAGCGCGGTTTAATGAGTGGAAAAAACTTGCCACGAAGACGTCGAGGACAGGCAAGTTGTACCTGGTCATCAGTGGTTTGCGGTTCTTCTTACAGCAATCCCTGCGAAGACGCTGCAAAGACCCAACATTCTTCCTGTGGTCTACTTTCAGCTATAGTGTCCTGGTGGGCAGAGAGCACGTCGATGGAACCGGAAGATGGCTTCCCCGCTGTCAATGGATGAATCTTTGCCCGAATCGCTGCCCTTGCAGAGATCAATTTGAACTTCGTTTATCATTGCTGCAAGCACGGTTTTCATTCCCGTCACGGCCAAGCCTTCACCCAAACACACTCGAGGCCCTCCGAGGAACGCGTTGAATTTGTAGCTCGAAGCAGGACGAAGTTTGCAGGTTCTGGGATCAATCCACCGCTGCGGACGGAACTCTGCACTGCCAGGACCCCACACAGGCTCCTGCCGAGCCATCCCGAACAAATCCATAGCGATCTCCGTTCCGGCGGCGACGAACGTGCCGTCGCTTAGTACGACGTCAAATTTTGCGCGTCGGCGGATGAAGGGCTTGGCTGGGAACAACCGCAGTGTCTCCTTCACCACAGCGTCCAGATACACCCAACTCTGCACTTCTCTAGCCGGTTCTTCTAGAAACAGCTTTTCTTGTTCCTCAGGATATCGAGCAAGACACTGCAGACACTTGCTCAAAGAGTGAGCCATCGCATCTCTCGCTGCTACGACAATACCAAGCACAAATTCTGCTAGGAACTCGGGGTCCTTGGTGCTCTTGCTGTTGGACTTTCGCTCCAGAAGGAGGTCTATCATATCCACGCCACGTGCGCGTCCATCCGATCCTGATTGTTTCATTTTCATCTTCGTCTCGACGACTGCTGATGTCGTTTTACGAACTGTTTCCAAGCTGCAACGCAATACAGCCTCGTCGCCGAAATGAAACATCCGCTCCATCTTCCACACAGCCGCAGCGCGTTTGGATCGCTTAGCTGCGCAGGTTTTGACGTCGTCGACGGCTTTCTCGAACGCGCTCGACTCGTTTCCAATAACAGAACCGAGCTGCAAGCCGAAGCCCAACTCAGCGAACACCTCCAAGGAGAATTGGCGCATCAACTTGTCCACATCCCAACACGTCTCCTCCTCTTCTTCCTTGAGTATCTCCACAAGCTTTTCGGTATGTTTTGCAACCAGCTCCGACGCCATTCGACGAAATACGGGGAAGTCAACACACTCGATGCTAGTATTCGTTGCGCCTGAATAGAAGGCCGTAAGCCTCCGCTAGATGCTGCATTAACATCGCCATGTACATCAAAGCCCAGTCCTTCAACTTGCTGCTCGGCCTTCTCAAACTGCGAGACAAACGTCCGCTGCACGTTTTCGAACGCTTGAGGTGAGCTCAGCACTAGCACGTCCGATCCATTTGGAGTATGCAGCAGCCACGGCTTGCCATGGAACCTCGTGGTCGTGGCCAATACCCACTCGTGGAACTCGGAAGTGCCTTCACTGAGGCCAGCCACTAGTGCGACCCGTACGGGCATCCGACTAGAGGTGGCTGGGGAGAGGTGATACCCGTGAGGTGGCAGCGGTCGACTTGTCCAGCTCAATTGACGCCCCCGACCTTGGTGCATGATCCAGAGCACGGCAATCACCAACGTGCTGCCTATCAATGGGCCAGGCGACATGGACAGCAGTCCTCCGCGATCGCTCAGGAAGCTTGGCATCATAATAAAACGAAAATGAAACGGCGATTGAGCAAAAATCGTTAAAGGTTGCTGGATCACACGTATTCAGCTACAAGCATGCCCAGAGAGAGAATATATGTCTATGAGAGGACCTTGTCAGCGCGCTCTTCTCTATCATCTTGACACTCCAGAGCTCTTATAGGCAAGCGATGTTGCCTTCAAGTTGAAGCGACAAATATGAGGTTATGTAAATTCACAACATTCTTTTTCTGTCATTTCCGATTTGTGAAGAAGCTGCGTACCCCCAGAGCCGATGAACGTCGAGGAAGCGGACGAGCCCACGGCGCGGCTGTGGCTGGAGATGGTGGACAACAGCGTCGAGTGCGAGCTGTGCAACGAACCTTACGACGACGAAGAGCGCATCCCGCGGCTGCTGGGCTGCGGCCACACCTTCTGCCAGGTGCGGTGCAGGATCAAACGTAACCCTCCTGTAACTCTTCTTACCTCCAACATTTTGTATCCTGCAGAGCTGTCTCGACGGCTGGGGCCCATTCCACCTCCTCTAGCGGCGAGGTGGCTGTGCTGGAGTGCCCTACATGCCGCAGAGAGACCCGTTTCGACGCACTGCAGGGCGCCAGGGCGCTCCCGAAAAACTACGAGCTGGTGCGCGCCCGCCAGGAGATGGAGCAGCAGACGCAGACCCAGTTACGGAGGTTACGCGAGCTATGGACGACCCAGGTCCGCGAGAAGGAGCAACTGGCCAAAGAGGCCGAAGAGCACGCGCGTACAGCTCAACGAGAGAGCGTGCAGGCCTCTCAGAGGGCCATGTTCCTGGTCAAGCAGGTGGAGATCAACGAGCAGGAGAAGAAGCGCGCGCAGCTGGCGGAGGAGGCCAGACACCGAGCGCTGGTGGCGTCTCAGCAGGCGGAGGCGCTGCAGGCCGAGACGGAGAACCTAAAGCGTCAGCTGCAGAGCGACGCGGCCCAATTGGCTCGCGTGCAGCACGACGCGTCCAGTGCGGCGGCGGTGGCCAAAGAGCTGCACTCCAAGGCGGAGCAATTGCAGCAGCAGGTAGACTGCGTCCGAGCTCAACTGTCGCTCCATGCAGGACGACACGACCCCAGCAAACTTGTAGTGCTGGTGTGTGAGCCCACGACAGTTGGCTCGTGGCTGTTGCCGTATACGAGGTACGCAGTGATTAGTATCGCTAGTGACACGACTAAAGGAGCGCAAGCGATCGATCCGTACCAAGCGGCGAAGACGTGGACGAGGCTACGACAAGTTGAAGAGCCGAGCTCGTCGGTCAAAGTGTATCGAAGGTACAGCGACTTTGTGTGGCTGCAGAGAGAACTGCAGCGGCAGTTCCCATTTGAACTGGTGCCGTGTGTACCAGGCAAGCAACTCTTCTTTAACAAGGAGAAGGAGTTTGTGGGCGAGCGGATGCGACTTCTGCAGGCTTTTGTGCGAGGAGTGCTTCGACAGCCGCATCTTGCCACGACGGAGGAGGTGCGAGCTTTCCTCCTGTCGACCACCGAAGAGCTCGAAAGTCTGCGTCGTGCGACGTCAAACTACTACAGCAGCGTGGATGGCGACGATCTACTTTCGGTAGATGAAGACACGTTTGACAACGACGCAGAGAGTCAAAACTCTCCTCCGCCTTCTGCTAGCAGCCCACCGTCAGTTGGGAAAGGGTCGGGTCTGACCAAACGTAGCAGTAGTTGGAGTGCGTGGGGGCCGTGTCGGCTATCACCTCAAGCGCAGCGAAGCTTGTTACCTCCACTGGAACAGCTCTATCGGGCATTGGCACCAAGACTGGTGCGTCTGGACTGCCCGAGGACCCGGAGACTGAGCTGTCCAAAAGCTTTTCCGAAGCGGACGGAGCTGACGCAGCCACAAGAGCGGGCATCGAGCGTCGCCGTAAATATATTGACGTGGTGCGCTCATACCAGTCGGCAGCGCAGAAGGGTAGCCAGCTCTCTCGTGCTGCACGCCAGCAGTCCACGCACTTGCACCGAATGTGTGAACTGCTGAACGAAATGAACAAACTAGACCAAAGCCACGCCCGACGTCGCAGGCAACGTCTTGCTGAGTCGCAAGACGTTCGATCCCTCCTAGCGGACGAGGACGACGATATGGAGACGCGAGCGTTCGACGAGCGCGCGTCCGACGTGTTCAGTGCGGTGTCACTCAACACTAAAAACGACGCGGACTGTATGGAGTATGCGCTGCTGGAAGTTGTTCGCATGCAGACGCTAGAACTGGGTGCCATCGAGGATGCCTTTTCGCGAGTCCGCAGTCGAGAGGAAGCACTCCAAACGCAACAGACATCAGACTTGTCAGTGACGAATCCCTACACGAGCGATAATGGGACCTCGATATCCGCTCTGGCGCTGAAGCGAGAAGAGCTGGCGAGTCATCGACGTGAGCTGGGCGAGAAAGTGGCCGCTTTGGACCCTGCGCGATCGTATTTCATTTTGGATGCATTGCGTAAGAACACGGTCGAGATGCACAAACTGGCCAAGACGAAGCGAAAACTGTTCCAGGCGTCCCAGCAGCAGCTGCTTGGTGTTGGACGCTAATTGTGTGGCAAGCTTTGGATCATGAAATGAGGAAGTGGTGTATTAAATATATAGGGTGGGTGAACACGCTTTTGTTGCGGTTAAGCTAGTCGGGTCTTCGACGGAGATGACTTTGCCTTGGTGGGGAGGTACGAGGAGTACGGGGTGCTACGTGTTTGCAGTACGTCTGCATGGACGGCAGATCGACGTGAATCGGGCGGTGGAGGTACGTTACCTTTTCCTCTTCTTCTTCCTCTTCTTCTTCCTCTTCAGCTTCGATAACACTGTTGTCGTCTTCCTCCTCACTTAGATCTCCTTCTGGCTGCGGAAAGTTGCCTTGTGCCATACTCGCGATGAGATGCTGAAACGTAGCCATCTTAGCCTCCACCTCCGATACCAGAGCCTGGTACTCCGGCAGCGGGGCAGTGACTGTCCCTGCAGCCAAGTCGAAGGCTCGAGACAGCTTGGTCATGAGTACCTCGCCCAACTCCACCAGCTGCGAGACAGCAGCAGCAGAAGCAGCCGTCCGAGGCTCCGTGAAGCTGCGCATCCAGGCTAACTTGGATTGCACCAGCAGCTGGTGCAGCTGAGACTGCAGCTTGGTGACCCTCGTCTTGAGCTCCAGTCGCGTTTCGATCGAGAAGTATTGGGAGGCATCCGCAATACTACCAGACGCTCCTAGAACTCGACGCGTCGAAGCTCGGCTGATAAATGGGGCTCCGCCGCTAGGTTGGCGCCGAAATGTGTCCATGACGAGGAGATTGTTGAAGTTGCCTTCAACTCGGACGTGGTCTGCGATCGCACAAGTCGGCCAAACATAGAGCGAGTGGCGTGTCGACGCAAAACCGGTTGGGTGGCGCAGGCAGGTTTCTGCTCCTGTCAGCGCCTCGATTTGCGATCCGCGAGCACGCGATGCATTGCTGCATGCAGCAGCAAGCTCGGCGTCTTCGCCGGCGTGTCGCTCGGTGGAAATCTGCTCGAAAGCTCTGCCAATTTTTGCCCGGGCGGGCGGTGCGACGACGAACGCGAAATGGACTCACTTGCCGGGACCACGCGCGATGAATTTCCCCTGTCTGCCGCCTTCAAGTGCTCTCATCGATTGGCAGCGAGGCTTCCGCGAACGAGGCCATTGTCGGATCGAGAGGGACCACCTTGCACTCAAGTCGGCAGTTGGGATTTGTTGCCCTGATCCTGGTCTCCAAGGAGATCAGTACATTGCCAGTCTTGCACAGGGACATTGTGGCGAAGAAGACACAACAACTGCAAACGCTCGATTATCACAGAGTGCGTTGACAACATTGGAATTGTGCTACTGTACGACGTTCTGTTGTAAGAGATTGTTTTCTGCATACCTTTTCTGCAGCTTCCTCATCCTTAGAAAGTGTATTCGCGGTTGCAAGAGCTGAGGACTTTCGTAAAGAACCCTCACCTGACCACTCAACGTACAAGCTATCAAAACTACTTTGTGCATCTCCTGAATAGCAACAAGTCGTTCTTTTTCGCTTCCCAGTGAGGTCCAGTGGGTCTTTATCTACCGGTTTCAGATGTAAACCCTCCTCTTGCACCTCCAATTGTTTTCTCTCCAGCCATTTCAAGCCGAACACCGTGAGGTTCCATGACAGAGCTGTTCCATGTATTCAACACGTCAAGTGTTTTCATGAACTTGAAAAAAAAGTTGAGGGATCCACTGACTTAAGCCGTCAGAAGGTCCCCCTCTCTTCATAGCCAGGCCCGCGCAATTGTTGGTTTTCGGGGTGGACCGAAGCGATCAGACCGCAGCATCGCACTGCCAGCGCGCCACTGCCCTGCTTTACTGCTGTAGTAGACTGAAGGTAAGCCGTGCTCGGCGCCAACGTGTCATCGTTCTTCCTCCATCGGCAGTTACTTGCAACGCCGGCCTCTGTGATCGAGCTCGTATGCAACACCATACTGAAACCAAGTGCATTGCCGATCACCCATCTTTATTGGCTAATAAACCAGATGGTGGGACCTTCGTTTCGTTTCAAAGCCAGGCCGCTTTCCGTCGTCTGCACGTGCCTCTCCGACACAGGGAATTTATTCGCATCGATCCGGAGCGGAAAAAGCGGTGGGCGGCTCCGAGCCACTTCTCGAACCGGTCGAGATCCTGCAGCCTCATGGACCAGTGGGGCGCGTTCGGCGCCTACCGTGTGGACAGCTCCAGCTCCGAGAGCATGTCGGACGGCGCCTCCGAGACGGCCGCGCCCGACGTCTGCCGCTTTGTGCACAACCAGTGCGACAAGGAGCTCTTCAGCCGCGAGTACTTGCGGTGCGTTCCAACGGCTGGACTGTGAATACGAGAATAAGAGTGTAGTCTCATTGGGGTTTATGCGTGTCTTATTTGAGCAGAAGCAACAAGGCCAGTGGACACAAGGTAAGGGGATACTGCAGTCCATTGTTGGGGTTAAAGTATTTTTTTATAACTCTTTTTATTATCTGGCAGAATTTGCGATGCTTCCCACATTGCTGTGGAGGTCACAACCCAAAGAGTTTCTGCGGGTCGGGGCTGGTGGTCGAGTGTTACCTGACCAATTGTCAACTGGTGTTGGGACGTTTCGAAGAAGTGGCCAAGCAGCAGCCTGCGACGGCAAAACCCATGGCAGCTACGGTGGACACTAGTCTCGGCAAGGCCAGTCTGCAAGTGGGACACGACTACCCTCGGCAGGAGCTTTTCGACGACGTCAAGATGCCCGACCAGCCCTTCGGACGTTGGTTTCGGGGCACTCCAGTTCCATCCGCAGCGACCGGCAGTTCCAACAGTACTTGCTTCCTACTCAACGGCAATCGACAGTCGTGGCACTATGGCTGGCAGTCGTCGCGACTCAACTGCAAGAACTTGCACGTCTTCAAAATCTACGTCTTTGACGCGAGCACGTCGGGAAACGCCAACACGCTCACATGTGTGGCGGCGATGGCGTCGCCTGCATTCCGCATTTCCTCAAGTCGCAAGGCGAGAAAGACGTTCCGATCCCCGCAGGCACAAGCTGCACTTGCGAAGGCAAACGCAGCCAACACACCGGTGATGGGAATCCCTGGCATTGTAGCGGGGATTCGGGAGCTACCTCGCCACCAGGACCTGCACAGAGCGTGCGAAGCATCGATGAATTCCTCGGAAACTCGAATACGAACGCGACTGCCACCGATGCTGCTGCCATGTTCGTCGCCGCTCAACAGCGACAGCCCCCAACGGGCTTTATGACACGACCCAGTGTGCAGCGAGACCCAGCGAGACGGGAGCGCAAGCGATTGACCCGCTCTGCTTCTCTGAAGACGGACTACTTTTCGACAATTTCGTTTCCGACCATACAGCAACAACAGCAGTCGCTCCAACAACAGCCACAGAGACTGTCAATGTCGGCGACCCACCCACCTCACTTTGAAGGTTTCCAAGAAGGACAAGTTTCCACGCCGCCTCTGCCTGGAGTTGGCACTTTCCTCAATGCTACTCCGGGATCTCATGTGGCTAAAGGAGGCAACCGAACGTTCCACAACAGGCGGTCGTCTCTTGCAGCACTTCCCATGCCTGTATCCAACCCGATGAGTTTGCCTCGCCAACAGCAGCGACCAGTTCCTGTGCTTACTCCCATTACCGGCATGATGCAGCTTCGACTGGAGAACCACACGCCGTTCGGGTCAACGTCTCGAATGGGGTCAACACGATCGTCGTCGGCTTCCACGTCGGCTTCGTCTGGATCAGGAGCTCCCCTGTTCACACGACGCGACTTACGGCCGCTGCATTGCACCAGCACGCGTACGCCTCCGCCCGACCGTACCCGTATGCTCGTCGTGACACCTGGTCAAGCAGCTTGCAAGGTATGATCCCAGAAGGTGGCGGTGTTCCGCTGATGATGATGTCTCCGAACTCGTCGCCCGACAGCTACTTGAACCGAAAGCGCAATCGCTCCACCGACTCGGACAAGGCGATCACTGCTGCAATCGAGGCTTCCGAAAAGATCCACTTCGCGCCTTCGCCGTCTTCCGGTGGTGTTCCAGGCTTACCGCCTGTTGTGGTGGCGCCAGTCCCCACTGACAGCGAGCTCTACCGTCGTGCGCGCATTCTTCAGCTGGCATTTACGATCGTGAAGCGCATCCATCGCTTCGAAGAAGTTGCAGCCAAGCAGAAGGAGGCCAATCCGAAAGTGTATCGCCATTCCTTTGATATGATCACCCCGCCGATCCCGACCGCAGGCCCTACTGCGCAATGCAAGAAGTATACGCTTGTTCAGATCCTCTGAGCAACCCGAAGCTCCTGTACTTGTGCTCGAACCTCATCACGGTCTGCACGGCGTTAGTATCTGCTGGTCTGCTGGAGGATATGCGGCAGAAAATGCACGATTGCGCGCAGGCAGGACGCGGCGTGCTGGCAGCTTACGCGCAGCTAGTAGATCTGTTGAACGACGCGGTGGAGACTCAAGTAGCCAAACTTCCGCGTCGTATGCACAAGTCGTGGGGAGATGCCGAGTCGGCGGACGAAGGCGAGTGGGATCTGTACGAAATGCTAAAGAGTTGCGAGTTGTGGCTGATGCAGGAACCGTGGTGGGTGGTGCTGGACGACGACGACCAGCAACAGGCAGGAGACAAGGAAGAGGGCGCTTTACGTCCGCTCCCGTACATGAGTGTCTTTGCTGACTATTACCAGGCCATCCAGGATGCAGTACCCTCGCCGCAAGACTTAGAAGTCGCGGCTTCGCTTAGGAAGGCAGCTCTAACGGGAGCAAGTGGTTTAACCGGCGAGTGGAACCGCCAGGGAGACATCGATGACCATCTCCAGCCACCGCAACGCGTAGCTTCGGTTCGGTCGGCGTCAGCTGCATCCTCGTTGTCGTGGCTGGCGCGGACGATTCACGCACACACGACTCAGGTGTTCCACATCACGGAAACGGACACGACGATGACGCTGACACTGCCTAACAGTTTGGTGTCGGCCGACGCAGTCTTCCTGTTGCAACTGGACCAGAAGGAGCCGACGGTGGTCGTTCCGCAGGACTATTTCCCCTTCGGATGGTCTCGGAAGCGCTCGCTTGTCGCTTATCGCGCGTGGCGTGTGCGTGACATTGGCGACTCGAACGGTAGCGCTGTGGCGGTGCAATTCATGCGCTGGCCTGACAATAATGAACTGGAAGCAGTCGACAATGACGAAGAAGAGGAACTGGATGACGACGAAGCAGCAGCGTCTCCAGAAGAACCGGAAGAAGAGCCTCTTGGTCGTCGGAGCCGCCAAAAGCGTCTACGCACGCGGATCACGATTTACTTCTCGGTGTTCTCGTCCAAGACGTTGCAGCTGCGCACCATTGTGGAGTCGAGTATCGCGCCGCCCGCCGCCCTGCCAGCCTCTTCAACGGCGCAACCCGCCGAGGCGGACATGCTACGATACTTCAAGGCGCCGTCGTCTTGGGAAATGCGGTCCCAGATCTCGCAACAGTACGAGAAGAATCTGTGAGATGAACCTGTAACGACACCTTTGTGAATATCAACTACCGGCCCCACTCACCAGGAACAGCCCCACCGTTCGTGAGTGCAGTATTTCTTTCCATTGGGGTTGGAATTCAACCAGACGAGTGTCTGGGTCGGGAAGCCCGCAAACAGGATGTAGAGACCACACAGTTAAGACCACAAACATGAAAAATAGCCAAGTTCTCGCCAGGAGATGCCGTTCATTTCGTAGCTGGTGTGGTTTTAGCCACTGTTGGAGCCGAAGCTTTCGTAGTGGCTGGCTGAGCTGCAGGTGGCGCTACCGCTGTAGTCGTTCTCGCACCAGCACTAGTTCCACCAGCCACTGGCCTTGCAATTGCAGTCGCCTGTACTGGTCTTGCCGTTGCTGTTGCTGTTGCTGTAACTGGTTTTGCTGTTGGTACGGCTGCCGTTGTTGCCATCGACGCTCCAGTTGACGCAAGTGTCTTGACACCAATCGGTTGCTGCAGTTTTACTGCGCTGGGACTCACACCAGGACGACCTACTAATGACACAGCTGCGGGTTGAACGGTACCCCCATTTGGTCTAGGATACATAGCAGTCGCATTGGGTAAAGTGCCAACCGCTTTGGCACGCGCAGCGGCAGCAGCCGCGGCTTCCTGTAGAGCCCGCTGCCTGATCTGCTTCTTGCGCTCCCACTTCCTCTGTGCGATCGTATCTTGCATGAGTTTGGTCTTTTCGTTGCAAACGGCCAGCACCCGAGCGTACGAAGAGAGCCCCAGGTTTTCCATCCCATCTATGACATTGGCCCCGGAGATGGATAGACCGAGGCCCTTCTTCGTTCTACGATTCTCTAAGATCGACTGATCGCGCGCCTCGCTCGTGAAATAGAGCAGGAATTCCGTCACACACTCTTGCATGAAGGTGACTGCGTCCTCACTGATCTGGATCGGCTCCTGGTTGTCTGCTACGACTTTGCTTGGCTTCATAGGCGCTGACGCTCCGACATTTGCTCCACCGGGTAGTGCCTCGTGCATGATCTTTGCGATCGCCTTCGTGGGCAGATACATTTTGTCCTCAGCCTCTGTGCAGTTTCGAGGAGACATATCGAAGTCGTAAAATTGCTGAGCTACGCGAGGAGAAATTGGCGGCGTTGCTGGTCGTGGCTTTACGACAGTTGAGATCGTCGGTGCAGCTGGCAAACTTGTAGTAGAGTTGCCGATTCGAGGCTTCTTTAAACTGGCAGGAATCTGCACTTGCAACGGACGTTTGTAAGTAGCCGCTAAGGCTGCAGTTGTCGTCGCGCCAGCTGAAGATCCTCCTTGCTTTTGCTGTAACTCGTTCAGTTTGGTTTGCATTTGAACCTTCAGCGCCGCGTAATCCCGCTCAATCGACGAGGCAGCACTTCTGTCATTTGCACCAGCCTCTTTCTTTACTTCTGCTGCTGTAGCAGTAGCCGCTTTCTGTGCTGCCATGGCAGGAGCAGTCGTCGTGGTTTTGATGGTCGTCATAGCAGCAGCCTGTGCAGTGGCAGCTTTTGTCTTCTCGCGGAGCATAAAGACGCCAACCAACTGCAGAATCTTCTGGGTAATGTACTCAAACTTGACCTTCAGGTCCACGGTCCACTGGTTCGCTCGGACCAGCGCGGGTTGGCGTTGCGCCATGACATCCCGAAAGTCCAGTTGAGCGATCTGCAGCAGTGGCAGCTGCGTACACCGATGCAGCCACGACGTCATTTTATCCAGCGCCTGGCGCATTTCAACGTCATTCGCTGCCGCTTTCAGCTGCAGGGCAACCTGCGCCAGCGCCTCCATCTGCGTCTCGAGCGGAGTCTTTGGCTTGTGAATCAACGTCGTCGCAGGTGCAGGGGTCGCCACTTTCCCAGCACTCTGCAGTGCAAGCTGTCGCTGCAGCTCGGCGTGTTGCTCCAATTGCTGCTTCTTCAGCATCTCGTGCAGCAATTGCTGCTGCCTCAGAACTTGCTGCTGCTGCACTAGTAAACTGTCTGCGATGGCGGCAGCTTGTCCCTTGTCGACCTGCTTGAGCTGCTGCTCGTGGAGTTGCAGCAGTCTCAGCTGCTCCTGCTCTAGCAGCAATTTGTTCCTAAGCCACTCGTCGTTGGTTCTCTTCTGCGCCGCTTGCGCCGCTAAAACTGTCACGTTCTGCTGCATTCGCACCAGTTTCTCCTGCCGCAGCTTGGAGAACTCTTCAGGCGTTTTCGGAGCTGCATCGCCGCTGCTCATGGCCTGGTACCGCTGCATTTGGTGCTTCCTGGCCTCTTCTTGGGCTCGTAAGGCGGCGTCCATGGCTGCTGTGCTTGTACCCACCTGTGTGCCTGTTTTGGAGGGTGCAGCAGCAGTGGACAGGAGGTTACAGTTGAGGGTACGCTTGTACTGGGAGCTGCAGACGTCGAACGCTGCTTCTGGAGCTCTTGCAGACGGGCACAATAGCCCTCTTGTTGCTGAGAGAGAAGCTGCAGCGACTCGGCGCTGCTGGTGAGCGCTTGGGCCGCCGAGGTAGAAGTGTTGTTGGAAGAGGTTATGCTCGACTTGGCAGCGGTGGATAAAGGCTTCTGAGACGATATGGGGGATGCGGAGGGGACCGGTGCATCGCTCTTCGTTTTGGTTTCCTCTTGGGCGAGTGTTCCCGACGCGGAAGAAGCTGGTTCAGCGGAGACGCCCTCCACCGCAGACGTCTTGGACTTCGGCGGCGCCATCGGATTGTGAAAGTGTAAATGTAACCTGAAAAGAAGTTATGTAACCTGTCACTAAAATGGGAATGAAGGCATTAAACCGAATATAGCTTAGAAGATAATACTTACTTTTTGAGCGTATATTGCCCCCTTCTGCAGTAGCTGTTAAAGGGTTTATCTGCTACGCAGGAACGATTTTCAGATGGCGTGGTCAGTACATCTTCCTGCTTCGTTAAATTTTGAGGTAGGACACTGTTGTTGCTGTTTATCCTGACGGCAAGTAACTAACCTCAAAAGAGATCGTTGTTTGCGAAGTTGTCAACAACTGGGTGATCAGTGCGGTGGATTTCTCAACAGAGATTCGACAGAGCTCTTGAATGCAGCTTCCTAGGAGAAGACCAGCGATCTGCACGTTGTCCACTCGAGCAAAATCTTCCCGCTCACTCACCTGACGAAGCCGATATTCGCAGAAAGGGGAGCTTTTACTCGCACCTGAACCATACGACCGCAAATATTCTCGTGAAACCTCCTCACTTCGCGAAGACTCTGACGATACCTCAAAACATATTCTCTCGGAGCATTGTTACAAACGACGTGCTGTGACCCACGCTGGACAGACAGGATCGGCTCTCGGATGTGCATTATCGCGATTGTAATCAGTTCTAGATGAGCGAAAATAACGCAATCATATCATACTCAATGGTGTCAAGAAAGCATTCTCCCTTTTGTCACTAGACGCAGAGCTTCGTTGAAATGAAGTTTTACGCAGTCCTCGCCTCGGTTCTCTTCGGTCTTATCAGCGTCAGTGCCGAGTGGGTCGAGACTTGGGTCAACCACGACAGCCTCATCCCTTGGAACGAAGAAGTCCCCGATTCGATCTCCGAGAGAGCTGCCGTCAAGTTCAAGCCCCGACTTCACATCGCCAGCGGATGCGACCCGTACCCCGCCGTCAACAGCCTCGGTCAAACCGGTGGGGGCTCAAGCCTACAGGAAACCCGAGAGGAAGCTGCAGAGGTAATAGTGCCGGCGCGCAGGTTTACGGTCGCTCGACATGGCACAACGACCGCTGGGCCATCATGTACTCGTGGTATTTTCCCAAGGACTCGCCGTCTCCGCAGTTGGGCCACCGTCACGACTGGGAGCATGCCATCATTTGGATCGACAACCCGGAGATCGAGGCCCCCACCATCTTGGGCGCTGCGACGTCATCTCACAATGGGTATGAGAAATACGCCCCCGTGCCGGCGTACTTTCGCGAGGGCGACGCGATCAAGGTCGAATACTTTTGCACGTGGCCGATGAACCACGAAATGCAGCTGACCGAGACCAGCGGCGGGTTTCAAGGCTTGGTCATGTGGGAGCAGATGACGGACGAGGCTCGGAAAGCGTTCAACTCGGTGTCGTGGGGCAAGGCGAACTGCCCGTTCAACGACGGGAACTTTCGCCTCAAGCTGGACAGGGCGTGGCCGTTTGGTTAGAGCGCGATTTGATACCACAGGAGTCAATTCCTCAATACACGTATCTAACACAACAAATTTCAAGATTGTGATGAGCAGTTGGTGATAGGGTCACTACATTTGGCGTGATGAAAACCGTCATTTGCATGCCACCGACAAGCGGAAGAGATGCCGGTCTCCTGTGCATCTATCGCTGGAAAGTCAGTTATAAAACCTTACATACATGGTCGATACCAGGAGAAAATCTGGATCGCGGACGACAGCACTACCAATAATACAGGCAAGAGAGAAACGCAGACCAAACGTTACTACGTCATCTCAGAAGAGAAGCTCGTTGAGTTCGTCAAGTGCTGCTCGTCAATTCATCGCATGCATCTTATAATAGAGTTCCTCGATCTCTTGTCAGGTCTGTTCGTTGCTTCACAGATAATTTCTTGCTCACTTCGTCACCTCCACAACGAACATGAACGCAACTACCGACGGCAGGAAAACTCGGCGCAACCGCAGGAAGAGCGAAGACATTTCCCGGCCCGTGCCTCTACGACAGCTCGTTGGGAAATTGCGTCGTTCTTCCTCAATGTCTAGCGACCAGTCGATCCTCCGACTGGATGAACTTCGGATCGACAGCGCCGGCCAGGTGCCCAGTCCTCCGAGCTTGTTGCTTTCGTCAGTGACACCGAACGACCGCGAACCGTATTCCTTCGAGAATGACTTGGCGCGAGGCAAGTTGCTGTTCATGCTGGGTCCGTCCGCGTCGGCGCCCTCCTCGTTGGGGAGTACAAAGTTGTTCAGGGTGCAGCTCCAGTTCCAATTCAAGCGAGCTCCTCCGCCAGGCAGCGTGCTGTACATTGGTAGTGAGGTTCCCCGCCGCCTGAACCTCGGGTTCTTTTCCAAACCAAAGTGTAAAGCGCTGCTCAACTTTTCCCGCTCGCTCGTGGACGGTCTTCACTACAGCTTTGGGACACGGAACGGTGAGTCAGCAGACGACGAAGCCGTCGAGCTGCCGCACATCAGTGTCCCTCTGTACACGGCTGTCCATCAGTTCGTCCGAACGCTTGCCGGCCAAGTCCCACCAGTGCTCGGCTCGACAGATCTCGGTGAGACGGAGGCAACGCAACGGAAGCGCTTTGAGGCTGGTGGGACCGCGTACGTCTTCAACACGAGTGACACGTATAGCGTCGACCTCCATAACGATTATCTCGATTTCACGCGCTGGCAGGTGGTCAACGTACCCGGTTTGCAGCCGACCGACTTGAACGTCTTCAGTAACGACATGCCGCTGCGACTTGTTGTCTACTTCGTTACCCCAACACACCAAGCGAGGGCAGTTCACTCCCAGCGTGCCAGGACATACCTGCTTTGCCTCCAGCTCAGCCGCCAAGCGCCATCGGGAATTACGCTCGTGATGGAACCGCTGCGCTTAGATCATCGCGCGGGTCTCGAAAACATTCAGCGGCTGCTTTCCAAGTATGAGCTTGATGTCCCGGCGTGGTTTGAGTACCTGAGCTGCTCGGAATCGCATCGAGAACGTCGGGTGGGCTACATCGTCGTGGTTCGAGAATCGGAAGACGCCAAACCGTCAAGTAAAGACGTCCGAAGCCTCACGCGCGAGCGATTCCTGTTGCTGACAGCTCTGTCGGCGTTTGCGCCACTTTCGTTTCTGCAGCAGAACGCTGGGAACGGGCCTCTGGCTGTCACAGTGCGCTCTCGGCGAAGTAAAATGGCTACTATCGAGAAAGAGCGGCAATTCCTAGAATACTGCCTCCGACTGCTGTCGAGCCCCAAGCAGAGGAACATCAGGACGAAAATGAGAGCAAACGTGCCGACTATCCAGCTAGCCTGGCTAAATTATTTTCTGCTCAGTCGGCACTGCTAGAGATGGTCTTGGGCACGCCCCCTCGACGGCACTGGTGGACGAGTGGCCGTTCCTGTCTTTGAAGGAGCTCCCGAACGCAACGCCACCGTCGACAATATTAAGGGACCGAAATGCAGCTCTTAGAAAGCCACAATCAGGACCAGTGCACGTTGTCCGCGTGCTGAGTAGAACCCACTGGCGCCACGAATTGCTTGAACTCGACGAACGCCGCCAAACGCTTCGATTTGAGCGGCTGCTGACCAAAAGAAGAGACTCGAAATTCGCCATTCCACTCGAGACGGTGGTCAGCATCAGAACGGTGGACCCAACATTCCTTAGCTGCCCTTGTTTGCTTGCCGCCGATGAAAGAAGCACCGACGCGAACGGGAAGTTGCACTGGCTGCACATCGAAACGCTGAGTCAATGCCACCACCTCGCATTTGCTACGATCCAGGAACGAAGACCGTGGAGCGAATTACTGGCACAACACGAGGGTCAAATTGAGCAGATTCCTGTCACTGCGGTCGCCTTCGATGGCAAGCGGGTCGTGCTGAACAATTGGAGTGCGATACAGCTCAACCCGCTCGACAACACCCTGCTCGACTCCTGTCGTGGATCAGCCGGTTGCACACTCAACAGGCCTCTCGAACTCGTGGCGAGCGCTCTGAAGTTTGCGTTGAAGCTGAGCAGCTCAAGGCAATCGATAATGCTACCACTCCGTGGACTAAGCCTCAGGTTTGCTCGCGATATGGTCCTGCTTCATCAACGGATTCAACTGCTTCAGAAAGTCGACTTGACTCCGCTCGTGACCAGCGAAAGCAAGCGTCTGGTCTTCTTCTTGAACATTTACCACCTCATGCTCGTGCACTCGAGTTTGCTGGATGTTCTCCCGCAGTCGAAGTCGCAGTGGGGACGCTTTTGCAACGACGTGACTTACTCTCTTGGGATCGTTGGGAATGAGTCGCTGCTTTTCTCGCTCGCTGAGATTGAGCACTGCATTCTACGAGCATCGATGTCTCCCACACGCTCGCCATTGACCCCGATGAACCTCCCAAAGTTTGGAAGTGTAGACGAAGATCTACGCGCTGCGTTCAGCCTGCGGTCTGCAGACTTTCGCATCAACTTTGCGCTCAACTGCATGACATATTCGTGCCCGGACCGCATACCGATTTACGACCGAGCCAACCTCGACGCTCAGCTTGACGAAGCGACTCGCCACGTGGTGTCTCGCATTCTCCGCTACGACGACAAGACACGCGTGGTGTACTTGCCCAAAGTGTGCGAATGGAGTCGTGGGGATTTCGCAGCTGCAGCTGATGTGGAGGCCGACGCTTCCAGAGACCAGCTGAACAACGCATGTCTGGGTATTCTGGCACCTTACGCGAGCAAAGAGAATGCTAAGATGCTGGAGTATGCGTGGACACACCCGCGAGCGCTGGTTCATCGGTACGAGTTTATCCCGTACGACTTTCGATTCCGTCCATTCCTGGCACTTGACACGAGGTCTCCATCGCCTCCAGGGTTTTTGACCAACAAAGGATGAAGCCTTACGAAAGACGAGGGAGGCACTAGTCTTCCTTTTTAATCACTTCATGCATTGCCTTGCGCTGCCTTCTAGCTCTTGAGTGTTGTTCTACAGGAAGTATTTCGCGATTTTTAGATGGCCAGGGCTGCGCACGTGGAGCTTTGAGGTATTAGGCCCTGTTGTTGTTCATCCTGACGGCACGGCGAACGACAAACATCAAAGCAGCGGACAAGACTGTGTGCGGCATCGAGCCAATGCTGGAGAACTGGAAGTTCATCTGCATCAGCTGTCAAGACTTGGTCGTGCGCATCGCGCGAATGGAGAACGGCCCCGAGGACTCGGTAATCGCCACCACTGTGTCCAACTCCACAGTCAGCGACAGCACTCTGCGGTACGGCTTCCCGCACTTGGTGGACGACGTCGGACTGGGAGGATGGCTCTGAGGATGCGGGGCCGGAAAATGTCCGTGGTGACGCAACACTCTACTTCTGGGACGACGACTACGAGCAGGTTGGTGACTCGGATCGTTCAACACGGAGATATGATCACCCCACTGCTCCAGATGCTGGGGAACATGGACGACGTCTGCGTCGCACTGGACTCGGCTCGCGTTACCGCCGAGGGCCGACTGGCTGGCGACAAGTTCGTGGCGCGATAAGTCTTCGCCCTGTCGGCGACCCTTTCCACGTCGTTAGCATAGCATTGAACTCATTATGTTGCGATTGTGATACGTCGTGTCAACTGGACTAGTAGTCTTGCTTCTCTTCGTTCGTCTCGTTCTCTTCCTTCTTTTCCTCGTGGTCAGTTTCGTGTTGATATTGCGGATGCTCCGCCTTCGGACTCGGCAGTGGTGGCGTGCCGTGGTAGGGTGTGCTGAGGATGCGAATGCAGTCCTGTATATCGATGCACTCGGTGTTGTTCGGGTCCAGAGTGCTGAGGATGTCGTCCACGTAGCAGCTCACTTCGTGCGGGTTGCTGTCTGGGATGTGGGCGTAGGCGTTTTCCAGGATGCGCTGCATCTTGGTGCGAAATACCACCACGGGGATGTCCTCCTCGTTCGGGAATAAAGACTGCAGCAAGAGGCAAAGTTGGCCGAAGCTGTTGCTTGACTCAAAGACAACCATTACCACGTACGTGGAACGCATTCAAAAGGTCTTGTTCATCATGAGGAGGAGTGACTAGCATTCCGCACAGCACAATCCATTCCTGCAGATCGATGGCCTTGCTGCCTACAGGCCCAACACATGCCAACGGTCAAATACACAACATAATGACGAGACTCAAAGGCAGTTGACGAGCCGTCTGCGTCTGCTATCAGCAGATACTCGTCCAGCTCCTTGTCACTTGGCGTGATCCCCAGTAGTTGCAAGCCCTGCAAACAGACAAGAAATAGTGAGCATTTTACGGCCCCAACGAACTTTCCCACTCACGTCGTGCAGCTCAGACCGCAGCATGATTCCTGAGCTGTCCACTGGAAGTTAAAGGATTGTCAGCTGATGTAATTGCTGGAAACGAGCGACGAGAACGGACCGTCGATCTGGCGGAAGATGTGCTGGAAGAAGTTGACATCTTCGGGGACAGCTGCTCCGAAATGTGCTCCATCTGCAAGGTCTTCTCCGGATCCAGGTTCATCTTCCGCATGGCCACCTCGGCCAAGAGTCGAGAGCGCCGCAGGCGCGAGCCAGTGAGTCTCGCACGTCTACGACGCGAGTTGTTCATGGACGTCGACCGCAGGAAGCAAATGCAAAGCGACCCCACAGAGGTCCTGAAACGATCAAGGATTTCGACTCCAGGTCTACATCGGTGGTTGAAGGCAATCTATTCTCTGTTATTGCTAACAAATAGACTCCTAAGATCGCTAGAGGCTGTGCCTTATACGCATTGGTATGTCTTATTGTTGTGTCTTAAGACCTTGGAACTTCCTTGCTATGTGAGCTCTTGTGGTGCTGTTACTTCATAAATACATGAGAGGTCACCAACTCTCCCATGCGGTGGTGTTAGATCCTGCACGGAGGGTTCACCAGGCCCTACGCACGTTGGTGGAAGATCCCTAGGGATATCTTGATAACTCGACGGGGCCACCAGGTCCGCCGTGCCTTTAGTGTTGGAGCTGAAACGCTAGAGGGTGACCAAATCCTCCGCGCCTTGGTAGGAAATCTTCGAGTGCATGGAGTCACCAGTCCCACGCGCGTTGGTGCTTGTCCTGAGGGTTGACGGGCCACCAGGTCCGTCGCGCCTTTGGTAGGAGAAATCCTCGACACACGAGAGGGCTACCGGTCCTCTCGAGTGCTGGCGGTTCTTGATCTTGAACGTGAAGGGTCCGCCGAGTCCAGCACGCCTTGGTGGTTAAACTTTGAACACACAGGGGTTACCAAGCCCCTGCATGCTGCAGCGAGGGGTTGAGTTCTTGTGGACTATCGCCCAGCACGTCACCGCTTCGTACTAGACGCCAGGAATTCCTTCTCCTCGCCTGCCGACGCACGAATGACGGATCAATCGTTCTTTTCTCACGCGGTTTACGCTTGTAATTTACGCTCTGTAGCGAGCAATAGCCTACCTGAGATCAAGTGTGAGTGAATGGCTTTACGTGAAAGCCATCATCCTAAGCCAGTTGTCCAGCTGATCTCTAGACTACATCAACCACTTCCTTCAAGACGCCAGAGACGTCTTCCAAATTCTGCACCAAGTCCAGCAGCGCAGTCACCAAGTCGTACTTCAGCTCTACGATCTTGACCCGATCGGTCTCATTGTCCCAGTAAAAGTCGACATGACTACGGACGTGGATACTTCGGCCGAGTAACCTCGCCACCAGCTTTGATTCACCGCCATCAGCCCAAGTCGTCCTTCGAAACATATTTTTCGAGATTGTGAACGTGGTTGTGGCAGTCGCACTCACACTATCTTCTGCCCTGGTTTCAATCCGGCGAAGATGCAACGCGAAATCTGGGCAGCACCGCACAATGAGCCCCCACCACTCGACCAGAGCTGGGATGCCGCATCGTGAGCCGTAGATAACATCCGGTATCATGACAGCTCTCAAAAAATCGAGTTGTTCGTGGGGTTGGTCTTGTTCTGCTGGAGCTGTGTAACCAAAGCGGAAGAGGCGAAAGTAGTCGGCCACCACACACCAGGGAGACTTCCCGCTAGGAATCCCCATCACGACTTGCTGTTTCTGGAGGTCGAGACCGCGAATTTCTCGTCGTAACTCGCGAAGCTCCATTTCCAAGGCGAGAGTTTTGTCACGCTGCTTTTTCCTGTACCGAGCCATTTTCAGTCGACGGCGCTCGCGGTGCTTGGCGTCGAGCTCGTCGACAGCGGCAGTTAAGTCATTCCACGCGTCTTGACTAACACACATTTGTGGGGGACTGCTGCTTGACGTGTCGAGTCGCCTTGGACTTTGGGCCTTGAGTTTCTCAGGGACGATTCATCACCGCAGTCGTCACCACTCATAGGGCTGGGATGCTCGTCAGAGGAAGAGAGCGCTGCGCATTCTGCGTATTTCTTCGAAGCGCGAGGGATTCGCAAATGCACTCGACTCGCAACGCTGACTCTTGTAGTGGTAAATCACCTGTGGTGATTATGTTAATCCACGAAAGGCGAAAAGGATCGACTTGGGGATGTGTGACTCGAGCCAGAGAGCACCGAAATTTGACTGACGCTGCAACCAACAAATCGCGAGTGTAGAAAATGCTCGTGAATATTATATTTTTGTTGAGGATTTGCCGCTAATCTGCTCTGTCGCAGACAGTACAAGGCATCTCGCAAGACAAGAGTGTGGATATCGAAGCTTCCGAGTTCTAGAACAGTGCTTCTGTAGGTGCTAGGTTAGGAAGGCATGCTCTGCACGTTTTCATCACAATGGTCACTTTTCATTCCGCACTGCAACGACCAAGAGCCCTTCCATTTGTTAGTTTTTTCTATCCCAAAGATGAGAGCGCTAACACGTTCACGGTTAGCGAGTTTAGTTAAATTGTACCTTGCTTTCGAAACAAAACACGTTCACGACTGCCTTTTCAAGATGCGAGAGACAAATTTCAAGTTCGCCAGCAAGTCCAGCAGCGCAGTCACCAAATCTTGGTTGACGACAGCCAGCAGGACGCGATCACTCAATACACGCTCTCGACAGTCAGTGGAATCTTTGGTCGAGTAACTTGGCGACCAGTTTTCCAAGCCGCTGATTAGTTTTCGGGGCTTTCCTGTAGCGAACCGTGTACACGTAGCAGTGTTGGCTTGGAATTAAGCGATGGCCGCTACTAATAGCGTCCAGGATGCCGTTATCAGGCGTGCCAATATCCCAACGAGTAAGATGCTTCTGCATTCAGGTATTGCTTCTGTGGGAGGCGACAACAGAGAATCGACTAGCGACCAAACCTCCAAGCAGATTTCCAATTGGAGATGCCCCCAAGACTCACGGGACTCGTTAGCTGCCGCAAGCAGCGAAAAAGGGGACTCGCCTCGAGTTCCACACCAAGCCGGGATCAGGCATTGTATACAACGACTCCTTCAAAGCTACCTGCCCACCAAGGCCTTTATATCCTCTGATCATCCCGGTCGACAGCTGCTGCATTTGCTGTGCGGCCTGATCTCACGCTCGAGTTAATGCATCGTCGGCTCGGCCATGCCAGTGAAAACAATCGTGGCAAACGAACATGTAGTGGCCGGCATGGACCTCAAAGCAGAGACGGAGCACATTCCGCGTGTGAGCTCGGCACGGAGCGTCGAGCTTCATTTCAAATGTCCGAGCGGATGGACATGGACGGCCCCAACGCGATCGTGCACAACGACATTGCTGGCCCAGTAGAGCATCTGACGATCAAGCACGAGCAGTTCGTGCTCCACTTTGTAGAAGGCTACTCTTGGTGTTGCACGATGTGTTTACTCGAGCACCGGTCGGAGTTCTTCCGCTGCTTTCTGGATTACAAAGTGGCCGTCGAGACGAAACACAATCGCGCTAAGGTTATTCATCATTTCATAAGTGAAAATGGTGGAGAACACCTGAGCGACTAGTTCAAGGTGTATTGCGAGGACTTCGAAGCCCAGCGCGAAGCTATAGTACATGTAGTACCTACACACAGGAACAAAATGGAATGTGGCGGCAGGAGAGCTTTCTCTTCCTTTAACAACATCCGAATAGAGGACTCTTTTTCAGACATCTTGCGAGTTGTATTGAAAATGATCTAAACCTACCCTAACCCTAATGACGCCCTTTTAGTGTTATTTCGGTACGAGGAACCAACAACTATTTATTTGGAATTTGTATGGACTTCCTCTTTCTCGAACAACATTCTGCTGTTATTTAACCAGTTATAGTATAGCACCTAAAAGGAATTTAACCAACAGAGAAAATTTGAAAGTATTCGAGTGCAGTCATACCAAAAGTATTTGTTTCGTTTCGAAGTGAGGTGCATTGATGTCACTTAAACTACGTCTAACGACTTCCTATGCCCGTACCAGCAACGCCCTTTTCGTCGTTGCTGTCATCCCTGGAGTCGATCAGATCCACCCCAGAGTCCCCTCACACCCTTACACGGTGTCAGAGGCGGCTTCCGAGAAAGCCTGATTCGAATTATTTGCAAGCTAGTGTCCAATATCGGCTCGCATGTGAGCTAGCGCCTTGTTCCAGTATGAATTTATAGTCGACCCCAAAGGGGGCCTTGAACGCTTCTCTTGTTGTCCATGGCCAAGTTAGCCAATGCATCCGCCGTTCGGTTATACACTCGCAGGTGATGTTGCCATGAAAGCACTGGAATCGATACAGCCAGCCGACGACACTGCCAGTAAACGGATTTGAGATTACGTGCAATCGGTGGAGTCTGAGTGGCATGTTGTTGTATGATCATGGTGCTGACGGCAGGCTTTGAGTCCGTGTAGTAGACCGAGACTTTCGGCCATGTTGT
Source organism: Phytophthora macrochlamydospora (assembly GCA_011947325.1). Taxonomy (NCBI): domain Eukaryota; phylum Oomycota; class Peronosporomycetes; order Peronosporales; family Peronosporaceae; genus Phytophthora; species Phytophthora macrochlamydospora. Next base: position 924,798 of record JAAVTH010000389.1, read on the forward strand.
TTGTGATTTGTTTGTCGGCGTATGACATGCTGATGTACCAGCAAGGCGTTGAGTCCACTAATGTGCTGCCGACGTGAAGTACAGCCGCACCACTTCCTCCGGGACCCGGATTGCCCCTCGAGCCCACATCAAAGAAGAGCAAGTACTTACCAGATCCATGACAGATCGGCTCCTGCAAGTCGGGCCACCGCTCGAAAAGCGCACGGCGGAGTACCGAAGCTGCGCGTAGAATGGCATGGGGTGAGCTTCGAGGCGTGCAATGGAGGTGGACCGTTTGGTAGCCTTGTCGAAGCCGAGCCGCAAATGTTGCCCTGACATACGAGGCGGTGACATTATTGGCTTCATCAAAGAAAGCTACCCTCCAGCGCCAGACTGCGTGGAGATAAAGCGCTGTCCCAAGTCTCCAGCAGCTTTCTGCTAGCTGTGTAACAGCAGCAGTGAGCTGGTCCTGCTCACCTATCGGAAGCAGCGGAAAAATATCTTCCGCGATTTCCCAAATCTTGTACGGCATTATCGGAAGACGAAGACCATAGATGGCTTCTTCAAACGAGGAGGTTTGTAGACCGAGCGATTTCCAACTACGTAAAAAGTTTTTACTAGCATTGCAGCTGCTGGACATTCCCAGAACACACGATGCATCGTGGTCCCTCGCACTCTAATGCAGCTGGGGTGAGGGCACCCGATGCACGCCTGAGTCAGGTCGTATAGTGGGACAGCATGGTTTTTGAGACGTAGCAGTATCTGTTAGACCCATGGCCCCAGCCCGACGATCCTCTGGATGCGTCGCCACTCTGGGTTGCCAAGACCAACTGCGGCGCTGCTGTTTTGATCCACCCAGCGCTGTGCGATCATTGCCGCTTGTTCGTGGCCACGACGTCGTGATGAAGCAGGCATCGGACAATATCCATTGTATATGGATTGTTGCCGAGACGCTCGACACAACCAATATTGGAACAATGTCAATTTCTTGGGAAAACAATTGCAATGCATCGATCTAATTGTGTATCTTCTCGTCGAAGTGTCTGTGCGGTCTTGTTCGACGAGTTGGCAGAGGCATAAATAACCACGTCTGCGGTCTCGAGGAACGAGGAAGTGGGAGAGCACGAGCGGGTTTTTGCTAGACCACGGCGCACTCCAGCTCACACTTTTGAACTCCCACTGCCGTTGCTCAACCTCCACGACAGCCCCGCATCGAACCCCTCCGCTAACCACGCTACTATCGCAGGCAGTCTCGTCTCGAATCACTCCGCGCAAGCCCGTTCTACCAACGATGTCGATCAGCTCGGCGTATGCTCCCAAGCCTCCAGAAGAAGCCAGCACTATCCATCGGCTTTTCTCTCCACAGGAGAGGAATCGATTAATTCTGGTAGCGCTTGTGTCTCCACAGAGCCCAACACCAAGCGCAAACACAGAAAATCTAAATCGACCCGCCCAGGCACTTCAAAGAAGAAGCGCACCAAAGCCTCTAGTGTTCGATCACCAAGGCCTGCAAGTACGAGCGGTGTTACGGCGAAATGAGGCAGCAGTCGCGCCTACCAACAGACACCGCAGATTACCCGGGGAAGTCAAAGCAGCTATCGAAGAGAGATCCAAGTCCAGAGAGGAAGACCGCTCAAAGTACATCGATTTGTCTTGGCTTCCTGCTACCTCCGTCAAGGTGGAATGACTGTTCTCGGCAGTGAAGTGCATGCTTGGAGGATAATATATACGGAAGCGAATGAGTGCGGAGACGCTCGTGTCAATCATCTACTTGAGGCTTAACTGGGATCTTGTTAAGAACGAAATCATTTCGAAGGCAGTGCGGGTAGCATGAGAAGATAGCGAAACAGAGACGGAAGAGCACGACAGCTACGAGTAAAAGTTGCTAGTTGCCCTCACGATTCTGACAATATTGGTCGAGGTCGCCACAATCAATATTGTAGAGAACAATTTTTACAATGTAACAATGCCAATGTGTTTTTTCGATCCCTGGTGATGAAGCTGCTACTACTTTTTGTAGTGTCGGCGGGTTTGCGACCATCGTCTCTTTCCGACCCAAAGGTACACCATTCTCGCCAGTCCCGGGTGCGGGTGCACATACTGCACTTGGGCAGCTGTTGTGGTGTCGTAGTAAAAGCTGCGGGAAGGTCGTTAACAGTGTGCGAGCAAGTGCAGCAAATTGGCAGAGGAAAGATCCCGTGCGTACCGGCCGGGAGCATAGTACGTGAACGTGAGTCGGCCACTGCCGTGTTGTCTCCAGCGCATAACATCACGGAGCCGAAGCCATCCAGCACGTAAATTGGGAAATGCGGCTGCCACACTTAAGGTAGCACCCATAGCAAGGCAATATTTCAGCTCCGCGAGGTTTGAATATGGGAGCCATTCAAGACAGAGTTGACCGCAGTGCTTGGTAGTCTGACGGATAACCCTCTGGCATGTTAGACCAAGCATTCTGCTCGCATCCACTTCCAGTCGAATGCCCGTCCACAGTAGCATGAATACTGATTCCATTTCGAACAAGGCCTTTGTCATTAAGGCCTTCACCGGATGATCTTCGCCGCCTCCATGACGCAGCACGAGCAAGCGGCCTGTGGACCAGAGCGTGCTTCCCGCTCGAAAACCGGTAGGCGCAGGCTCGTTCGAGTTCGGCGTGAGGTACAATGCGGGTGCCACCCCACGCGCCAATAAAGAACATCTCCTACAATGTGCATGTGGAGCCTTCCACTGAGAGCCCAGTTTGTCACCTCAACTGCTGCCATTGCCAGTAATTCCGTCCGTAGATCCGGTACCGCTAACCCGCCGATGGTCCGCGGAAGAGCAGCGAGATCTGCGTTGAACCACGCTCTGGTTCCGTTGATACACTCCACGAAACACGCATGCCAGACATAGTTTTTGATCTTACGGGGAGCCTGTTGATGGTGGCTATCGGTGGCCACGCAAGGCCACCGATGAACAAAAGATTCGGAATGATGACAGCAGCAGCAATTAGACTGCGTTGATCCACTGTTGTATTTTTTTGCGATGCCAGGTGAAGTCGTATTTTCAGCTGCTTTTCTTATAAACTCCATGTTTGCTCTGCTTCCGCCTGACTCCCAACTTGGATGCCCAAATATCGTCCTACTGAGTATTGTGATAGGTAAGCGAGCGAAGCAGGTAGTTTATTGTTTGCTTTCGGTCCTGCTGAGTGCAAGGCAATTGCCATCGTTTCTCTCTCATTGAGATGAAGCTCGGAGGCGTGACCAAACGTTCCCGACACTCGTAGTAGTGTGGGGACCTGCGCCGGATTGCGTAGGTAAATCGCTGTGTCATCAGCATATCCAGCGACACGTATTTCAACATCTCCAGCAGCGGTACTCATCTTAAGTCCTTACAACTCGGCGTGTCTGTTCAGCTCCCGATAGAAAGGATCCAGAGCCAGAATAAACAGGAGCGACGCCAGCGGGCATCCTTGGCGAATCTCGCTCGTCACAGCACTTCATCCTGACCCTTCCCCATTGGCAAGAAACCTGACGCTGGTACCCGAGTGTATATATTCCACTGCCCGACAGAATTGAGCCGGGTATCCGTGGCGACGTAGCGCCATCAGGAGATATCGGCGGTCCAGCGAATCGTAGGCTTTTTGAAAGTCCAGGAGGAGAGTTAATGCGGCCCGCTGGTCAACGTCCATGTTCGCCATTAGTTGGGCAGCCTAAAAATATCTAAGGTGTCGTGAATTGTGCGCCCGGGCACAAATCCACCTTGGTTGCTATGGGGGCATGCCGTCAGGGCAAGCCGATGGAAAAGCCAGCATAAACGTGTTGATTGTGGGGCACACAGAGATTACCGCTTGCAACCCGTCTCAACTAGCATCGAGATCAGATGGAGCCGAGCCGATACCCACACTGCTTTAGACGTGGGGAGGTATGACAGAAGATGGTGGTCAAGTACTTAGTCCTGTCAATATCAAAATTACGATTCGGACGATGAGTTCTCGAACTCGTCGCTCAAGAGGTGACCAGAGGGTCGATGCACGTAGCGGTGTGCATACTGCTCCGGCAGCGCAAGAATGACAGCAAAATAGTCCCCAGATATTTGGTCCTTACTTTTGCGGAAAAATAGCAAGCGTCAAAATGAATCACACATCATGGCTACATTGGTGTACACCACTGCAATTTGGTGGCCATCAATGTTAGTACCGGTAGTTGCCTTTTAGACTTGCACCATGAGCAACGCCGCATACCATTCGGACGGCGGCAGCTCCACGGAGAGCGAGGATGACGATCTCTACGACTTTAGTACGTTGAAGCAGGAGCCTCAGCAGCAAGTGGCAGCAGCAGAAGCAACAGAAACAGCGGCAACGCCAGTCCCAACGTCCTCCTCCGATGTGTCAATCAAGTCGGAAGCGGAGACCGTGGCCGTCAAACTCGAAGCCATAGCACAGCCAGCAGCAGACTCGACATCTACGACGCCCCCGTGCTGCTCTGCCTGTGGATACCCTCTTTTGGTGGTTCCACAAGCACAGCAGCTCAAAGCCAAAACCAAACTGGATTGTAAGTGCTGTCTGCTGGAGCTGCCGAGCGGCAGCTTCTCCAAGACCCAAATAGGTCGAGAGCAGAGTCGAAAGTGCAAGGCGTGCGCAGGCAACATCGTCGGTGCTTCCGCCCCGTTGGTGACGCCCACTAGAGCCAAACCCAGCGGCCTCAAACCCATCCCAGCCAAGGAGAAGCGGAGGAACGAGGCGAGCGCCGTGTTCAAGAACCAAGTGGCGCGACTCAAAATGGCCAGAGGCGCGTTGCAGCGCAAGCGAGACGAAGCCAGTAAGCTCAAGATGCCCAAGAGGCGGCAAGAGTACGAAGAGCTGCTCGACAAGGAGGAGAAGGAGCTGGAGCGAAAGGAGGCGCTACTTAAGAGACAAAATGGACGTGTGTTCAAGGAGCTGATGCAGGACCTGGTAATCAGGGGAACATTGGTCGTGTTATGTTGACTTCTCGATGAGCGGATAACTACTATACTCGGTGCTACTTGGTTGCTATGGATTCGGTTCCCAAGTGTTTTGCTAACCCGGGTCGATGGAATTCTCGTGAAGATCTTGTAATCTGTATTGACAAGTGCGATCGGCCGGTAATTAATAGGGTTCGCGTGATCTCCAGTCTTCTTCAGACAGAACATATCGGCGTCCAAAAACGACTTCGTGAAGACGCCAGCCTTGTACTACATCTCAAAATGTGTGCCAAATATCGGCACCAGCAGATCGCCATAGGCCACATGCCAGTCGTTTCCCAGGCGATCTGGCCCCGCTGCCTTACCTCTTTTGCACTGGCAAAGCGCCGCCCTGACGTCCGCCTCCGTTATCTCCGCTGCAACTTCCTCTCGTAAAGAAGACGGTGATCCGTTCGGGTCGAGCAAATTCGTCACCTCGGTCGCCAATGGAGATTGTTGTAGAATGGGGACCAGGCGTCCGCTAATGTGTCTGCTTTCTTGTGCACGTCACGGGTAGGGAAGCCCTCCACTGTATTGAGGCGAGGAACGGTGTTATCTCCAAATTTGCTGGAGACTCTGCGAAAGAACTCTTTCGCTGTTTTTCCTTTCCAGTGCGTGGCCGACGTAAATAGCTGTCGCTGGCGCAATTGTGCGAGGTCTCTTTTGCAGTCCGAACTGGCATTCAGCAAGCGAGCGCGCGGAGTTCCTCCGTCGATATCGTTAAGAGACATCGCATCCATTAGAGCGGTAATGTCTGTCACAGTCGCTGTGTGGGTATCGTGCATCTCCTCCTGTTGCCGCTGTTGCAGAATTAATCGCTTGAGTCGCTGCTTGTGGGTTGAGCGCAACCTTCGTTGTTGCTGCCTCACCAACCGAAGTGTACCCTTGGCTAGGTCTTCCTTCAGCGTTTCCCACCAGATTGCGGTCTGTTGTCCAGTGACCCCATCCTGGGAAATGCGTCTTTCGAATTCTTCTAACGCAGTTCTTGTAAAATCATCGACCGCTTCCGCTGCACAAGGAGGAACGGGATACACGCGTGGTGGCTTTTTCACCCGAATTGAATTATAAGACGACTGCAGGTGCAGTTTGATTCAAGTATGATCCGACCGAGTCGCGGGGTCGACAAGACCAACATCGATTACCCACAATCGCAGTGCTGTCGACACATACCAGCGATCCAATCTTGCCGTTTCCTCTGAGCCATCTACATCGCAGCGGTAGGTTGCGTAGTAGACCTGTGTTGTCGTTAAGCAGCTATCGAGGGCTCGGCTATTCTTTTAGTATCGACAACATCCTCCACTTCCCACTGTGATAGCAGTTCTCTCAAAGCCGGCGAGTCATGGTTCTTTTTACTGCGATAACTGCGGTCCAAAATATCGTCCAGTGTGCAGTTAAAATTGCCACCAATGGCGAGAGTCGATCCGTAGGCATGTCAAGCTCCTGAAAACGACTTCGCGTGGGGCTCGTAGATATAGAGCATAAATATTCACTATCAACACTGGGGTTCCACGCAAAAATCCGTGAATCGCCATGAAATGCGGCGTCCAGTGATGTATAAAAGCCAGTTGAGCTTCCGAAAAGCCTCCATAGGGGTCAATCAGGATTGCCATGCCAGCTTTCACATCTTGAGCAGGTGACCAGAAAGAGAGGGCTTCGCTCCAATCCCCGTCCGAAAAGCCCATTGTGCCGCATAATCCCCGGCATCCCGTGCAATCTGAGGTTCTTCAACGTGAGTTTCCTGGAGTAGGTAAATGTCATTCCTGCCGTGAATGTCGATGGTTTTGAAGGACCCGAGCCATTCAGCTTGTCGTCCTGGTGTCGAACCAAACCCGGTGACGTTTTGGGTCACCCAACCAAGTGTTTGATCCGAGGGTGCACCGAACGATGTAAAGAAGCCAGCCGTTCCTCCTCGCGTCATCGGCTCAGCTCCTCCGACCTCAGACGTCTGAACTCCGCTTATGATCGCGCTCCACAGCTGCCCGAGTTTGCGCCGGGAAGAAATCAAACAGTGTCGTCTGCGATCGTCGCCGGCCTGCTCTGCGAAGTGTTGTACGACGTCTTCGTCCCCGCTCAGCGCTGGCCGGGGCTTTGGTCTTGGTGGATCGGCGGCCTTGAGGTACGGGGAAAGGACGCCTGTGTCCGTGGTAGACCTCGAAAAGGTCGCTATGCTGGCTGCCCCACGGGTGACATGCCAGCTGTCATACCAAAAAGTACGTGGTCATACAAGAACGACGAGCTCATACGAAAACGTATGAGTTCATAGCAAACAGGATGATCACATAACCGAAGCTGCCACGTGACCATTCCAGAATTCCCTGTGCTGGGATCAGATGGGCGTCTAGGTGCTAGCAAAAGCAGGCCAGCAAACGGCAAAACAAGTGACCAAGAAGACCGCACAGACATTTTGCGAGGCAAGTCTCAAGAAGTTTGCAGCGTTCTGCGTTGAAAATGGCTATCCAGACCCGCGTAAAGTGTGCCATCACGAGATCCCTGTCGTCTTAGTGGCGTATTTGCATAGTGTTTCAGCATCCAGTTCCGTCTTGCTTCAAACAGCGGAGAAGGTTGGCCAGCTTCTTCTCTTCCCACGAAAATAGTGGCGGCACAAATATGAACACGTGGGCAGTCCGAGAAAATGATTCTGGCAAACTTCAAGGCTATGGAAACCTCGCCCGTGCCCCTTTCGTAAGGTTGATCAAGCGCGGACTGAAAAGCGAAAGGCGACAGAATATGTTCCAGCTAAAGCGGTGCCGATTTTACTTGAAATAACCCCTGTTCTGCACACGTTTCTTGATTCTCCGGCGGGAAGGTGTGGATCCAGGGAAGCAAGTCGGGTATGGTTCAAAGCGGTTTCCTTGTTTGCCTTTAATGAGATGTGTCGCATCAAAGAAGTTCACACTTTGAAATGGAAGGATGTGTCAATTCATCAAATTCGCCCCAGCACGATCAATCCCACGGAAACCATCGGGCACATATGCGCTATACAACCGCAAGACTGCCGTGGCCGAAGGGAAGGCCTACAACATGCATAATCTCTCTAAAGATGAGGCAGCTATCGATGCGTAGATCCACCTGTGCAATTGGGTGGAGTACGCTACAAACGCCAAGGGCCACGAATGGAGTGATGACGACTTCGTGTTTCCTGCGCTGACAGGGACAACTAAGACTAAAGTGCAGGGCACAGGTTGGGAGAACACGGCCGTCGATTTGAGGGGGAAGTATATCTGAACAAACGTTCATAACTCTCCTCATTGGATCGTGAGGGGATTGGTGGTTTATGGCGACAAGACTTCCGGATACGTGGCGAAACACTGGCCGAACCGCTGGTTTACTTCTCATACCTTTCGCCACGCTGGCGCCCAGTACCGCTTCATGTACGCAAAACCTGCACGACGCTGGTCCCAAAGAATGATCAAATGGTGGGCTAGTTGGAGTGTGGTGTAGCGATTCTTCGCTTTGGTCCCCATACTGAAATTAAGTCAAGCCAGCACCTAGTCTAAGGCTAGACGAGAATCAAGAGGCCTACTCTAGGCAATGCCTAGACCAGGTTGAATCCAGGCGGTACTAGGCTAGGCGGACCTATTTTAGGCGCCTGCGAAGTTTCGCAACCCATGTGGACGGCGACGGTTGGAGTCTTCGAGAGATCTAAAACGAACCTTCGTTCACTGTATATTTGCATAGGACATACTGAAAGACATAGGAAACGATAAGGCCGAAAGGGCACACTAAAGGTAACAGTGTTTTCCACCGACTACTCAAGCCGCACAAGCTGCTGGGCATCCAGAGGTAAAACTTGTGTTTGTGTGTGTGTTTGGATGATGCTAGTTCGGCGAACGCGGTGAACAGTGTGTGCGAGCGTTCGTTGGCAAGGGCAAGAAGTGTGTGTTGCCCGAAAGGGATTGCTTCGCGGCGCGTGCTAAGCCGCTATATTGTCAAGGAGAGCCTATTCGCCTCCGCCCAACCCCCATTAGTCGTGGCTCTGCTATGGCGGCTCCGGAAGCGCTTTCCACAGGCGTGGCTTCCTCTCTTTAGAGGAACCCCGGGGTTTGAATGAGTGTATTGTGTTAACCGTATAGCCAGAGCTCGGGGCTAGTGGCGCTGTTTGGTTAGCCGAAACATCGCAGGAGGGAGCACTTGACTGGCTCTGGTTGAGTCGAGTTGGGCGTCCTTCAGGTGGAGCCCCAACTCTCGCTGAACCTTCGCAAGAGGGCGAGACGTGTTGTTGTGGGCAGGGGCTACTATATTAAGGCTACGTGCCAAGTGGAGTAGTTCCTACACCACAGGAGCGTATCGGAATCCACAGAGACCTTGGTTCGATATCTTCTAGACACCATCATACAATCTGAGGAAAGTGAGCTTACCGACTGTTCGGTCCCCGATCAGGCGTATTTGCATGGATGTCCCAGTGCTCCATACTTGGCAAGCAGAATATCGAGGAGGGTCCTGTCGTGGAGCGACTGCGTCATCTCGAAAGCCTACCGGTCCTGATGAAGGAACAGATGCAAGAGCTTATCGCGAGCCGTAGTCGTGTAACAACACAAGACAACGCCCCTCCGGTAGATCAAGCTCCGCTACAAACACCCCCGTCAGAGTCAATTCAGCATGATCGGTCTCCTGAGATTCCAGCTGTTCAAGACTGGGTCCATCTGAGCTTGATGTGGTGGCTTCCCGACACATCTCTCCTTTTGTTCAAACTTCTATCGTAATGGACGAAGTCGGAGCGCGACAATGCAGGAATCTCACGTAGCTGGTACAGTGTTGCTTAGCTTATTGATGAAGATGTCCCGCTGTTTGCGACAGCCATGGGAGAAACAGACAAGTCGCACTGGAAAGCGCGTGTGATACCTATTTATCGTGACTACTACGTGAGCCACTACGCGGATGCCCAAGCTTCTGCGACCGCAAGCACAATGTTCATTGCCATGCCCGCTTCTTTCGCTCGAAAAGATCGCAAAGACCGCAGCAATGCTACTCGCCCAGACAAGCACCTTCCCCACTATTCGGCGCAGTTGTAGAACGATTCATATCTTTACATAGCAACACGTTCGTACCAATATTGACTCATATCGACAAATCATAACATTTGGTATGAACACGTTCATTTTGGTATGAACGCTATCGTCAACATTGGTATGAACTCGTCCCTTTTGGTTTGTACGTCTTCGTTTTCAGTATGAACACTATCGCCCACATTGGTATGACTACTCGTCCTGTTTGGTATGAACATGCGGACGACGATGATGAAAACGTCGTAGATTTCAGATCTATCTGTATGCCTACTGCTTACCCTTTGCGTGGCGGTCTTTCTCCGTCTCCTTGAACTCTTCAAACGTTGAACAAGGCCCGTTGCTCTCAAAGACGTCGATAATCTTCTCCTGCTTCTCAATTTCCTTGGCGCGTTGCTCTTGGGCTCCTTCATTTCGCTTCTGGTAGTTTTCCTGATGGAGAGTATGCGAGGCGAGATACTTCTCCACAGCTTTGCGCTTGATGCTGAGACCGGCCTGCAAACCTTTGGGCTTTCATTTTTGCTCGGTCGTGCTGGTATCTGCGCTGCTGAAGTTCTCTCTCCGCGCGCTGGAGGTTGATATCAGACATCGCTGCAGCTTCATCGTCAGGAATATCGTCCACGTCTGCCTCGAGATCGTTCATGATCTCGCCTAAAGCCTTCGCAGTAATCAGAGCGTAGCCTTGAATGTCGTTCGGACGTTCCCCAAACTTGTTTCCGGGAGATGAGACCTTGTCTGGATGAAGAATCAACATCGCCTCTTTGTAGAACTTTCGAAGCTCAATCACCATAGGCCCATTTGTCGCGAACAGTAGCCAAAGAGTAGGCATACAGATTAGGGTCTTGACTAACGCCGTGCAACGGGTTGTTTTCATCTTCAGGCAACCACGCCCTTTCCTTTGTCGGGGTCACCTCAAGCGGCTTGTCCTTGAGCTCTGCCAGATTTTCTCTCGCCACTACAAGTTCATAACATGCATTACAAATAAAGACACCTCACTTTAGTAACACTTTGCCTTATCTTCGAGACGCTCTGTTCGCGCCGCTTGGCGAGGATGGCGTCCTTGTTGTCAGCGTAGGCGTCGCGGTTGATGGCCTTGCGCGTCTTGGGGGATCGAGTACGCGCGGCTGTTTCAAAATGGCTCCCATCCGTCCGTGTCGGTGCCCGACCCGTTTGACAAGAACAAGATGCTGAGTGCGGATGACTTGAGCAGGGATTTTTGCGAGTCAACATGACCCCTAACATCGTGGACAACACTGTGTGCGGCATCGAGGCGATGCTGGAGAACTGGAAGTTCATCTCCATCAGCTGTCAAGACTTGGTCGTGCGCATCGCGCGAATGGAGAACGGCCCCGAGGACTCGGTAATCGCCACCACTGTGTCCAACTCCACAGTCAGCGACAGCACTCTGCGGTACGGCTTCCCGCACTTGGTGGACGACGTCGGACTGGGAGGGTGGTCGCCGCTGGCTCTGAGGATGCGGGGACGGAAAATGTCCGTGGTGACGCAACACTGTTGCGATTGTGATACGTCGTGTCAACTGGACTAGTAGTCTTGCTTTTCTTCGTTCGTCTCGTTCTCTTCCTTCTTTTCCTCGTGGTCAGTTTCGTGTTGATATTGCGGATGCTCCGCCTTCGGACTCGGCAGTGGTGGCGTGCCGTGGTAGGGTGTGCTGAGGATGCGAATGCAGTCCTGTATATCGATGCACTCGGTGTTATTCGGGTCCAGAGTGCTGAGGATGTCGTCCACGTAGCAGCTCACTTCGTGCGGGTTGCTGTCTGGGATGTGGGCGTAGGCGTTTTCCAGGATGCGCTGCATCTTGGTGCGAAATACCACCACGGGGATGTCCTCCTCGTTCGGGAATAAAGACTGCAGCAAGAGGCAAAGTTGGCCGAAGCTGTTGCTTGACTCAAAGACAACCGTTACCACGTACGTGGAACGCATTCAAAAGGTCTTGTTCATCATGAGGAGGAGTGACTAGCATTCCGCACAGCACAATCCATTCCTGCAGATCGATGGCCTTGCTGCCTACAGGCCCAACACATGCCAACGGTCAAATACACACCATAATGACGAGACTCAAAGGCAGTTGACGAGCCGTCTGCGTCTGCTATCAGCAGATACTCGTCCAGCTCCTTGTCACTTGGCGTGATCCCCAGTAGTTGCAAGCCCTGCAAACAGACAAGAAATAGTGAGCATTTTACGGCCCCAACGAACTTTCCCACTCACGTCGTGCAGCTCAGACCGCAGCATGATTCCTGAGCTGTCCACTGGAAGTTAAAGGATTGTCAGCTGATGTAATTGCTGGAAACGAGCGACGAGAACGGACCGTCGATCTGGCGGAAGATGTGCTGGAAGAAGTTGACATCTTCGGGGACAGCTGCTCCGAAATGTGCTCCATCTGCAAGGTCTTCTCCGGATCCAGGTTCATCTTCCGCATGGCCACCTCGGCCAAGAGTCGAGAGCGCCGCAGGCGCGAGCCAGTGAGTCTCGCACGTCTACGACGCGAGTTGTTCATGGACGTCGACCGCAGGAAGCAAATGCAAAGCGACCCCACAGAGGTCCTGAAACGATCAAGGATTTCGACTCCAGGTCTACATCATCACTGTTGACACGTGAATCACCATCCCAACCCTCATCGTGCTGCCACTCCTCATGCTGGTGTGGCATTTCTGAATCTGACGAGGCCTTTGAACACATTAAAATTGCCATGCGCAGCAGCGTGCTCTCCCGCCCAACCACCGGAGTATGGCCGACGTCATTATCGGCGAAGTGGTGCCGCGCTATAACCCAGGAAATGGCCCACGCGAGGGGTCCACCAAATCACCACCAACCGCGCGGAGTCAGCGCGCGAAGCAAACACGACAAGATCAAGCGCAGTCCGGTATCAAACCCCAAAACCTCCAGGCATCAGTTACCGCCCAGATCGGCAAGCATAAGTCGTGGACTGTCGCCGAGGTTGAAGCCAAAGACCGCGAGCGCTGTCGTCTGAATATGGCGCGGTACCGGGAACGACAGCGCAGCAAAATCCTCGCGCTCGAGACAAAAGTCCGCGAGCTGCAAGAAGAAGTCGCGGAACTCGAGCTGCAGAAGAAGCAGGCGGCGATAGGCGTCTCCACGAGAAGCACACCGTGGTGTGTCGCCGCGGAATATTTCCGCCTCTTTCGACATGGTTTCCAACCCCTACCAAGCCAGACAAGCCCCACGCGCAACTCGAATTTTTACGAGCTGTCATGGCGCCGGACGTCATCTTTGGCCACCGGTGCGGCGTCGTGGCAATGACGGAGACTTGGACATTTGTCATGCAATGTTGCCAACATGTCGAGCTAAGTCTTGGACGCATTGAAAATGGCGTTGGCAGCTCTGTGACTGCGATCTCCTCAGCCGCCTTAACCTTCTCGGAACGCACATTGCAGTACGCGTTCCCGCATCTCTTAGTTGGCATGGAGCAGTCCACGCTCGCTGCAAAATTACTGGGCCAGAGACTTTGCGCTCAGGTGCGAATGGAATTTTACTGGGACGACGACAACTGCCGAGTCGAGAGGTTGGTCGTCGAAGTCGACATGATGACTGCTTTACTGGACTTGCTCGGGTCTTTGGAAGACGTCTCTCGCGTTTTGAAACATGATTTCTTCCGGACGTTCGCTCCTGCTCCTGAACTCAGCTAGACTTTTTATCGGGTCACCGAGGGGTCTGGTCTCGGATCGGGTCCCGCTGTCTTGCATCTGTAAACTAAGACCAGCCCACGCGTTTGTTTGCAGTTTGCGGCACGTGCTCAACGCAAAAATTGCATCCTGGTGACTGCCCTTTGAAGAATGTGCTGGTGAGAGAACCAAACGCGTCCTTAGATACGTATGAACCAACATAGTGGCTTGTGCGTTTTTGGAGACCCCCATGCTATGGATTTGAATCCGATGCGGCGGTTCCACAAGATGTGGTGCATTTTCCTTCAGATGCTGCACTTGCACAGCCGAAATCGTGGCGAGACCGCTCGGTGACCCAATAAAAAGCTTCCCGAACTCATGAAAGAAGCCGAATCGGATACGTAGGTGAGTCTTGGCCTCGGGTTTGTGCACCCCTGACTGGAGCTGTAGCGTGTAAAATGAAGAAAGGTTGGATTGTAATTCATGTTTGCTGGCTAGGGATTTCCCTTCCTTTGCGACGTAGAAAGCAGCGACGACGACGCACGAAGTGCCTGGAAGGTATCGGACAGCGGCGGACACACATGGGAGCCATTGTATTGTCACTCTGGAACTGGTCGAGTTAGGGAGAGATGCCATTCGGCATCCTTGGAAACTTCGTCCTCCCAACAGCGAGCGGGTGACTGAAAATATCATCGGCGACGTGGTGCAGCGGCCACACTAATGAAACATGTCAAGTCCAACAGCACCGATAGCAGTTCCAGCCGTGACATTTCAAGAAAACGAGGACTCATCGACCCAGAATCCAACCCAAGGATCATGAACGCCGCCGCGTCAACATGGTTCGACACAGGAGAAAGTTACGCGAGAAAAGTGCCACTCGCGAGAAACAAATCGGCAGCTTGATAGCCGACATCCGGAAGCTGGAAGCTCAGAAACGACAACTAGCGACGGCCGTGACCGCGAGACAACTGCCCTGGTGTGTTGCAGTTGAATTCTTTCGGCTCTTTCGTTATGGCTACGTAGGTCGCGAGCAGTTCGAGTTTCTTCGGACTGTAATGGCCTCAGACATCGTACGCGGGCATCGCTGCGGGACTCATGCTCTGGTGAAGTTTTGGGAGTCGACAATGTAGTGCTGTCCAGAGTGCTCGCTGCACCTTGCGCAGATTGAGAACAGAGTGGACGGCGTTGTGACTGCAACGCTTACGGCCTCGTACGCCATCTCAGAAAATACACTGCGCTACTGTTTCCACCACCTTGCACCGCTGCCTGCTTCCTGTCATTCACGATGTTGTATTCCGACTTTTCTGTTGAGGACTTCCCATGGGATCGCGCCTTGCCTTCCTGGTAGAATTAAATCCTACCATTCAAATTTGTGTTTGGCCATCGCGCAATGCCATTGAAACGGCGGAACACTGCTTCTATGCCTGTCGAAGCCTCGAGGCAATGTGGCAGACCTTATGGTCCCCATGGCGTAAAGCTTTTGTGGGGCCGCTACTCGTATTTCCATAATCATACGATGCCAGGAGATCATGGAGATCACAATGGAAAACATATTGCTATTATGGCAAGTCCACACAGCGGTTGTATTCCATGCTATCTGGCGTCTCCGAAACGATATTGCCTTCCGAGACGTACAAGTGGATCCTCCAAGTATCGATGGAGTGAAGAACTCGTTCAAGATCCATTGCCAATTCATGTATGACCACTCAAGAGATGTCTGGATACACAAGTCGGAACTTGTTTAAGTCTTACATAGGTTGGAATTTAACGAGCCTGCTGCACACGATCATCGAAAAGCAGCCACGTCTGCATTCCTAGCGAATGAGCCGCTTGCCGACCTCGATATGCTTCCTTATAGTTTAGTCACTCACGAGAAATCCACATAACTAGGTAATCAAATTCTATTCAACTCGACAATACCAGGAAATTGGTAGTGACAGTGACCGACGGAGTCGTCACTCGGCAAGAAATTTTCATCGATCCGATAGTGTGGCCGCTCCAATCGGATCCTCGGCCATCACTCGATTATTCTACGCATATATGGAGGTGTTTGCCTTGAGTTGGAAAGTTCGAGAAAAGTAATGCCTCAAAGCCTTCGTGCTACAGATTTTGTGGTTGATCTAAAAACCAATTTGCTGGCTCAGTGTTGCGCGGATTTCGCATCAGCTTGATCTCGTCGGCAAACTTGAAAATTGAGACAAGGCGAGGATCACGATGGACATCGAATTAGGCGGCATGATGATGAAGACCAGGAGATTACGGGGCACATCAGCCTCGCATGCTGGTAGCTAGAACAGGCTGGGCAGTTCTCTCATTAATATACCTTCGTTCTATAGCAGCAACCATCCGGATCTGTGCGAAACTCAGATAGACGTAATGCTGTTTATGAAGTGGAATAGAATTTGATTGCCTAGTTATGTGGATTTCTCGCGAGGGAATGCTGTTTATGAACCGGTCAACCGTCGAACAAAAGTCTACAGTAATCATCGACCGAGGCAAGCCGTGTTTCAGTCATTTCCGAACCAACCGCACATCGGTCAAACCGTCATTGCCATGCGCAGTATCCCCGCTCCACCAACTAGCGAGATGCTGCGGCGTTCAGGTGACACAGATCCAGCTAACGACCAAACCTCCAACACAGCGCATTTCCAAGTGGAGATGAACGAAGACTCGTGGGATTCGTTAGCTGTCGCAGTCCGCGAGCTTGAAGCCAAGCACCGCGAGCGCCGTCGACTGAAAATGGCTCGGTACAGGAAAAAGCAGCGCGACAAAACTCTCGCCTTGGAAATGGAGCTTCGCGAGTTACGACGAGAAATTCGCGGTCTCGAGCTCCAGAAACAGCAAGTCGTGATGGGGATTCCTAGCGGGAAGTCTCCCTGGTGTGTGGTGGCCGACTACTTTCGCCTCTTCCGCTATGGTTACACAGCTCCAGCAGAACAAGACCAACCCCACGAACAACTCGATTTTTGAGAGCTGTCATGATACCGGATGTTATCTACGGCTCGCGATGCGGCATCCCAGCTCTGGTCGAGTGGTGGGGGCTCATTATGCGGTGCTGCCCAGATTTCGCGTTGCATCTTCGCCGGATTGAAATCAGGGCAGAAGATAGTGTGAGTGCGACTGCCACAACCACGTTCACAATCTCGAAAAATATGTTTCGAAGGACGACTTGGGCTGATGGCGGTGAATCAAAGCTGGTGGCGAGGTTACTCGGCCGAAGTATCCACGTCCGTAGTCATGTCGACTTTTACTGGGACAATGAGACCGATCGGGTCAAGATCGTAGAGCTGAAGTACGACTTGGTGACTGCGCTGCTGGACTTGGTGCAGAATTTGGAAGACGTCTCTGGCGTCTTGAAGAAAGTGGTTGATGTAGTCTAGAGATCAGCTGGACAACTGGCTTAGGATGATGGCTTTCACGTAAAGCCATTCACTCACACTTGATCTCCGGTAGGCTATTGCTCGCTACAGAGCGTAAATTACAAGCGTAAACCGCGTGAGAAAAGAACGATTGATCCGTCATTCGTGCGTCGGCAGGCGACTAAGTAGGCAGTCACTAGTACATGTAGCACCATCCTGAAGTGTATTATTTTTACCGTCGTCACCCGGACGGGTTTGTCCACCAAGCTTCGGTGTGTCATTTCCGAACCAGCCTACCACTGCCCAAGTCCAGCAGAGTGTGCTTTTGCCGGTCAGGTGCGAAGCGATGCAGAATCCCGGCCCAAAATCTAGCGACGTCCTCGGAGGATATTTACGTTTCGATTCCCCGACCAAGAACCGAAGCTGGGACCAACACAGATCATCATCGTCTTCTGCTGCCAAGCGTCAAAATTCTCGGGCGAAAACCGCAGCCAGGAATCGTGAACGCAGTCGAGTGTGCATGGCTCGGCTCAGGGAGAAACGGCGCAATAAAATCCTCGCTGACGAGCAAGCAGTCCGAGACTTACTCGACGAAATCCAGACGCTTGAGCTGCAGAAGCGACAACTGGCCATGGGCGTGCCCACAAGAATCCTCCGTGGTGCGTCGCGGCCGAGTACTTCCGACTCTTTCGCTTCGGCTATAAAGCTCCTGTCCAGCAGCATCAACACCACGTTCAGATCAATTTTCTGCGAGCTGTCATGGCGCCGGACGTCGTCTGTGGCTCTCGCTATGGCGTCGAGGCAATCGTCGCGTCCTGGGAATTCATTATGCAGTGTTGCCCAGACTTTGAGCTCGACCTTCGTCGGATTGAAAGCGGTGTCGATGGCTCTGTGACTGCGATCCCCACTGCTGTCTTCACGGTTTCGAGACATACGTTGGAACACGCTGGTCCTCAAAGGGAAGACTCTGTTGCCAATATGCTCGGGCAGAGACTGTACGTGGGCAACCACCTTGAATTCCATTGGGACGACGCCAACAATCGAGTCACGATGCTGGTCGTCAAACTCGACCTGGTGGCACCGTTGTTGGAGCTACTCGGGAGTTTGGAAGACACATCTCGTGTGCTGACACACGCTGTAGCGCCGTGAAGTTTAACACAGCACGATAAATAACCGACTCTTAGTCCAGTTCCTCTTCGCTACCCTCCTCCTTTATCTCATGGTCAGCCTCGTTTGCATGAGGTTTACAATCAAAATCATTTCGAAAACGTTTGACAATGGAATTTCTCACTCACGTCGTGTACGCTTCGATCTGGTGGCTGGAAAAAGTTGTTATCGCTCGGGAAAAAGCGCCTGCAGGGTCTCCTCTAGATTCAAGCTTGTTGTCGGCGGAACGATGATGGTTCGTTACCGACCTATTTTACCATGAACTCGCGGTTAGTAGTTTGCCGCCCTTGGGAGAAACCCCTCGGGGGTTAGCAGTTAGTTCGGAATTCGCCATGGAATAGAGACCTCCCCATCTTGTCGTCACGCTGATACAGCATTTCCAGGTTTCCGAAGACTTTAAATTAAATTGTTGATAAATAATTTAAGGATATCTCGTCTAAGCTACGTGTAGTGGGTTGCGGCTCATTGCCGCGCCCAGTTGCTCAAGCTTCGCCTGTCGTCTTCCTGGACTGCCCAGATGGGCAGGTAAGACGTGATGATGGGGAAAGAGTTTGTGGTACGGGAGGCCTCAAGGAGACTCTCGTCCGCAGTTTGGGATTTACCCGCAAGAGACCTAAGCAGCTATCATAGTATATGTTGGTGCTTTGGGAGTTCCAGCTCCCACGTTGGTGTTCAATGTGTCTTGGAATCCTCGACCTACTACACTACGTTATCTCGTAGCATCAGATCTATCGTTGAGGAATCCAAATGCTGTGTTGCTCTAGAGCAATTGCATTTGTGTCTTTTGGCGGTTCAAAACCCAATTGACGTATTATCGACAGTATTGTTTAATTGTCGTAATGGAGTTCTGCCTTTAGGTAGATAAATTGGCAGTGCATTTTGAAGTAGCTCATCATTCCTGGAATGCTTGGCGTTTCGGTTGGGGCCTCACTGAATAGAATGTCATTTCACAGTCTCCATGTTGCATGGGAGATGATTGCCGTGTGTACTCTCCACAGAAGGAGTATCTTGTGATTTTCTCGCCAACTTGTTCGCAGGTCTTGTGCTGTGGGGAAGAGCAGACGCCGCCAAGTCAATCGAGTTCTGAATGCCCGACGCCACGGTTTGTATACGTGTTCCCACATCGATGTAAGCGATGTGCACGCGAAGAAGCAATGCTGTACTGTGTCAATCGCTTGGCACCCAGGGCGTACACATTGCTGAATTGTCGGGTTCAATGATTTCAAGAAGTATAGCCTCGAGCCGACGGTAATACCACCGCAATATAGTCGCAACATCACATCATGAGCCACTGGAAGTAGTAGTCCCCACATTGCTAGTATTTTTGACAGCGTTTGGCGAACACGTCGCCGTGGACATCCCAAATCCTCAAGTGGATGGTGCTCCAGCGCAGGCGCTTGTTCAAGCAGCTTACCCCGGTCCTTTTTCCGTAGTTTTGGAAAGAGTCGTACGCTTGGCGTAGTAATATTGGTACTACTCACAGATAATCCGTGAATCGGAGGTGTGTTTGTTGCATTTGCCGCTTGGATCTCTCCTGGATGAGATTGAGGTAGCATTCTTGACATGACGTTGCTCAACTGTCTGTAGAGACGAAAAATATCCGTAAGAACAACATCAGATCCAAGTATCGGGTGAAGTGTTCAACATATCTGGCGAAGGCCGCGGCCGATGAATAATTTTCATCCAGAAAACCGGTAAAATAGTCCAACTTTTCCACCCCAAGTGCACCATATTGGACTGTACAACGTGAATGTCACTTTTAGTCTGCTGATTGTAGCGACGATCGTTGTGGCCAATTTATTCTGTCCCAATCGCGCAGTGTTCGACTTGCCGCTTATACGATCTCCAACAACACACTGTACTACTGTTTAATTGTTTGGGCAGTGACGACGAAGAAACGCTTGCTACAACCAAGTTGCTAGGCCAGAGAATTCACGTGCCCAGTCAAGTCGATTTCTAATAGGATGACGAGGCCTACCGCGTCAAGATATTCGTCTCAAATTCGACTTGGTGACCGCACTGCTGGACTTGCTGAGGAACTTGGAAGACGTCTCTCGGGTCTTGAAGAAGCCATTCTAGCCTGGTAACTTTAAAAATGGGACGAAAGACGAGGCCGGAAGAGATTTGTTCTCAGTGACTCGCACTGGCGGGCACCCCATAATCGTCACCGTGGTGCTTTGGATTTGAGTTACAGCGTCGAGCAGACCACAGAGGACGCAAGTTGGATAGCCAAAGCGTTCTCGCCCTGCCGAACAGACAACGAGTGAGCACACCAATCCACCAGCCCACGTTTCTGACAAGATACCATCGACCAAAAACTTTGGCAGCCGTCGAGAATGTCAAAAGTAGCATCGGGAGTTGCTGCATGTAGAAAGGGGCTGCGAATACGTTCATGGGCTGAAGAACTCGCCAGTTTCGAGAGACTTGTTGACGATACATGACGTGTCGCTCTCGGGTTTTTCGCAAAATGGAGAGCTTTCGTGAAATTATTAGGAGCAGCTCCACTGCCCGCGAAGCTAGCGTCACATCCTCACAGCAATCCAGCTTACACTCTGGCGGGGGGTGAATAATTTTCAAGCGAATACTAAGCGCTAAGAAATTGGCAAAGCGCGTCATCTGCCAGCTTCCCTTCTGCCGTCACACGCGCGTTGCCGAACACAATGGACACATCTCCCACATTGCCGAGTATGCGCAGCAGAGGCGTTATCATGTCTGCATGGTACTGCAGTCTGGCTACGCGTCCGCTCGAGAGGTCCCAGTTCAAATGCAGAGACCCTCGCATCTCTACTTGCTGCCCCAGGAGCCTGGCTGCAATCCTGCTCCCGTTTGCATCGTTCAGCAGGTGCGGGAATGCTTGGCGCAACGTCGTCTCGGAAATGGTGACCTGTACGACGGAGGTAGCGACCACTGCGTCGGCGACACCTTTCTCTAGGGACATGAGCTGGACCTGAAAATCTTGGTAGCAAGCTGGCATGAATTTCCAGAACGCCAGCACCACCTTGAGGCCGCCGAAGATGACATCGGACGTCATCGTTTCCTGCAGAAACGTAACTTGGGCCTGGGAGCTGTCGGAGCTGTCCTTAAACCCGTATTGAAAGAGCCGAAAGTACTCCACCGCGTGTTGCCAGGTGCTTGTCTTCATCGATACGACGGGCGACAGACGCTGTCGTTGCTGAGTGAGCCTGTACAGCTCCGCTTTCAGCGCCTGAAGCTCCTTGGTCTTGTCTTTCTCCTTGTCACGGATCCGCTGTCGGTATCGCGCGACGCACTCGCGGTGGCGTTGTCGATGAAGTTCGAGGGAGCTCGTCGAAGTCGTCGACGGTTCGTTTGGCTTGATTGTCGTCATCAAGGAGGCTTGTACGTTTTCCCCGACGCGTAGTTTTGGTCCGCCAATTGGTCCAAGTCAATCGAATTGTCGTAGCTGGGGTGAGCTCTGCCGTAAACAGGAACGGAGCGTGCTATCACCGTGCCGATAACTTCGTCACTCAGCCACTGGGTGTTCGGCGGATAAAGCGCGCTACCGTGCATCATAACTGAAGAGGAGAAAGAAGAAGGTGACTGCGACTCGGTCGATTTGGAAGTGGCGAGTCTCGACAGAGAGCTTACAGTTAACTCCCTCGTGCCTCTTCCTGGTACGTTTACAGCAGATGCCGAATTGGTAATCGCCACGAGCGACTTGAACCTTGATGTGTGAAATCTCTTGCTTCTTTTCCGGAGGCTGCAGATCACGACACCAACAGAAGTACTTCGAAGTATTCCTTCTCGCAACGGTATGGATATGCATTTTCTCATTCCTAACCAAGGAGTGTGGCTCTACGTTTCATGGTCCAAGATTTACCCTCGCACATGTTCGTCCACCATCCTGCTCTCGGGTGTAATGCTAGCTTTACCAAATACGAGCGACACGTCGTCCAAGTTGCCAAGCAATCGCAGCAGCGGAGTCATGAGATCAGACTTGTACACCAGCGCAGTAACTCGGCTGGTGTCGCGGTCCCATTCGAACCGCAAATATCCGGTCATCCGGACTTGCTGACCAAGCAGTCTCGTCGCTAGCGGAGACCGTGGAATTCCTTGATCAGCATCCCCCAGCAGATGCGGGAAGGCGAGTTGTAGCGTGGCTTCCGTGACTGTGAACGTCCCCACAGTCGTCGCCAGCACCGAGTTTTCGGCGCCCTCCAGACACATGAGCTCAATGTTCAAGTCCTGGTAGCAGCGCGAGATGAAGCGCCAGTTGGCCAGCACTGCATTCGGCCCCTGCACTGAGCCGAAGCTCACGTCGGACGCCATCGTGGACTGCAAGAAGTGCAACTGGACGCGAGAGTCGTGCGGTGGCAATGTCGTCTCGGAATTGAATAGGGATGCGCTCGTGGTCGGCGCCTTGGAGCCGTTGCGGAAGAGTCGAAAGTACTCGGACGCCACACTCCACGGATTCGACTGGGCCGGCAGGTGGGAAACGAAGAGCAGGCGACGGTGCTCCAATTGTCGAATCTCTTCCTCCAGCTGCTGCTTGTTGGCTTCCTGGGCGCTCTCCTTCAAGCGGAGTCGCTGTCTGTATCGAGCCATGCAGGCCCGATGGCTTTCACGACGTCGAGCGAGTTTCTCTGCGATCTGGTCTCGTCTGGACTGGGTCGTCGCTGAGTCTTGAGCCGTCTTGGACAAGTATTTCTTGGATACTTGGATGGCGTTCGCCATGAGCTGCATATCCGACATTTGCCTGGCGTCTTGAGCGTTCATAGGCCTGGTGTTCTGCATTGGTTTGCACGGGATTCTGCTCATGGCACGTGATGTCTGTGGGGGCCAATTCTGGAATGATGAGAGCTCCTCAGCCTGCCGGGAGAATGGCACAAACAACTGGCGCGGTCAAATCGCAGCTGGTACGCTTGGACACGTGCAGTGTTTTGCCACTTCAGATATTTGTCATCGGTGAGTGGAGTTGTTCCTCGCTGTGTGAAAAACTGCTGAACCGCAGCACCGACTAAGTGGATCCTCCGTGTTCGTGTACATTTCCTTCTCGCTTCTATCGTCCAGCTATCGTTGAGCAGAATGGTAAAACCTTCGGATGCCTTGGATTTGACCTGCTGTTAGGGAACATCCGCACACGAAATGCGCGTGAAGTCCTCGGGATGGGTCAGCAGAGTCCCCAACGTTGTTTCCAGTCGCCCGAGTGTCTTGTCTGCATGAAATCAATCATGGAGAATCTACCTAGAGCAACAGGAACGTTTTCTTCCAGACCCGAGAGACGTCAACCAAGTTCCCCAGCAACCCCAACAGCGCCGTCTCCACGTCAAGCTTCGAGACGAGCATCTGGACGCGGCCGGTCTCGTCGTCCCAGTGGAAGTCGATTTGGCTCTGGATGCGAAGTCTCTGGCCGAGCAACTTGGTAGCAAGTTCCGCCTCGTCGTCGTCGCCCGAGTGGCAGCCCAGAACGTACCGCAGTGAACGGTTGGAGACCGTGAAAGCGATAGTGGAGACCGTCGTCACGACGCCGTCGCCGCCGCTTTCCATTCGCCGCAAATGCCACTCGAATTCCGGACAGCACAGCATGTGGAGCTCCCAGCAGTTGACCATGGCCTCGACGCCACAGCGAGGCCCGTCAATGACGTCCGGCGCCATGACAGCTCGTAGGAAAGCGAGTTGTCGCTGCTGCTGCGCTGTCGTGCCGTAGGCTCGAGCTTTGTAGCCAAAGCGAAAGATGCGAAAGTATTCACCGACGACACACCAGGGAGATCTGCTCCTGAAGGTGTTTGCAGCAATTCGCTGCTTCTTTCGATCGAGTCTACGGATTTCCAGCTGCAAGTCTGCAATATTCTCTTCGAGACGGACAGTTCTGTCGCGCTGCTTCTTCCGGTACTGAACCGCTTTGACCCGACAGCGTTCACGGTTCTTGGCTTCTTGCTCATGGACGGCAGCAACCAGCTCAGCCCACGAGTCTTCGTCTGCTAGAATGCCTGGCGACACGATCGTTGGAGTTGTGTGTCGATATGTCGCCGAACTTTGGTTCGATGCCATTTCTTCGAGGACCTCGTGGGTAAATTTGCTGGCTGGTCTTGCTCGCTCAGATGCTTGAGCGGGTCTCGGCGGATTCGGAAGTGCGAGCTGAGCGTCTTTGGCGACCAACCTGCATCGGCAGGACGGCAGACGAAAAGAATCTTTGTCCGGACCTGTGGACAAGCTCGTAAACTTGATGTCGCTGAGAGCGACACGTCATGTATCGTCAACAAGTCTCTCGAAACTGGCGAGTTCTTCTGCCCATGAACGTATTCGCAGCCCCTTTCTACATGCAGCAACTCCCGATGTTACTTTTGACATTCTCGACGGCTGCCAAAGTTTTTGGTCGATGGTATCTTGTCAAAAACGTGGGCTGGTGGATTGGTGTGCTCACTCGTCGTCTGTTCGGCAGGGCGAGAACGCTTTGGCTATCCAACTTGCGTCTTCTGTAGTCTGCTCGAAGCTGTAACTCAAATCCAAAGCACCACGGCGACGATTACGGGTGCCCGCCAGTGCGAGTCACTGAGAACAAATCTCTTCCGGCCTCGTCTTTCGTCCTATTTGTTTAAAGTTACCAGGCTAGAATGGCTTCTTCAAGACCCGAGAGACGTCTTCCAAGTTTCCAAGCAACTCCAGCAGTGCGGTCTCCATGTCGATCCTTGAGACGAGCCTTTTGATGCGGTCGTGCTCGTCGTCCCAGTAAAACACTATCAGGGCCCGCACACGGAGTCTCTTCCCGAGCAATTTGGCCTTGAGTTTAGCTCCTTCTTCGTCGACCAAATGGCAGCGGAAAACGCGCCACAATGAGTCGTTCGAGATCGTAAAGGCAACGGTGGAGCTCGCAGCCAGTCCGCCATCAACCCCTTTTCAAGCCGTTCAAGATGCCACTCGAAGTCTGGACAGCACGGCATACAATACTCCCAGCGCTTGACGATTGCCTCAATGCCGCATCGGGGACCGTCGATGACGTCCGGTGCCATTGCAAGGCAAAGAAAATCGAGCTGCACGTCCGGTTGGTACTGCTCTACTGGAGCTCTGTAACCAAAGCGAAAGAGCCGAAAGTATTCGGCGACGACACACCACGAGGAGGTTCTCATGCTGATGCCCATCGCCACTTGCTGCTTCTGCAGCTGGAGCCTCTCGATTTCGTTTCGCAGCTCTCGAATATCGTGCTCAAGGGCGAGCGTTTTGTGTCTCTGCTTCTCCCTGTAGCGAGCTGTTTTGAGTCGACGGCGCTCGCGGTGTTTGGCATCGAGCTCCTCGACGGCAGCAGCTAAGGCGCTCCAGTTCTCCTCTGTCCGTGGAGCTGTTGGTCCCGGCACTTGCTACCCGAAAGGGATGGCACGTGTTGGTTTTCCTTGGAGGTTTGGTGTCGAGTTAAGGCTTCGAGTTTGGTGGAGCTCGAGCGTTGCCTGCCTGGTGTAGCAGAAGGATCGTTAGCTGACACAGAGTAGTCACGCCGGTGGTTGGTATTTCCTGCAATAAGGTCGCTGCGCATTGGCAACAACGGCTGTGTTAAATGCTCAGCGGATTCGGAAATGCAGTTGGCAAGAATTGGCGCGGCTGTGTCGTACCGACCTCAGACGATTTGGTGCATAATCCTACCTTGAGCGTAATGTGGAATGAGAACGTTTTGCATGACAATTTGAAGAGTTCGGCGGGTGAAGTGGATCTCAGGGAATTCGAAAGCGAAATACCTTCTCAAGGTGCATTGACACTACGAGGCTCTCGCCGGAATCGTGCTAAAACGCCATGAAACTCGCCTCCAAAACACGAGAGACGTCTTCCAAGTTCCCCAGCAAATCCAATAGCGCCGCGACGATGTCCAGTTTAACGACGAGCATCTTGACTCGATCGGTCTTGTCATCCCAGTAGAAATCGACTCGAGTACGCACACGCATTCTCCGACCGAGCAGCTACAAAGCAAGGCAAGAGGCATTCCTATCGGAGTCTCGACGAAGCGTGTGCCGCAACGCGCTTTCTGACATCGTGCACGAGGCTGTGGCAGTCGCGGTCACTGTACAATCGACTCCATTTTCAATCCGCTTGTGGCAACACTGCATGACGAATTCCCACGACTCTGCCAGCGCTCGAACGCCGCATCGTGGTGGCCATGTACAACATCCGGCGCCTTGGCAGCTCGCAGGAAATCGAGCTGCGCGTGAGGCTGCTGCAACTCCACAGGAACCTCGTAACCAAATCGAAATAGTAAAAAAATGCTTGACTACAATCCACCAGGGAGCACCTTGATGGGAATGGTCGAATGCGGTTGTTGCTTCCGGAGTTCGAGTCTGTTGCTGCAAGTCGCAAATGGCCTTGCCAAGGGCGAGGGTTTTGTACCGCTGATTCTTCCTGTACCGAGCAATTTTGACGCGGCGGCTTTCGCGGTGCTTGGCTTCGAGCTGGCAGACAGTTGTAAACGCGCTGCACAAGTCTTTGCTCTCTTCGATGGTTGTTTGGATTGGGTTCTTCTTGTAGGGTTGACTCCGTGTCAAGATTCCAGCGTCGTCGGCACAAATGGCTCGCTGTCGAGCTCTTGGGGAGGACTCAGCAGGATTGGAGTCGCTTCGCAATCTCCGGCCTTCGAGCACAATCGGATCCAAGATCTTCTTCAGCGCCTCTTCGGAGGATCCCCTTCTCGGACGCGAAGTCCCCGCGCGTGGGGCCGAGTATGGAAGGAGAAGGAGTTCCTGGCGTCTAGTACGAAGCGGTGACGTGCTGGGCGATAGTCCACAAGAATTCAATCCTCGCTGCAGCATGCAGAGGCTTGGTAACCCCTGTGTGTTCAAAGTTTAACCGCCAAGGCGCGCTGGACTCGGCAGACCCTTCGCGTTCAAGATCAAGAACCACCAGCACTCGAGAGGACCGGTAGCCCTCTCGTGTGTCGAGGATTTCTCCTACCAAAGGCGCGACGGACCTGGTGGCCCGTCAACCCTCAGGACAAGCACCAAAGCGCATGGGACTGGTGACTCCATGCACTCGAAGATTTCCCACCAAGGCGCGGAGGATTTGGTCACCCCTCTAGCGTTTCAGCTCCAACACTAAAGGCACGGCGGACCTGGTGGCCTCGTCGAGTTATCAAGATATCCCTAGGGATCTTCCACCAACGTGCGTAGGGCCTGGTGAACCCTCCGTGCAGGATCTAACACCACCGCATGGGAGAGTTGGTGACCTCTCATGTATTTATGAAGTAACAGCACCACAAGAGCTCACATAGCAAGGAAGTTCCAAGGTCTCAAGACACACAAAGCGTATAAGGCACAGCCTCTAGCGATCTTAGGAGTCTATTTGTTAGCAATAACAGAGAATAGATGACCTTTAACCCCCACAGAGAGGACGATCGTTTTTATCGGAGCTCACGATCATGGGTGCCTACCAATACAAGCGTATATTTGTTGGAGATGAAGTCGCTCTCTTTGGCTGTGCCTTCTGTTGTAGAGCTAGAGCGTCAAAAACGATTTCTTCAAGACGCGAGAGACATCTTCCAAGTTCCCCAGCAGGCCCAGCAACTTGGTGGTGGCAAGCGTTACTTCGCCGTTGGTGGACAAACAATTCAACACGGATATCGCAGCGTGTTGTTCGAGATCGTGTTTATGGTAGTGGAGATCGCAGCCACAGCGCCGTCGACACCGTTCTCAATCCGATGCACGTGGAACTCGATATCTGGACAGCACTATCATACATCGTCGACTGCCAACAGTTCCCTAGCGCCTCCACACCACACCGCGGACCGTCGATCAGATCTGGGGCCATGACAAGACTTAGAGAATCGAGCTGCGGGTGGGGTTTGTCTTGCTCGAAAGGAGCGTTGCAGCCATGGCGAAAGAGTCGGTACTGTAGTACTCGGCCACGTGTAGTGGGTTGCGGCTCATTGCCGCGCCCAGTTGCTCAAGCTTCGCCTGTCGTCTTCCTGGACTGCCCAGATGGGCAGGTAAGACGTGATGATGGGGAAAGAGTTTGTGGTACGGGAGGCCTCGAGGAGACTCTCGTCCGCAGTTTGGGATTTACCCGCAAGAGACCTAAGCAGCTATCATAGTACATGTTGGTGCTTTGGGAGTTCCAGCTCCCACGTTGGTGTTCAATGTGTCTTTGGAATCCTCGACCTACTACAAAGTTAACTTTAGTGCCTGGGGAGAGGGTGCTAAGCAACGAGTATAGTTTCTCTTTGCTGTGAGTTACCTTACTAACTTGTTGGCATGCAGTAGCACTGGTGCCTTCGGCCCCAGAGCGTCGAGCCGACCAGCGCGGGCAAATGAGAGACCCGGCGGCTGGACAAGCAAGTGAGGAAGGGACGGCGAGCGTGAGGCGCAAGGACAACGCCGTGCCCTGGCGATGTGTGCCGAGTACGTGCAGCCTAGGTGGCTGGTGCGCGTGTGGCAGCGCCAAGTTCCGCGTAGCCTGCCTGAGGAGGTTGGGCCGCGCGTGGTGAGGGCAAGCTGGCTCGAGGTGGCTGGCGGCGCCCTGGAGGCGTATGCTATCCGAAGATTGCTGGCCCGAGGTGGCTGGTAGTCGTAAGATGACGCCGTGGAGGGATGCGCCGAGCACATGCCGTGGAGGCGTGTGCGAGTCAAACGTGGCTGGCCCGAGGAGGTTGGTTCATACGTGCTGATGTCGAGTTGGCAATAGCACGAGCGAACATTGCAAGAAAGCTAGGCGTTTCCTACTCCTACTCAAGTGATCGAGCTCTGCTAGCAGCATGAGGATGTGCTGGGGATAGCAACTCGGGTGAAGGTGAACGTGGCAAGAGAGTGTATGTGCGGTGCAAGTGGTTGATGAGCTAGATCAAGGTCGTGTTGACAGTGTACTTGAATGGTGATTCCCTGATGGTGTTCGAGATCGCCGTGCAGCTCCCGGAGGGCGACGGGATCAACACCAGGAATGCGCTGGAGTACGAATGCTGAGCTAAACGGCTATTGGAGCAAGCAGACCAATCCACGAAGGCAACGGCGCTGAAAACGACTCGCAGACGGCCACGATATCGCCATGCGAAGCTTTGGTGGGCAGTGTAGTGGGTTGCGGCTCATTGCCGCGCCCAGTTGCTCAAGCTTCGCCTGTCGTCTTCCTGGACTGCCCAGATGGGCAGGTAAGACGTGATGATGGGGAAAGAGTTTGTGGTACGGGAGGCCTCGAGGAGACTCTCGTCCGCAGTTTGGGATTTACCCGCAAGAGACCTAAGCAGCTATCATAGTACATGTTGGTGCTTTGGGAGTTCCAGCTCCCACGTTGGTGTTCAATGTGTCTTTGGAATCCTCGACCTACTACACCACGACACACCAGGGAGCACTTCTCGTTGATACCCTGGCAGCGATGTGCTGTTTCTGCAGCAGCAGCTTCTGGATCTTGTCTTGCAGAGAGCGGATGCCCGTCTTGAGGGAAAGAGGCTTCTCTCGCTGCGCTTTCCTGTAGCGAGCCATGCTGACTCAGCGACGCTCGCGAAGTTTGACTTCGTCTTCGGCGATAGCCTCTACCAACTCCTTCCACAAAGCTTCGTCCACTTGGAGGAATTGCTATGGTGGCTGCTTGAGGCTGTTGGGGTTTGGCCTCTGCAATGTGTTAAGTTTGCTTTGAGTTGTGGTTGGGGTGGTAGATGACTTTACCTTCTTGACTTTGTTGGCCGTCAACTTACATACATACGGCACAATCACACCACTGCATCCGGTTACGGGGTAGCGGACATTTTTGCCGCTCAATCCAATCGCGTCGTTGTGGACTTGGCACATCGGATGGGGCGTCTGCAATAATCAGACTGGCGCGTAAACCTCCAGGAGCGCTTTGACTTTTAGTTGTGCTTTCGAGCCACTTCTGAATCCGCCTAAAACCGTTGTCATGCACAGCGTCCTCATCCCGCCGAACTGGCCGTGGATGGCCGACACTGTCATTGGCGACGTCATCCAGCGCTCCAATCGTGACGACTTTGTGTTGGTTGATGAGCCGAGCACAGCAGTTAACCAGCGAAGGGCAAGCTCCACTGTCGCCAATGAACAAAAACTTTTGTCTCGTACTCCTAGTAGAAAACAGAATCATGGTGTCGAGCGCCCAACAGCACAACAAGCCACCTTGACAACACCACAAGCGCTTCAAGACAGCGAATTTCCCTGGGATGAGTTGGCAGTGTCAGCCATCGATCTTGAAGCTAAGAACCGCGAACTTCGTCGCCTCAAAATGGCTCGATACAGGAAGAAACAGCGAGACAAAACTCTCAGGCTCGAAAAGGACCTTCTCGAGCTACAAGTTGACATTGAGAGGCTTCAGCTGCAGAAACAGGAGATGGCGATGGGCGTACCGACACGAAATGCTCCTTGGTGTGTCGTGGCCGAGTACTTTCGACTCTTTCGCTTCGGTTACAAAGTTCCTGCGGAACCGGACCAACCTCACGTACAGCGCGCTTTCCTGCAAGTTGCAATGGCGCCAGACGTGATCGATGGTCCTCGCTGCGGCATCGAGGCAATGATCAAGGGCTGGGAATTTAATATGAAGTGGTGTCCGGATTTTGAGTGGCGTCTTGAGCGACTTGAGCACGGTGGCGACTGTATTGTGACTGCATATTCCACAGCCTCTTCCACCGTCTCGAGCGACTCGTTGAGGCACATTCTGAACTGTCATTTGGTCGACGATGACGCCAAGCTTGCTGCCAAATTAATCGGTCGCAGACTCCACGTACGCAACCAAGTTGAGTTTTACTGGGACGATGAACGCGATCAAGTCAAGATGCTCGTGATGAGGCTTGACATGGAGACGGCGTTGTTGGACTTGCTCGGGAACTTGGAAGACGTCTCTCGAGTCTTGAAGAAGACGTTTTTGACGCTGTAGTTCCCCCCACAAAGCAATCGAGCTGAACAGATAAAACATGGCGTACTCGACTAACTAACAGATTTCATGAGTGTGCACGGTGTCAGTCGCGACGATCGAGTTCATCCACGTTGAGGAGCGAGTGGTTCTGGGCCCGCGCGACCGTGATGAACTCGCTGTCTAGCACGCCAGTGCACCCCACCGACACGTAGTTGGGCTCGTCAAAGTCGATGCCAGTGCACCAGCCTGTGCTGAGCACTTGTGTCGGCGAGATGAGAAGAAATATAAGTTGATGAGCCAGTGTCGGCGAGATGAGGGAAGCGCCGCAAAAGTTGTAGCCGTCCGGGTCTCTCGAATGCCTGTCACGTACGTCTCGGTTCCACTCAGGACCGTCGATCCGCCCGAATGAGCTGGCGCTGCACGGCGTCGGGTCTTCCTTCCAACGCCACGCCGCAGCTCGATTGAAGGGGACACTCCAACTCAATGTTTTTAGGTGTGTCGGCCATTGTCGCAATGGTCAAATGGGATTGCTACTACTGCCTGCCTGGGCGTTTCGACGTTTTGTCCGGTGGCGTGGGGTTTGTCGTGGAGTGAGATCTGAGTACCATTTCAGATTTTGTCATCCCTTCCCTACACCCCCGTTCCAACTGACTCATACCATGAAGACCGCCGCCACGCTTGTCGTCGCGTTCGATCGCGCTGGGTCTTGTCAAAGCTGCCCAAGCTCAGCATGTCGAGCGCCAACTAGTCTTGGGCAGATCGACTGTCGCCACCAGGACCAAGACGTACACGGTTGGTATCCGTCCGGCGGTGGACGGCGACAACTTCTGCGGCGGCGCGCTCGTTGCCCCCGACTACGTGCTATAGATGGCGTCGTACCGGAAATTCGGGACTTCAGCTGCGTGTCCGTGGGCTCGCACTACAGCAGCGGCGAGCAGATCAAGATCGCGTCGGTGCAGAACTACACCAACTGCAACGCCACCAGCGGCGCCTACGACTTCGCGCTGGTCAAGTTGGACTCGGTGAGCACGTTCGCGCCCCATGAAGCTAGCAGCGACCGACGACTCGGACGTCAAGGTCGGCACGTGCTCGATGGTCATAGGGTGGGGGGCCACGTCGTTCCCCTACGGCTTCTTCTCTTCGGAGCTGCAACGGGTGGACGTGGAGCCGTGGGCGAACGAGGACTCCTGGCGGTGCTGGACATTGACGACACTACCAATGTGTGCGCCGGCGGACGAGCCAACAAGGACTCGTGCGCGGGGGACCAGGGCGGGTCGCTCATCGAGGAAAGGCTTTTGAGATGGTGTTCATCACCCACACTGACAGAAACACATGAACTTTTGCTCTGCATAATCGGCGTATTTTGCTTTGACATGTAATCGCAGTCCTGTCAAAGTTTGAGTTGAAGACGCGAGCGACGTCTTCCACGTTCCCCAGCAAGTCCAACAGCGCCGTGACGAAATCCTGCTTGACGACGAGCATCCTGACGCGATCGTTCTCGTCGTCCCAGTGAAATTCCATCGTGCCGTTCACATGAATCCTCTGACCCAACAACTTGACGGCAAGAGGGGAGTCGGCGCTGCCGGTGAACTGGAAAAGGCCCCACAGTGTGTTCTCCGAGATAGTGTAAGAGGCTGTGGCACTCGCGATCACGACACCGCTGGCACCGTTCTCAATCCGTCGGAGGTGGAACTCAAACGCAGGCCACGATTGCATTGCAGCCTCCCAGCAGTTAACTAGCGCTTCGACGCCAACTCGCGGACCATCAATGAGATCCGGCGCCATCGCAGCTCGCAGGAAGTCGAGCTGCACTTGAGACTCGCGCTGCACCGTAGGAGCCTTGTAGCCATAGCGAAACAACCGAAAGTACTCGGCCGCGACGCACCACGGAGTGTTCGTCATGCTCACTCCGCGGACTATTTGCTGTTGCCGCCACTCGAGCTGTCGGATGTCGTCTTGCAACCCGCGAATGTTCTTCCGGAGCGAAGCGAGTTTGTTGCGCTGCCGCTCTCGGTAGCGAGCCATGTTCCTGCGGTTGCGTTCGCGGTGTATGGCTTCGGCTTGGGCGAGGGTCGTCGCGAGCTCCTTCCACGAGTCTTCGTGTCCATGGAGCAGTACACTTGGCATGGCTGATGGGTCAACTGATGACTGTCGACGTTTGTTCCCGGCACGCTTGGTTGTTCCTTGGTGACCTAGCGCCGTGTTTTCCTGGCCGTCAGTCACTGTCGCCTCTCGAAGAGAAATCCGTCGGCGGTCGCTCTGCACGTAGTCTTCGCCATTTCGAGGAACGGACCGCTGCGTCACCGCGGCGATAGCGACGTTGGACAGCTGCTGGCTGTTGGGCGGGAACAGAACACTGTACATGACGACGTTGGTTCTTCACAGGAGGCAGCAGATTTGGAAATGAAGGCCTGTGGAGTATGGGGCGTGGATACTATGCTGTCTGAGAGATGGAAAAGGATCGTCGTTGGGATGGCGCCTCAAGGCTGAGTAGGCTTTGCACAATACGTAGCCTCGCCTCGATTAACAAGTCCAACACCACCGCATAATCACATCGGACGAGTTCGCCATGCGATGCACAAGGTCAGGGTAGAAGAGTCAAGTTTTTGCGAAGGATTGCATGGCACCATCAGCCTCATTTCCCCGTTGTTTGAGTTAGCACCCCAAGTCCTGGCGTCTCTGTTCAACGACCGAACAAAGCAATTCGAGATGTACACGAAATTATAACCAGTAGGGATGCAAAAGTACTCGGTGGCGGCACACGGAAACAACTGTTGATCGTTCTCTTTCGCTTCGCGTGAAGACAAAGTCCGATCTGTTCATACACGCATGCCTCCTCACCGGCAAATTTGTGTTAGAGATTATGTTGAGAGAGTGTTTACGAGTTCGCTCGGCTACTTCATCGAGATGAGGTGACTGAGGCGCCATCCCAACGACGATCCTTTTCCATCTCTCAGACAGCATAGTATCCACGCCCCATACTCCACAGGCCTTCATTTCCAAATCTGCTGCCTCCTGTGAAGAACCAACGTCGTCATGTACAGTGTTCTGTTCCCGCCCAACAGCCAGCAGCTGTCCAACGTCGCTATCGCCGCGGTGACGCAGCGGTCCGTTCCTCGAAATGGCGAAGACTACGTGCAGAGCGACCGCCGACGGATTTCTCTTCGAGAGGCGACAGTGACTGACGGCCAGGAAAACACGGCGCTAGGTCACCAAGGAACAACCAAGCGTGCCGGGAACAAACGTCGACAGTCATCAGTTGACCCATCAGCCATGCCAAGTGTACTGCTCCATGGACACGAAGACTCGTGGAAGGAGCTCGCGACGACCCTCGCCCAAGCCGAAGCCATACACCGCGAACGCAACCGCAGGAACATGGCTCGCTACCGAGAGCGGCAGCGCAACAAACTCGCTTCGCTCCGGAAGAACATTCGCGGGTTGCAAGACGACATCCGACAGCTCGAGTGGCGGCAACAGCAAATAGTCCGCGGAGTGAGCATGACGAACACTCCGTGGTGCGTCGCGGCCGAGTACTTTCGGTTGTTTCGCTATGGCTACAAGGCTCCTACGGTGCAGCGCGAGTCTCAAGTGCAGCTCGACTTCCTGCGAGCTGCGATGGCGCCGGACGTTGCCCTCGGTTCGCGGCGCGGTGTCGAGGCGATGGTCGAGTCATGGGAATTTGTTATGAGGTGCTGCCAGAACTTCGAGCTCCGTCTTAGACGACTCGAACATGGAGTCGATGGGATCGTGACTGCGTTTTGCACAGCAGCGTTCACCTATTCAGAGAATACGCTCCGCTACGCTTTCAAGCACCTGCTCGACGACAAAGATGGATCTGCGCTTGCTGTCAAGTTGCTCGGCCGGAGACTTCAAGTGCGCGTTCGGATGGAATTTTGCTGGGGCGATGAAGCCAATCGAGTCCAGATGCTAGTCGTTCGACTCGACGTGGTGGCGGCCTTGTTGAAGCTGCTGGGGAATTTGGGAAACGTCTCGTGCGTTATGGAGAAAATGTTGATGGAGCTCTAGTGCTAAACTCCTGGCGTATGTGCAAGTAGCACTCCATGTAGCAATGCTCATCCAAATACACGGCGATCACGGCAAACTTGTCTTTGTTTCCCGTTGAAAAGGCTGCGAAGTAAAATTCCAGCAACGAGAACACATTTGCGAGCGTGTGAATGGAGTACTCCGACCGACAGGAAAACCACCGAGTACTGTAGAATAGAATTTGATAACCGAGCGTGGGTTTCTCATCAGTTAGGCCAGCGCTGTTTCGTCATGATGCCCATGGCCACTTGGCGCCTCTGCAGCTCGAACGTTTGTATCTCTTCGTGCAGCTCTCGAATTTGTTTTCAGTGGCAAGCATCTTCTGGCGCTGTCGCTTCCTGTTGCGCACCATGTTTACTCGACAGCGTTCACGCTTCTTGGTGTCGACCAGTCATGACAGCAACCAGCTCTTTCCACAAGTCTTCGGTTGCGTACATGGTTTCGTTCGTGTGCGTCACGTGTGATTGTCGAGGGTTGACAGCAGCAATTGCTGCTTGTTAGTCTGGACGAAAGGCCAGGGGATGGGATATTGACAGCGTGTCCTAGCGGAGCACTCGACTGTCGGTGCGAAATTGCTGTTCCAAACATGTTTGTCGGAACGCTGAAGCACCTCGCCGATGAAGTTGTCAGTCATCCACGAAAAGTTCGATGGGGTGAGAACGCTGCGCATGAACAACGCGCTCGGGCCCAATTCGGAAATGACAAGCCGAACTCCGCCATCGCTGCGAAGTCTCTGCTGCGATGATGCTTCGATCCGCATCAACGTTACGAGAGACGAAAAGATCGACTTTGGGAAGGTGATCAGGAGCCACGAGGTATGACTAGCCTTGACGCATGTGGCAACGCATAAATGACAGCAGCAGCTGCGTCTTTCATCCGTAAAGAACGACACATTGACTGTCGTCAGACAGAGCAGCGGTGGCTTCTCCACAGTCGACGTCAAATGAACAGCTCTGGAGAACGCCAACCAATGGGAAAATGGTTCGAGTTCTCGTCTCGAAAGCCGACAGACTGTTGATGGTGAGAGCGGCGAGGGCAAGGTGTAACCAAGACACTGCACCTCGTCGCGGAGCCACGCGAGGATAGCGTGTATGCAGGTGCGATGGAACCGCGACAGCGTTCAAGATGCTGTGGTTGCTGTGAAGCAGCAACTGCAACGGGAACGGCAACCACGAAGCGCGTGGGTGCAAAGGATGCGTCAGAGGACGCGCCCTATAGGTGAGCTAGAGGTAGACAAGTCGAACTAGACCTCACTCTGCATTTCAATCTCTCACTTCCGAAAATACACACTACTCATCAAGTCGACTACAGTCTTCCTTCCGTTGCGCACTCCAGTTCCAAGTCAGACGTCTTCTAAAGTCCCTAGCATAACTAAGAGTACGGTCACCTGGTCGAGTTTGAATGGCAATGGGACAATTGGATTGTCAATTGGCCACATACTTTGGTGTGGACAAGAGAAGGGAAAGGATCGAGTTTAGGATGGTGCCGCACATGTCAGCACTTACTCAGTAGAGCTTCTAGTCACCGTGTAAAAGGTGTGATCCGAGGACACATCAGCTCCAGAGTGAACTTCCAGAAGAAATCCGTTTCACGAGCTCCATTTACGGAGAGTCGCTTCCCAATTCTGACCAGGCAATCGCAAAATGCACCAGGAAGTTATGGAGCAGATTTCCGACCCGAAGACGACAATTGCCAGATCGACAGTCAGTTTTGGTCCTTGATTCTTAGGAGGAGGTATTGAGAGCGTCGAAATGAAACTAGACGAAGTGTTAACGTGACCTGGTATTGGTCAATTGTGCTTTGTCTGTTAACTTCACGGCGCTACAGCATGTGCCAGCACACGAGAGGCGTCTTCTAAACTCCCGAGTAGCTCCAACAACGGTGCCACCAGGTCGAGTTTGACGATCAGCATCGTGACTCGATTGTTGGCGTCGTCCCAGTGGAATTCAAGCTGGTTGCCCACGTACAGTCTCTGCCCGAGCATATTGGCAACAGAGTCTTCCCTTTGAGGACCAGCGTGTTCCAACGTATGTCTCGAAACCGTGAAGACAGCAGTGGGGATCGCAGTCACAGAGCCATCGACACCGCTTTCAATCCGACGAAGGTCGAGCTCAAAGTCTGGGCAACACTGCATAATGAATTCCCAGGACGCGACGATTGCCTCGACGCCATAGCGAGAGCCACAGACGACGTCCGGCGCCATGACAGCTCGCAGAAAATTGATCTGAACGTGGTGTTGATGCTGCTGGACAGGAGCTTTATAGCCGAAGCGAAAGAGTCGGAAGTACTCGGCCGCGACGCACCACGGAGGATTCTTGTGGGCACGCCCATGGCCAGTTGTCGCTTCTGCAGCTCAAGCGTCTGGATTTCGTCGAGTAAGTCTCGGACTGCTTGCTCGTCAGCGAGGATTTTATTGCGCCGTTTCTCCCTGAGCCGAGCCATGCACACTCGACTGCGTTCACGATTCCTGGCTGCGGTTTTCGCCCGAGAATTTTGGCGCTTGGCAGCAGAAGACGATGATGATCTGTGTTGGTCCCAGCTTCGGTTCTTGGTCGGGGAATCGAAACGTAAATATCCTCCGAGGACGTCGCTAGATTTTGGGCCGGGATTCTGCATCGCTTCGCACCTGACCGGCAAAAGCACACTTTGCTGGACTTGGGCAGTGGTAGGCTGGTTCGGAAATGACACACCGAAGCTTGGTGGACAAACCCGCCAGGGTGACGACAGAAATTATGATCCTCATGATGGTGCTGCTTGTTAGTTGCAGACCAGGGGCCTCCTGGTGGTCCAGTGGGTTGTGTATACAACTCACGAAGTTCATCCCTCCGGTTGGGGTTCGAGGCCCTGCGGGGGCTCCCGGGCCGCCTACAGAAAACATCCAGAAGAAAGGAAATGATTAACTTCACATCCAAATATCCCATTCAAATTCAATCATCATTCAACAGATCAGATTTCAGAATAGCAAATACCCCCAACCATAAGAACAACCAGGAAACAAGTTAAGCATCTGAATCAACTTGTTAGTTGCAGACCAGCTCTTTTTCACACGGATTATGTTTGTGGTTTACGTTCTGAAGCGAAGGAGCTAGGTTGAACAGCCTACCGAAGATCAAGGAGGAAATTGAATTGATTAACTGTTTAGCGGATTTCTCGTCTTAAGGTGATAAGCTATCTATCCGTGAGAGTTACGTTCGTGTCGTCCACACGTGGTGTATCGGTTCCGGGAGATTGTTTTCTGGCGGATCAAAACCAAGTTTTTGCAGCATGCAGACCACAGTAGCGCGGTTGCAATGAAGCTCATGTGCGTGTTGGTGGAGGAATTACACCAAAAGTGTTATGATGAGTCTGAATAATGAGTGTCCAGCACCACGTTTGGAGCCGCTTCGATCGTTGAAATGAGGCGAAACAGTGCACTACCTTGGCATACCTTTTGGAAATTTGAAGACGTCTGAAAAACTCGCGACGCAGCTCGATCACAAATGATTAAACGCTTGCAGCTCTGGGAAGGGCGAGCGCGTACTCTGCTTGGTCGAAGACTAATCGTTCAAGTTGAGATTTTGTCTATACTTTGGTACTTCACAACTGCGATGCTAATTCCCACGCGATTTATAAAGCGATGGCAAGGAATGATAAACCGCAACGTTCTATACAATCGCATTAGTGTCGGAAAAGCGGGAGTGAGCATTGTACAAAAAGGACTAGCGACGACACCGCGAGAAATGGACGGAATCGGAGTCCCTGATGTAGCAATAATATCCGCCGTCAGCACCTACAGCAGTTGCAGCATTTTGTGGTGACCACCAGTTCTAACTCAGACAGCGACGATCCAGTGACTTTCTGTTTCAAAACCCACCTCGACCAGCGGGTTGGAGAGTAGCAAAGATACCACTGTCGTGGCGTCGAACTCTGCGCGATTGGGACAGAATAAATTGGCCACAACGATCGTCGCTAAAATCAGCAGACTAAAAGTGAAATTCACGTTGTACAGTCCAATATGGCGCACTTGGGGTGGAAAAGTTGGACTGTTTTACCGGTTTTCTGGATGAAAATCATTCATCGGCCGCGGTCTTCGCCAGATATGTTGAACACTTCACCCGATACTTGGATCTGATGTTGTTCTTACGGATATTTTTCGTCTCTACAGACAGTTGAGCAACGTCATGTCAAGAATGCTACCTCAACCTCATCCAGGAGAGATCCAAGCGGCAAATGCAACAAACACACCTCCGATTCACGGATTATCTGTGAGTAGTGCCAATATTACTACGCCAAGCGTACGATTCTTTCCAAAGCTACGGAAAAGGACTGGGGTAAGCTGCTTGAACAAGCGCCTGCGCTGGAGCACCATCCACTCGAGGAATTGGGATGCCCTTTTGACAGCGTTTGATGAATACGTTACGGCGACGTATTCATCAAACGCTGTCAAAAGTACTAGCACTGCGAGGACTGCTACTTCCAGTGGCTCATGTGTGATGTTACGACTATATTGCGGTGATATTACCGTCGGCTCGAGACTATTCTTCTTGAAATCGTTGAACCCGACAATTCAGCAATGTGTACGCCCTGGGTGTCAAGCGATTGACACAGTACAGCATTGCTTCTTCATGTGCACATCGCTTACATCGATGTGGGAACACGTATACAAGCCCTGGCGTCGGGCGTTCAGAACTCGATTGACTTGGCGGCTTCTGCTCTTCCCACAACACAAGACCTGCGAACAAGATGGCGAGAAAATGGTAAGGTACTCCTTCTTCTATGGAGAGTGCACACGGCGATCATATTCCATGCAACATGGAGACTACGAAATGACATTCTGTTCAGAGAGGCCCCAACCGAAACTCCAAGCATTCCAGGAATGATGTGCTCCTTCAGAATGCACTACCAATTCATCTACCAACACGCAGCTGAACTCCATTACGACGAATCGGCAATACTGTCGATAATACGTCAATTGGGCTTCGAACCGCCTAAAGACACTAATGCTATCGCTCTAGAGCAACACACCATTTGGATTCCTCAACGGTAAATCTGATGCTACGAGATAAAGCAGCTTAGACGAGAAATCCGCTAAAGTGTTAATCAACTCATTTTAATTAAAGGAACTTTGCAGATTAGCAACGTTAGGCATTTCTGCCTCTCTCTCCAAATGCAATATCAAGTACTACTACTAGTACCTTAGAAGTTTCTTGTCAGGGGCCTCCTGGTGGTCCAGTGGGTTGTGTATACAACTCACGAAGTTCCTCCCTC